>LR812536.1:13489256-13704256 GCA_903798195.1 Danio kyathit | reverse complement strand
GACACCAGGCTTCAAATGGCAAATGAACTGCACTAACAGAACAACTGCACAAGAGTTCATTTTGATCAAACCCTGCAGCATCTATTAAAAATAGAAAGTTTAACACTAGTGAAAGAGAGAGAGAAAGTGTGTGTGTGTGTGTGTGTGTGTGTGTGTGTGTGTGTGTGTGTGTGTGTGTGTGTGTGTGTGTGTGTGTGTGTGTGTGTGTGTGTGTGTGTGTGTATGGGAGCAGCATGGACAAAGGATGGACTCCATCTTGTTTCAATTATAGGTCAGCTCTGTTTACATCAAGTTCCAACATTATAGGCCACATACTATAGCCACAACCTCACTGCACAAGTACACACACACACACACACACAAACAGCATTCGATCCTTCCTCCATCCAATTTAGTTTACATCAGCCATACAACCTGTCCTTAATTCCACAGAAGACGAAGGGGTAACCCGTGTGACCACCTTCTGAAAAAAATAACAAACCCCTCAACATACACACACACATACACCCCGCTTTGTCTCTGAGCCCGAGGCAGAAAGACAGAAATAACCAAACTCAGAGACTCCAAACCAGAACCACATTTTCTTAATATAGAAAGCCAGAGAGCGAGCAAAAGAAGTCAGTTTCCCATGTTTTTATACGTTCAGGGAAATTTCAGCCTTTCATTTCTTGCAATATCTTCCTCTCGCGCCGATTTAAACACAAAAAGACGGTACGTATTAAACAAATTGTGTGTGTGTGTGTGTGTGCTTTGGTCTGGCAGACAGGGGCGGGATTGGCCTCTCAGAAGTTTATTTTAAAACTTCTCTCTCCCCAATCGCAGTCGTGTGAGCCTGGACATTTTCATTTATTCTGAAACGCCCCCACAGTATCAAGGGTTTTCTTTCGGTACAAATGTTCCCCTCTGAAACACACACACACACACACACACAGTTTCTCAGTATTAAACAACGGGCTCTTGTGACACTGTTCGGACCGGTGCCCAGAGGAAGGAGCCAATAAATGAAGTTAAAATATGTATTAGAGATCATGAGGGATTGTTTGGATTGGACAGTAGTGTTTCCGCTGCGGCGAAGTGTCCAAAATCAGCAGCTGGGATGTTGTGTGACTCTCCTTCACCTTGCGTTACCTCCATTACGTCCTCAATAGTGAAACGATTGATCGCGCTGTTATCGAATACAACAAATACATTTTTGATTTGATTGACTTGGGATGCTTGTGCTTGTTTATCGATGGTGTTATCAGCAGCAGTGGAATGATAATGAAATGTAAGCCCGCAGTCTAATTGCATTATGTTTGGAGTGTTTTTCAATTACTTCTCAAAGGCTCTCCCATGAGTATGCGTGAGAGAGTGATGAAGAGAGATGGAAAATCCTGACCCTCGGTGCAGTCTTTCTCTCTCCGTCGTTCAAGTGCATTTAAAGTGAGGCTGAAAATCGTTAAGCCAGCGGCTGTAGAATGATTCTGTGCTGTATAACTGTAAGGCAGAACTCTTTGGGGATGTTTTGTCACAGCCCAGTGAAGAGAGATGCAACTTTTACTGTATGGCTTTTCAAAACTTATCAGGCTTTTCACACTATACACTAAAAAATGGGTGCTTTTTAAACACTGGCTCATTTTTCAGATTCAAATTATGAATCTTGCTGAAGGGTTTTGGCAGCACCAATCCTAAATAGAGTTTCTGCAGTGATGCAACTAACATAGGCTCATTCTGAAAATTTACCCTTATATACATTTCTGGAGATCGCAAATTATGTAGCCAGAATTATGTATTGCTGCGTTTCGTCTTTAAAACGAACGCTACGGGCGATATGATGCCGTTCCTTTTCACACTTACCAGCTGAGAGCTCACCTCTGTGTGGACAGCTTTTCTGCTGTTTCCAGTTTGTTCAGTGGCTTGGTGCGTGTGTCGAAGGATTTGAGACGCAGATCAGAGTTGACCGTGACGACAGGGTTTAAGTCTGGTGAAGAACAGTTCCAGAAAGCAGGTTCCAAGACAAAAAAAAACAAAAGCTAAAAAAAAAACAAGTAAATAACAGGGTGAGAATGTGGTCAAATCTGAAAGCATGGTAAAAGGCTGCCGCGAGGGCTTTTCTTTTACTGGATTGCATTTGAAAACACTGTTGGTTGGGTTTAGGTAAGTGGGTGGGCACTGGTCAATCTGTGCTTTTGAAAACACTATTGGTTTGGTTTAAGGAAGGAGGTGGGTGGGGTCTCGGTCCGCTGGTAAGTCAGTCGACAGCGGCCTCTGGTGGATTTACACGAGAACAGCAGGCGCGAATGGCACTAGTGAGAGACATTTGGGATCTTAAAAAGCGTACACATCGGCCTCTGGTGGTTTCGCGAAAACAAAAACTGCAAAAAACGCAGCTCCTGGGACATATTTGGTGCTCTCCAGAAATGTATATAGCGGTACGTAATCAGAATGTTGGAAACAACACAATTTTTGAGTTTTTTTGGGAACAACTTTTTGTTTTATGTTCAATCCACTTAAATTTGAAAAAAAAAAAAAAAACTAAAAAAGTTAACTTAATTCTTTCTTGTTGTCCCAACACAAGAAACCCCGAAACAGGGATGCTCAACGTTGTTTCTGGAGATCTACCAGCTTTAACCCTGATCAAACACACCTGAGCGAACTAATTAGGACCCAAACCGTACTTGATAATTGCAGGCAGGTGTGTTTGATCAGGGTTGGAGCTGAAATCTGCAAGAAGGTAGATCTACAGGAACAGGGTTGAGCACCCCTGGTGTAGAAGAACCATTTTTGTTCTTTAAATAAACATTTCACTTAAGAGTTTTTTAAAAATGTGTTTCTTTGTTTGAGAAACATTTTTTAAAGTAAACTTTAAAGAACCCTCCTTTACTTTAGCAAAAGTTCTTTGTGGAACCATCAATGCTAAAGTAAACAGTCTTCACTTCAGTCACTGGTTCTACTGCATTACAAATAACTTGTGAGGTAAACATTTATGTTGTTTTTAGTTTAAAATGGAATGTGCATTTTTATTCAATGTTTGACGTAATCTCAACCGAAACCCAAAGAGAGGGCGGGACATAGTGCAGCCCCTCCCCTTTTTAAAAACAACCAATAGTGTTTTGTTTTATCACCATCAAATGAAAAGCAACTGAAAAGCATCTTGAAGGGGGCGGGGCATGTCAGATACTAGAGAGCATTTGATTGATCTGAAGATGTGATGAGAAACTGAAGTATGAGATGACGTGAATAAAAGCATTGATCAATTTGAGTGAAAGTGACAAACTACAAGCTTTACATGTTTATATATATATCTTCTAAATGTGAATTTTATGGCTGTTTTGAGGCACACTAGCTAATAGATATTCTAAAAATGAATAATACTGATACTGATCTAAAAAGATTTATTTAACTTCATGAGACCTTTAAGGTCTAAAAATGTGAAATGATGAAGAAAAACATTGAATTCTATTCTTTTGTCTTCATAGTATTTCTAAGACATCTAGTATTGTGCAATGTTTTCACAGATGGACAATCTGTATTACATTGTTTTACAAAGGGATAAATAAATATGTCAAAACACATTTTGTGCAGTTTTGTATATTTAATTCTTTGTCATTCTTTGGTTTGAGCATTATCAAAATACATTTTGTGAATCATTATGGACAATTTATGCATGTAGGCTATGACCCTTAAAAGTCAAACAGCTACTTTTGGTAAACGTTTTCATTGAGCCCTCTGCGATGTTGACTTTGCGGTCAAACGACCGTTAAACGTCTGTGTGAAGGAGTTCACACAAATCAGCTCCCTCCAACAGTCGGGTTCAGTTCGAAAGCATCTTTCAAACGCTTCTCCCCCCACCCCCCACCCCCCCTTTCGTTAATCCTGGCCAAACCAAACGGGAAAGGAAATCTGAATTAGAAATGGAGGGGCGGAAGAAGTCAGGCAGAGGAAAGGAGAGTGCAACCCATTCCCAAATGTTTCTGCTGCGTTTTTACTGCAAATCCAGATGTGGATCTGTTAGTCATTGGTCAGGTTCTTTGTGTATGTGTGTGTGTGTGTGTAGCCTTGTATTCCTTATGTTATGGGGACCAAATGTCACAAGTTTAGCAATACCAGTATATTTTGATCATGTGGGGGGACTTTTTGGTCCTCATGAGAAAAATAGTTCATACTGTAGGTGGGGCCAGACAGAATCTGCTACATTTTTTGCTATTTCTGTGGAGAATTTTGTAAAAATTCTGCAGATTTATGCGGAATTATTTTGGGAGTATCGTAACTAAAAACTTAATATATTAAATAAAAAAATAGCTTTTTAACTTTTATTTAATGTTTACAATGCAAATCCATTTAGATCCACTTATATGGTAAACAAAGCAGGTCCATCATATAATATCTCTACTAAAAGACAGAAAATATTACTTTACAAACTATTAAATGAACACTTTCATATTAGTCAATAATATTACTGAAATTAATAAAAAAACTGAATAAAGATAAATGTATACACTAGGGTTGGGCTATTTGGCCTAAAACCAAAATCTCGATTAATTGAACATTTTAAAACGATTACGATTAATGAACGATTATTTTATTTATTTATTAAATTTTTTGTCCTCATGATTCACTGGCAAGTTTTATATGCCATCTAAAGGCATCTCTGGCGCAGCTTCCAATCATCATCAATGTAGTGCAAAGTAAGGCTCAAGAATGAGTCCATCGTCCTACTTGACCAGAGATCAGATGTGGCTGCAAAGTGGCTGCAGAAGTAGAAAGCCTTTAACAGAGCGGGGTCACGTGACACTTAGGGAACGTAATTGTCCTGGAAAAATTTGATCGATTATAGGTTTTGAATGTCGATTTCCATTACTTTTCGATTAATCGCCCAGCCCTAGTACACACATTTACACAAGTAAATAAATAGACTCAATGATGGGCGAAAAGTTTGCTGATTTCTGTGCACGCATATTTCATGTGGGCCTGCTCATAAGTCATACAGAATGAAGTAGTTTGAAAAATGTATTGAGAAATGCATTGTTTCTGGTGAGGGTTGGGTTTAGGAGAAGGATTGCGGTATGGGACAGAATCAGGGGCGGATTTAATGATTTTGGGGCCCTAATCAATTTCAGCCATAGGGCCCAAGTCCTGAAATGCACCCTTTCTACTTTTATTAAATTTTTATTTATATTGCTGTTTTAGTTATGTCTTTTTTTCCACATTTTAAATTAATGCAATCTTTACATTTTAAATGATTATTTTTATTAAAATAAATTCACAACTAAAAATAATAAATATGTATTTTTTTATAAATTGTACAGCTGAACTGCTTCATGATGAGTATTATTATTACATAACATTACATTATTATAATAATATTATATTTGATTATATATTAAATAATATTTAAGCACATTAAAATTGTATTTGTAACTCTCACCATTCAAAATATGGTATAAAACTATGTTATATATAGTTTATAGGTGTAACTTATACTTCTATATATTTATTGGGGGCCCACAGATTTCCTGGGGCCCTAATTCTGGATAGAATATACAGTCTGTACAGCATAAAAAGCATAATCTCTATGGGAAGTCCCATAAAGATAGCTGTATGTGTGTCTTTGTAAGTGTGTGTGTGTGCACTTTTTATTAGACCTTATAGCTCTACATTTACATCGATTCCACTTTCTTGTACATTATGAATTTTCTTGGATTGAAACTTTTTTTAAAGTAATATTATCAGATCACCAAATTCATAATTACAAAAGTATTTTCACAAAAATGCTACATATATTATTTTGACAGCATGTTCACAAATCATGGTAATACCTTATGCTTGTGTTTTGGACAACTGCAACCTGCTTGTTCTTATAGGCTAAACTTTAAAACTGTTCTCAGTGTTGTTGTTATTTTAGGCTTATTTATTTTCATTTTTTTATTGGTTAGAGATTTATTTATGTCATATTCAATTTATTATTAGTTTTAATATGAAAGATTTCTATTAAGTAAAATTATTAGCGTACTTAAACTTTAATATTTGGTATTTTAGGCAATATATCATCTACTATTAACATTTTTTTATTACGAAAATGTATTCTAATAGTTTTTAATAGCCTAAAAATTGCAACACTGATGCAAACTGGTGATGATATTGTGATATTGAGTGTGTGTGTCGCGTTTTGCTCAATCACAGCAAACCGCGCCGGTGTCACGGGGGGAAAGGCGGAGGAAGAGGAGCAGCAGCGGCGGGAGGAGGAGGAAGGAGGGGTCGGGGGTTGCTGTTGAGGGTGTGTGTGTGTGTGTGTGTGTGTGTGAATAGTGTTGTGCGGAGCTGCTTGCTGGACGCGGGCCAGCGGTCCCTGTGAAACAGCGCGTTGAGAGCGGAGAGGGATGGGATGGGATGTGCTGGCACTGCCGCTGTCAGTCCGCTCCGCTCCGCCTGTGCAGCTTCACCGGGGATCACAACCACGACATGGATGATGCTGAATGCGAGGATGGTTTAGGCCGGCGTGTGAACGTCTTATCTGCGGATTTAACCCATTTTTATTTCTGCTGCTGCTGTTAGAGAACATTTATTTCTCATCTGGACGTACGCGGGATCTTCTACAAGGTAAATCGCGCGCACGTCTCGCGCTTGTTTTGCGCTTGTCTCGCGCTTCTGGATGCGTTAAACGCGCGATTCCGTTCTGTTTTTGACTTAGCTAAACATATGTGCTTACATTTTACACTGTTACGCTAATGATGCATTGATTTGTGAGCACAGAGGAAGGATATCATCGTTAAAATCCGTAAAAAAGGCTCATCGGAGTGTAAACTGTTCATGTGATGCTGCTAGCCTGCTAGCCATTTACCTCAGAAACACCGAGGCATATTATGGAAGAGATACTGCATCGTTTTTTCCATAATCCTAATCTGTTTTGACAAACATCACCCTTGAGGTCATTTTAAAAGCAATTAGCTGTTCGTTTCAAGAAGTTTGCATACTAAACTTGCTAGCTCATTTGCTTTGCTTGGTCACCATTACTGCCCATTCAGACTCATTCATCCATTTTTCCAAGGCTGATAACCTGTGCTGACAGCTGAGTGAGATCAGATCTGCTGTGGATAGTGACAGGAAGTTAAAAGGATTGCTTGCATGTGACCATCACGGTCGTATGCTTAAAATCCTTGAACAATGCTGCTGTGTTAAGTCTTGGCTTATTAGATTTACTGGGAATGTCCTGTGACAGCCTCATAGAATGGATGGGAGCTGTCTTTCTTGAGACTTGTAAAAAGGCTAAAATGCTAGCAAATAAAAATATGCATATTTGATTTGTGTCAGAAAATATGTGACTTCTGTATAGATTTGTGCATATTTCACCTAAAAATGAACATTTAGTCATCTTCAAGTGGTTCCAAACCTTTTAAGTCTCTTTATTTCATGAACACAAAAAAAGAAGATAACTTGAAGAATGCTGAAAACCTGTAACCATTTACTTGCATAATAGCAAAAACAAATATTGTGGAAGTCAATGTTTACATGTTTCTCTTTCTTTAAAATATATTCTTTTGTGTTTAACAGAAGAAAGAAACCGATAAAGGTTTAAAACAAGTAAAGAGGGTGAGTAAATGATTACAGAACTTTCATTTTTGGGTGAACTATCCCTTTAAATGTCGCTATGACAACAGTGACACATTCAAAAGGATTGTTTTGATCTGCGTGGACCCTGAAATGCTGTCTAGACAGCTCAGTTGATTATTTTGTATATTAAATTTGGATCTCCTCTGACACACTTATAGACCACTTCAATGCGGTGACAAATATTTCTTGCTTGCTGTCAAACTATTTCATATCTGTAACAAAAGGCAATTCAATCTTAACTTAATGTTAAAACAGCTCTTATAACATTATTAATATGCAGACTTTTTTGGATTCTTGGAAGCTATGGGAAGTAAAAACGTAAAACAGGAAATATGTTAGGAGCATTGTTATTATTTACATCCCTCAAAATGGTCTATAGTAAGGACGGTTTCAAAACCTGCCTGAATAGACACGTTTGGGTTTTCATGCCCATGATTCATAGATTTCCCATAGATTCATTAGCATTTATTCCATAACAGAAATCTCCTATGACATCCCCATATAATGCAAAAGTCTATGCAGATGTAAGCTTCCTACCTAAATGCTGTTTTGAGCATCATGCATGTCTTTAAAATGCAGTCTGGATATCCAGTAGGCTTGGCCGGTATAAGATTCTGACGGTATGATAACCTTGGATAAAAAATATCACGGTTTTACGGTATTGTGATAACAGCTATACTTCCGAGTTCTTTCTGCTGCTTTAGCAATAACACTTTCAAAACACTACAGTAGTAGACGGTGGAGTTTCTATACTACACTGTGTCAAGTATTGGGTTTATAATGCGTATTTTATGTGTACAATGCTACTGTAGCAGTACCTAAAAAAATCACCCTCATTCAAGAAAAAGAGAAGGAACAACTTTTCAATAACTTTAATCAAAGCAAACAAAACAAACTTGTTCATCTGAAGCTCCTCTATAGGGCTTGACACTTATTAAGCACTCATAACACCGTCCTTTCCTCGCCCATGTGGCTCTTGGCCCCACCCACACGAGCTTTTCCACGACGCATCGCCACAACATGCTGTTAATTTTTTTAAGACATGTGTGTCAGGGTTTGGCGAAGGATATGTGTACGCAAAATTATAAATTGGCCTCATGGCACTCAAAAGTGGGGGCTCGTCCGGGATGCAAGTCAATTCAGGTAAAAACCTCAAAAAAAAAAAGGGTCACAGACTAAATTAAACTTTAAGATAGAAACTAAATCAAAACAATAGTTTGTTTATGCAAAATATGTTAAACAGATTGGATGAAAATATCACGGTTTTACGGTATTGTGATTACTGCTCTAAAATATGTTCTTTTCAAATGTCTTTGAACACATTATATGTTATTGTGAGAAACATTTAACATATGTTCGAGCAGTAAACATGTCAAGCTTAATAATTCAAATGAATCATTAACTTCTGCTGTCTTCATTAGTTTCAAAAACACAGATTTCTTTACAATTTTAAATGATATTTTTAGATATCTTTTCTGCTGGAGATACTGTTGTCCTAAAAAATAAATAAATAAAAAAACGTAAATAAATTGCTTTTACATTTACCATAGAAACGGTATAGCAGAAAGTTTTGGCGGTTTTAAAACCTTGACTTTTCCAAACCGTGGTGTACCTTAAAAACGGTTATCGTCCCATGCTTAATATCCAGCTCATCATGTTTTGAGCCTGGGATTGAGGTCTGTTCACAGACTGTAAACAAAGCAGACTGGGTTGTGTCTATGTAGGCAGCTGTGGTCCTGCCGGTTCAGGGTGACGGATGTCTTTTTGTGTGTGTGTGTGTGTGTGTGTGTTGCTCGCCCTGTGATGTCTGCACTGCAGGGCAGCCGTGTCAGCAGGTTGATGTACTCTAGCACACAGTCAGGCATGAAAAACCAGACCTATAGTCGCCTAGACCTTTATCATCTGTCAGTCTGCACCACGAAACTTAATTCATACTCAGATTTGTGATGAGCATTGATTTTTCTGCCTTTGTGGTGATGATGACCATGTGTGGCTAGTATGGTGCACTGTCATTTTGTTGTCATTGTGCATTAAGGGGAAATAATGGATAAATGCCCCTCTTGTTGAGTGCACAGGGACGTGTCTGAAGGCCTACACTATCACAAGGACGTTAACTACCTCCATGTTTATTATGTCTGATGATATGTTGTGAATTGGATGTTCACTAATTCAAATACTCTTACATCTGAATCTTAGCGCTCAGTGACAGTGTCTGTGAAGCTAACATGTAGCTTAGGATTTAATGCGGATAAACCGCAATGGAACCCTAAACAGGGCATCAGGGTCAGTCTTAAATCTGCACTAGAGAGTGGGTTTATCATCGGATCAGATTATGTGTTACGCTTTAATCGTCCCGTCTGCAGTGTGCATCACCGTAACTGCACTTTTATATTAGGGTTGCCTGATATGGGATTTTAATGATCATTTTCTTATAAAAATCACACAACTAGTATTTGTTTATTTGATAGCTGTAGATTTGCTGTGCATAATTATAGGGGTAACACTTTATAATAAGGTTACATCAGTTAATGTCCCTTATTGTATGTACTAGGGTTGCACAATATCGTTTCAGCATCGATATCGCATTCGCAATGTGGTGCAGTAGTCACATCAGCAAGATATGCAATGTTGAGTCTGAATTATAGGAGCCACAGAACACGTGATTTCAAGAGTTCACACTTAGCTGATGATTGATTATAAAGCAAGTTTGGGATGCTGGCCCGGGAGAGAGCCCTGAGCCCAAAAGGTCCTTGAGCCCTGGGCTCCCTCCCGTTTGCAGGGCGAGAGGGGAGCTTTGAGCTCAGGTAGATCTCGAGCACTCCCCCCTTTTTGATAAGAGTTGATGACAGAAAATAATTGCTATAAAGAGATATGCTGATGGATAAAAGTTTGACTAGTGCTAAATTTTGATTGATCAATTAACTTGTGGTGCATGTTTTTGGAATGTGGGAGGAAACCGGAGACACCGGGGGAAACCCACGCGCGCACGGGAAGAACATGCTAACTTCGCACAGAAACGACAGCCAGTCTGTTAAAGGACTAGAACCAGTGACGTTCTTGCTGTGAGGCAACAGTGCTAATCACTGGGCCACTGTGCCGCCCTATGAAAGGAAAGGTGGAGTGGAAGGGGGGGATTCTTCAAAACGAAGATGACTGTAGTAAGAAACCCTGGCTCTTTATAGTGGGTTAGGGATCGTCTGAATGGTTGGTCATACATGGTTAATGCCTAACCAGCCGTGTTCAATCATAATCACGTGATCCTCTCGAAATTAGTTTATAAATAAACTTCACTTATAGAGTCACTGCTAAGTTTTACCATAATAGTGTGAAAGTGTATCATTTGCATGTGTTTTTAAGGCCTGTGACTGCATTTCAGAGAGAGTTTAAAACATTTGGGGACAAAAAGTTAGGATGTTTGGAAGTTTTCATTATTCATACAATTTAAAGGTGCAGTATGTAAGTTTGACACCTAGTGGTTAAACTTGGTGTTGCACTCCTGGATCAAACAATAGCATGCGTGGGATGCCAGAGAAGCGAGTGATTTAAACTGTTCTAAAAAAAGCGACGACACGCGATAGAGGGAATATTCTCCATATTAAAGGGAGTTTTTGTCCTAACCAACACCTCGAATTGAATTTATTAGAAACGGCTTCTATTTCTAACAGCTGAACTTGTGAAACCTATGACAGTGATCAGCTCAGGTAAATCTCGTGTGCTTTATTCAATGCTAAATGCTAACAATATGAGTTTGAATGCCATTTTACATTTAATGATGTTAACGTGGGTTAACATGTATTAAACAGATTCTAAACTTTACCATTTCGTGAGCGAGTGCATATTCTGTGCTTCTGAAAGGCTGTGTTTAAATTTCTGCCGTGTTTGATCTGGTGCAAACAGCCAAATAGCTCATCACTGCCTCTCTCGTCACAGCGTGTTGTTAGGACACGCGGTTACAATGTAACCTGCTCACCTAATGTTGACGTTCGTAATATTTATGTCATTTGCTAATTAATAACCTCATGTGGAACTGAATCTGTCTCCCATACTGTCCTTTTCGGTCACGGACGCATGCTTTCAGAGCCTTTCTGAATGAATGTATGAAGTATGCTGTTTCCCAACATGGCAACCCGGGGTGCTGAATTATAATTGGCTAAACTGGCATGTGCATGTGAAAATTACCTAAACAAAGAGAGCGTTCCGGCACGGAAAAAACATTTTCAAAGCAGAATATCTGACTTCAGCATTGTTTTTCAGTTAAACAAGTATGTTCACTTAGGATGTTTCTTAAATATCTGCACACATATTATGGTAATTTTATGCTTTAGAAGAGTAAAAAAACTTACATACAGCACCTTTAAGCAAAATAAAAAGTTGTTAGAATTTTTGCCTTGTTTCTAGTCTAATTTTCTACATTTCAAAGCTAAAATACAATTATTTAAATTTATCCATTTGGCACATCATTTTGCTAGTTTTAAAGAAATACTCTTAATTTTGACTTATTTTATCTGAAGGTGAACACAAAACAATATTTGTACTTGAATTAAGAATGTTTTAGATATTTGGACCAGAAACGAGAAAGCGATGTAAGAAAAGCATTTTTTTGTCTTGTGATTATTCGGTTTCTGTACCTCAATACTGCTTGGCAAATTGACAAAAACAGAAAATTGTCAAGTAGAGCTATTCAAACCATCTTGTGTAACTGTATTCATATTGCAATATTTATTGCAGAAAAATTAAAGATCGCAATATCAGTTCAATATTTTTTTCAATATCTTGCAGCCCTAGGTGTTTACTAGTATGAACAAACAATCAATAATAGAAGTATTACAGTACTGTATTCATTAATCTTTGTTAATGTCATTTATTGTTAGTTCCAGTTGCATAAGCTCTGTCACAAGCCTTAAAAACCCATAACTTTATGGTTAAACTCAAAAATCTCATTATAGTTAAACTCAAAAATCTCTTGTGTTCTCCTCTTGATGTGACTATTGCAGATGCACATATGCTGAAACAATATGTTGTTTAATTACATTCCCAAATGTATTTAATAAGCATCCAAAACCTAGAAATCCATTTTTAAACCAAGATTCTAAATCATGCATTGTATATTAATCAAATCACTCCATGCCATCATATCACCATGCAATTTTCATCTTGCTAACTTCCAATAATTGCACAGCCCTACTTTCAACATCCATCCAGCTCTTATACTGTTAAACAAATAAGTTGAAATGAATCTGATTTGTTAGGAATAAAGTGCATCTATGAGATTGGTATTGCAGAATAAAACCTGACAGGCTTATCGGCAGCCCGGCGTGCAGTGGAGGACTGTTGTATAAGACTGTATAAGTTGTATAAGTTCTTTATTCTGCGAAAATAACCGTCCTTGATGTACTTTATCTTGCTTTTTTTATGGCTACTTGCCAGATAACGTAAACATTTGATGCAAAACATTTGTTCTGAGCCGTAATAGTTTATTAATTCTTTAATTAATGCTGATGGAGTATACACTAACCTGTGCATTATTAACTCACAAGATGGCACCAAACAGACAAAAATGCAAAGCTGACAGAAATTAAACTGGCTGAATAAAGCAACCTATATACTGCACACTGCAAAAAAAAAATGTTAATTAACAGGTTTTATATTTTAGTGTTTTCTGTTTATTTATTGTTGTGAATTGCATTATGGGAGTTTTATCTCTGCTCTATTGACTTTTGATAATGAAAATTCAACTCTACAGTTTATAGACTTTTATTGGCATTTTAGTAGTTTGAGACAAGATACTGTTTAAGACATACTATAGAGTGAAGTAAGTACAATAGCAGAAAAATACTGGCAGTTTATTACCAGGTTTTTGTATCATAATTTACAACACCAATCCAGACAATATCTGTGTCTCATTTCAGAGGCTGCATACTTCGAAGGATGCATTCGAAGTGCGCTGCGTCATCGTGACGTGACGAAGGCTGTCTCATTTCAAAAAAATTCAAAGGCTCCTTCAAACGCAGCCTCCAAATGCATCCTTCTTTTCCCAGGTAATGAAGGACACAACCGGTGGATCCTTCGCGGCCTCGAACGTCCCAAGATTCATTGCGCACTGATAACGGCAGGACTTTTTTAAAAGAAAACTCCGGTATAAATGTATAAATTAAGTTTATTTTACTTGGATATCTAAACATATGTTAAAAAAATAAAAAGAGTATGACATGTCTTGCTAAAGAATGATTTTATAGACAGTTTACATTTTTATGTGTACATGTATAGATCAAAGGATTTCCAGCTTCTGTAACCCTTGTTTTGCCTTCAGATCGCTTAAATTAAGTTTTAAAATCACTTTGAAATAAAGTCATTGCAATTTTTCATCAGAGCTTATTAAAAGCAGCTGTTACTATTGCCTGGTGATGAGATCCGTCATTTTTGGTTATATTGTCTCATTTCAAAACGCTCTGTTCAGTCTGTGTGGACTACGAAGGACTCACCTTTGAAGTCCGCATCCTTTGTATGATGCAGCCTCTGAAATGAGACACAGCTAATATATCACTTCAAACTGTTAAGAAGGTCACCAAAAGTTTTGCAAACCTTTCAACATCAAAAGCTTTTCGAGGAAAGATGAAGATCTTATAATGCAATTCAAAAGTGAAAAAATGAATCACAAAATACAGAAAACTACAAATTTATGGATATTTTTACAGTGTATATTAATTTACAATACAGTAAAAAACCACGATGTGACAGAAAAGCAGATACATATGAGTGTATATGTAAGTATATGGATTTGAATGTATTCAGTGATGGTCAAGGCGATTCGAAGTTCCCTTATGAGCCTTTGTTATTCAGCGGTTGTTATCTCAAAATAACGTATCATAACATATTATGTCTGACCAGTCAGAATCGAGTATACCAGACAGCCATGTAATAAGTGATTTGAATGACCTCGCAGGTTCGCAGGGCAGTGTGAGTGTAGTGTGCCACTCTGAAGAAGAAGTGACTCACCAGTGAGTGATTACAGGCAAGGCATTTTGTAAGCCCACACCAGACACAGCACACAAACACACCACTGCAAACACAATCCTCAGCACCTGATTGCTAGATTCTGTCATTGTGGTTGAAAGCTGTTCACCTCCCCCTCCAGATACCCCAACCCCATTGTGGTGAGGAGTGCTCTCATTCAGTGGAGCGGAGGTGTGACATCTTCTTGAGCTTCAGGCTGTAAGGATGTGCTCCCATCTCCGGCATGCTGTTTGCTGCATTCAAAGCCTTGGGTTTTTCTGTATAATCTCCCGTTGTGTGGTGGGAAGTGTTGCTGTCAAGCCTGACGCAAACTTTAATAGGTTTAATGTGGTGATGATGTACCAAAACTGCAACGCTCTTGTGCTTCCGCGAAGTAAAGTTGAATCTTTTATGATTAAAAAGTCAGCCCAATATCCGGCACCACAAACTCCACTTTAAATCTGTGCCCTCAGAAAGCTTCACAGATCTCTGCAGAATTGGAACATGACTCTTGCACATATCACCTCCTTGTTTGTTTAGTAAATGTTTTGGCTAATTTGAATATGCTTTCAGCTGCCAGTAAGAGTGTAGTGCTGTGATTTACTTTGTTTGAATGCATTCGATTGAATTCTGGAGCTTTTGAATGTTTCGATCGATTAAATACTGTATGATAGTAAATTTGCAAAGTTATTGAGCTTTAAATAATAATTAAACATGGCTTATTTATTTAGACTATTTATGTATTTGTAATAGAAACTAGTTTATTTGAAATAGAAAAGATTTTATGTTTGATTATTATTATTTATTTGGTTGATTAACCTGTTATTTGTATTGTAAGACAGTAGTCCGGACTTCCGGTTAGGTGAGCTATGGAGTAGGACATGTTCACTTGGAGGTCCTGCAGGATTTGCAATTTTGTCTGAATTAATGCACATTTTAACTTAATACCAAGTGCCTGCAGATAATTGTGCCTAACAGAGTTCATTTCAAACTAATCCTGTGCAACGAAGATGAAAACTAAAGGCAATAAAGGGGCTAACGCGCAGCCATCGCAACACCGAGCTGCAACAGCTAACGCATCCTCGGATGAACATGATACAGCCGCGGGGGGTCAACAGACTGAGCTCGATGCGGCTTCAGGCGACATTCAGACTCTTAAAATTGAAATGATCTCATAGCTTCATTGGGATCTGGCAGAAATATTTTGCTCTGAACTATGGTCTGTGCTAGGCGATGACTTATCGACCATCAAAAGTGAACTTCAAGCCATGAAGGTGGAATTCTCCAACTCAATGGTATCGATGCAAACTGAAATGTCGACACTGAAAAGTACGGTGAAGGATATGGAGCATTCTCTTTCCACATGTTCGGATGATTTCACTGTGCTACATGAAGAGGTTGACTCTCTTTCAGCTACTGTGGTAAAACTAGAAGAAAAGTGTGAAGATTTGGAAGCCAGATCTTGTCGGAATAACATAAGACAGTGATCCCCAACCCCCGGGCTCATAACCGGTCTGTGAATCAATTGGTACCAGGCTGCTCAAGAAATCATTAATTATTTCCATTTTATTTGTAGTAGTCTGAACGATCTTTTATTTTGAAAAATGACCGTGTTCTCTCGGTTACATTTCAGTCACTTGAGCGCCAACATGTAGCCCACAAGCTAGCAAAATGAGTAAGAAACAGATGTCTTTGGAAAGTTTCTTTGCGATGGGGAAAAGGCCCAGTGAAGAACCCACGAACTGCCATGGAATAGGCGGCCAAATGACGACGGCCATTCACATATTACCTCTTTTCCACATGCAAGTTTGTTATTTCCATTGAAGCGCATATTGGGAGCAACGCGCGCACACGGCACCCAGTTGAAATAATCTCACTTTTTCAGAATGCAGAGCGCTTCATAATTTGCATGGAATATACACATTTCGGTTGACTTAGGGTCCACACACATTAAGCTATCCAAACTAGGGTTGGGTGATGTAGACCAATTTGGCATTGTACAATGTCTGATGTGAAACATCGTGACGATGGCATCGTCGTTGTAGGTGGCGGTGAATTAATAATTTATGAATAATTAATTCATAACGAATTAATTATTTGTAGTATAGCGCTTCAACTACCTGACCCGCATGGTCTTTGTTTTACCCATAATCAAATCATAAATAAATAATGATAAGTTAAACACAAATTACTACCTGTCAATCACTTTTTCCGCGGGACTCTGGCATGAATAGGCAGAATGACCTGTGTCGTTATGATGGCGTCTACAAACTTGGTTGGTAAAAAAGGTGCACAACCAACAGCAACCAACAGTATCTGAGGTTTCCGCTAAGTTTATTACTAAGGTTTATTACTAAGTACAAGGGTGGAAGCGAAAGATTGAAGCAGAGTAATGACACTGTGAAGAGTCGTTAGATAGAGACAAGATTAATTAAATATTACTTTTAAGAACTATTTGTTTACTGGCTAATTGCCCAAATGACAAATCCAATAGTTCTGTGTAATTGTGTTTGTTTTAATTAAAATGAAACCAGTTTATGTTTGCATAAAAATGCTTTAAAGTTGATCTGTTTGGATTGTAAATGACTAGTAGATTAGTCAACTATAATTACAAACCGGAGAATATGTATGATTTTAACCATACTGCAGTGGCTCGGATCAATTATGCTACCATTTTTCTCATAAATGAATATCATAAAAGTTAGATGAGTTGACCTAATTGGGTCATGTGCAGCAGCTCCAGGGAAGTAATTAGACAATAAAAAAAAACTCATAAATAAAGACCGGACCATATTCAGGTGAGCCAGTTCATATTTATTTAGGTTTGACTTTATTATATGGAAATGTGATCTCTCTGAGTGGTTGAGGGATAAGAATACCGATGCTGCCTGAGGGTGTGCTATTCTGAAAGCAGGATTTCAGCTTTGAGGAGGAAGAGTGGCTATGCTATTGGGTTTGCAATGCTTAAGTAGCTATGTTTTCATAAAAGAGATGCGCAAAACTGTAATATTGTATAAAACATTTGCAAATAAAGCACTGTTTTCATCCAGTGAATCAAAGAGAATAAAATCATCACTTCCTGATAAACTGGTAGTAAATATCAAAAAGAAAAATGTAATTTGCTGTGGTCAGAGAAGCCTTTTTTCTAATATAATGAATTATTGACGAATCTCTTTGGTAGCGCAGACGCTCAATACAGTTCTGGAGATAATAATATCTGACCACTGTGATGATGGACTTTGGCTGAGGGATTTTAGAATGATCAAAACAAACATTTCAGATATTTTACAATGTGTTCGCTCTGCTGCTTTGTCCATTTATGCCATTCCATTGCACCCATTTTTGACATTACATGATCTGGTAAAACAAAATCACATGACTTTGTGCATGCTGGAATTTATTCAGAAAATGTGTTTCCATCGATGCTTACTGTATGCACATTTTTTTTAGTTGCGCGCATACATTCATTAAGTCATTCAAACTTTTAATACAGACTCAAAGTCCAATTATAAACATATTCCATAACATTTAAGAAACCGAACAATTTACAAAATACAGCAATACCAATGTCTCCAAAGCTCTGATTGATAGCTTGTACTACTGATCTCTATTGGCCCGTTTCCTCTGAGTGGTACGGTACGGGTCGGTACACTTTTATGCTCGTTTCTACTGTCAAAAGAAAAAAAAGCTAATTGTACCATACCACTTTTTGGGTACCTTTTACAACGGGTACCAAGCACAACAAAAAGGTACCAAAAAGTAGAGCTAGACGTGCAGCTGAATGTTATTGGTTTACAGAGAAATATCACAAGCAAGGAGAATGAAAACAAAGGATGTGCCATTTTTAAATACACAGCCGAGACATTACACCATTATAATATATAATATTGAGCCATGGTTGACCCAAGCTCAAATAAACCTTGTCGTTGTCTTGATGAACAGCCACAAAGCCAAGAACAATAGCAGAATCTGCGTGTGTCCTGTTGTTGTTTACGAGGCTGCCTAAAGTGCGAGTGGTTTCACTTTCTCCAGAGAGCTCGCTATCGCTGCACATCTATATTTGAAACAATTAAGTTCTTAAGCTGATGATAATAACATGCGTGTGATTATTGAAGTGCTTCTTACTTGAAGTGAATCCGATCCTTTTAGAAATGGGCAAATGCAAGAGTGAAGTGTAAATAAACAAAGGAGAAGCCCGAAAAAACAAAGGAGCAAATTATTCTTTCAGCAACCTAAAGCATGAACAAACTGCCATGTTTAACTGTTATCATCACCTTTTGGACTAATATGAACTCGATTACTTTCTAACAAGAGGTTAACGAAACATGTACTGGTGATTAAGAATAACGATGAGAGGTCTGTACTGATTGTAAAAGTTTCGTATCGTTTATGAACCCAAATAAGGCCTAAATGTAAGTTTTGTGTACTTTATTTGTAATTGGTAACATTTCCGAGACTGTAAGGGTCTGTATGTGTTTATAAATGTTTTTATTATTTTATTTTATATATTTGCAGACATTACAGTAGGCTATTTCGCATTATCATTGATCTGCAGCTATAATCAAATCCTGTATGTAGAGGTTGGTAATAAACATTTACTTATACTTCAGTATTTATGTATATAAAGCATTTGTTTAGTAAGAAGTGCTTCCCATACGATATGTGAACTTCAAGCGGGAATGACGTCAACTGTAACTTTGTTTTGTACACCACGCCCACCAAAAGGGTACCATTGGTAGATGGCAGTGAAGACACAAGCCTGATAAAGATGACCTGTACCGAACCGTACCACACCGTACTGTACCACTCAGTGGAAACAAGGCATTCATTCATTCATTCATTTTCTTTTCGGCTTAGTCCCTTTATTAATCTGGGGTCGCCAACTTATGTTTTACGCAGCGGATGCCCTTCCAGCTGCAACCCATCACTGGGAAACCTCCATACACACTCATTCACAGAAATTCGGACAATTTAACTTACCCAGTTCACCTGTACCGCATGTCTTGGGACTGTGGGGGAAACCGGAGCACCCGAAGTGTGCTGTTTGCATACGTTTTCATGCACATTTTCTACATTTATGCCCATCTTGTTGTTTCTGTTAAACACACAGAACAAACATTATTCACACAGAACAAAATTGTAGGCATCCAAAGACGTGTATAGGACTTTAACTTCTCTCTTGTTAAATCACTTGGAGTTTCAATGAGATTTATTTCGGGCTGGATGCTTGGCCATTTCGTCTTATCCAATATCCATTGGGAGGGTGCTATCGCAAATGGACCTGTCAGCAAACGCCGCTCACTTTAACGTTAATTTTGCCGAATCACTGTGCTTATCACTGGGTGACAAGCTGTTATACACTGAAAGCATTATGTAAATAATATATATAATATGTAATCAATATAAGTTATCTGTAATACAACAACAAAATCTGAACCACACTGGATGTCATTCCCTCGCTGTAAATGCTAACGCTGGCGGGGTTTTTTCTGCAACCTCAATGCGCGTGCATCCTGAATGTTTACAAACCGGTCATTCGTTTATAGGTGGATGGAAACTAAAAGTGTTAGCACAACCAAGAGAAATTCATCAAGCCAAGCCCCCTATAAAAAAAAACACACATTTTCACAGGTCAGTAACAAACTCACACTAGTCTGTTCAGGACACGCACAATTAATCATGAGTTCTGTCACATGGTTGTGCAGTCCGTAGCTCTGCTGAGGAGCAAGGCAGAGGAGAAGAGGAAGAAAGGATGTGTTTCTAGTCCTGTGACTCCCCTCCTCCAGTCTTTTCCCCCCACGTGTGTGTGTGTGTGGAGGAAATGTGAGCCATGCTGCTTTTATCAGCCTCATTGTTTGTGTTCCTCAGGGACGGCGCTTCCTGATGGCAGCCAGAACCCTCCACATGTTCCCATTCTGATGTCCTTACATACACCACCATGCTGAAAAGCTTATAAAATGTCTTGTATTCCTCCTTTTTTTCCCACTTTTCCTTTCAACTTGGCCTACATATAGAGGAAGAAGGGGGTGGGTGAGATGGTGAAAGCGTGGAGTGATAGAATAAGAGCACGGTATATGGAGAAAGAGAGACAGTGAGTCAGTGCACTACTGCTTTTATGACTCGTCCATCCATGCAGGATGTATAAACAGGAACCGGACGGAAAAAAGTCCCACTGATGGATGTGAACTACCGCCACTGTTAGTATCACAGACATTTTTATTTTCCTTTAAGAGAAAATAAACTAAAAAATGAAAAGCTCTCTTGAAGGGATGCGAACAATGGGAGTATCGGGTTGCACTTGAGGTCTTTGTACTGGAGTTGTCAAACCAGCTCAAAGCCTAAAGGCCGTATAACTCACGGGATGATTGTGACATGGTTGTTAGTCAGACTCGGTCCTCACAGATGTCTCCGTCCACCTGCTGGTAATGGGATGTTTACTGTATGGCTTGGCACAGAAGCAGCATTCTTGAGTAAACAGTCAGGAAAACTGTGTGTGAGAGTGTATGGAGTGGGAGTGAGGAGTTATTTGGGATCAAACGATAGGAGTGTGCAGTAGTGTTGCATGGTTTACCGGTACTATATGGTAGTATCGCGATATTATGGCTCCAAAATACTGGCAGTGCCGATGTAGTTTGTAAACGGTAGTATCGTAATTAACGGTTCTACAATAGATAATGTTGCATGTGGAAAAGTCACTAAAATGCTCACACGTTTGTGCCGGCAAATAAACAATAGACTATTTTATTTCAATTTAAACAGTCTGTGGAGCCCTTTAAGGTGCGTTCACACCAGATGTAGATCAAGCATCAATTGCAAGTGATTTACATGTTAAGTCAATGCAAAGACGCGACTAGACATCCTACGGCGTGATTTGCTCGAATGAGGCGGCACTAATGAAGCAGCGTGAATTGAACGTTTTATTTGTTTGATCTCTCGATTTGCTCGAGTTGGAAAATTTGAACTTTTGCCACGTTAACTAATCAGGAGCTTGCTTTTGTAAGGGCGTGATTATGACATAGCACCTGTTGTTGGTGTCCCGAGCGAAAATCCTCCTGCCGACACCGGACAACAACTCATCAAACTGGGTTTGGATCAGTCAGAAGCACTGCTGAAAGCTTCCATCATCCATGTATAGTTTCTGGAGGAGTTGGTGAACTCACAGAGCTTTGTGCACCTCTGAATGAATCTAGTGGATTCATTATAGCAGACACGGCACTGAACGAATCGACGCTGTTTTTTTAGCTATTCTAAAGCACATAAACACAGCTATTCTCTCAATAAAATCCATGTTAGCCTTTTAGCAACAAAGCTAGAGTCACTGGGCAGACAGAAGCACCATCCGTGATGCGAATCCACATCTATTGTGAAGTGAGTTTCATGCACTAATGAAGCGAGTAAACTCAAAATCTTCACATGTCTATTTACGTGCAAATTGCATGATTTATTCGTGCATGCCATGTCTGGTGTGAACACAGCAATAAGGTTGCAAAACTGAGTAGAATTTGTGCCTTTTATGCTGGCCTATTGCACTTTTTCTGATGCTTCATTTCTAACGCACATCTGAATCAGTTCATTTCTGTTGCTGTCAATATAATTTAGTATTATATTATATATAATGCTTTAAATTTATTACAAAAACTTTACTGAAAGAAACTTTTGGTTTTAAACAACAGAACTTAGAACCTGTAGTTTTAATAAAAAAAAGAAGAAGAAATAATCAGCTGAATGAAAATAAGTTGTAAAATATTCACTGTTACTACTACTGTTGCTGATAACGCTACAAACATAATTTGTACAACTTATATTTATTTTTAGTCTTATTTTCAATAAATGATTCAGTTATTCACTCATAAACCTTCATGTTTCATTGCTAGATGTGTCATTTTTGAAGACTTATTCATTGGCATATTTTTGATGGCTGGTCGTCGCCACCTATTGGTTAAATAATGTAATTGCTGCCTACAACTTTCATTTTTGAGCGTCAAGTTAAATGCACATGACGATGATTTTAATCTTTACCATAAACGTCAGTGGTTTTATCTAAACTCTAAACTGTTCTCCCAGTACTTCTGTGTTATTTGACTGTTTGTAAACTAAAGACTGAATCTCTTTTATGATTTTTGCATTTTTCAGATTTGAATGCAGCGATTCGAAGGATTAATAAACATATGCAAATCACCATCATTTATAATTTAACCTATGTTGTGTGGGTATTGAGATCACAATCTTTTAATGATTAATCGTGCAGCCTACACTGAATGCATTAATGCAGGTTAAACAAGTAGTGACAGAAAACACCTTTAATAACCTAAGAAACCCACCACATTCCAAATAACCCACCACAACTTCTTCCATCATCATTGTAATTTACAGGAAAGCCTAAATGCTTTCATACATGTGATTTGAATGACGCGATCTCTGCAATCGTTGCAAATTTAGGATTAATCTATTAGTAAAAAAAGTATTAATCTGCGGACCTTGTGTCTTCCGAACCGTGGGTTGTGATCCATATGAATCACGGATTAACCGTGATCCGTTACACCCCTACAAAAAAGTATATTTTTTAAGATAAACTTTAGTTTAAGTACCAATTCCCACTATTAACTGTTGGGTTATCACCTGCCTATTATTAAGATATTTGCTGTTTATTAGTACTTATAAAGTATGTTCTTATTCCACATCCCTAATCCTACCCAATACATGCTACTACCTTACTTACTATTAACTAACAAGCAAATTGGTATTTTTATTTAGCTAAACGTCTTAGTTAATGGTTTGTTTATTGCTATAATTGTACCTTATAAAATATGACCCAAATCTCTGCTGAAAACACAAATACAAATCTACTTTCGATGAAAGTTTCAATTATTTCAATTATTTTCAATATATAATTGAGTTTCAATTATTTATTTATTACATAATATGAACATAATGGGGCGTCACGGTGGCTAAGTGGTTAGCACTGTTGCCTCACAGCGAGATAGTCGCTGGTTCGAGCCGAGCCTCGGCTGGGACAGTTGGCATTTCTGTTTGGAGTTTACATGTTCTCCCCATGTTTCCACCACAGTCCAAAGACATGCGCTATAGGTGACTTGAATAAACTAAATTGACTGTAGTGTATGAGTGTGTGTGCGAATGCGAGAGTGTATGGGTGATTCCCAGTACTGGGTTGCGGCTGGAAGGGCATCCGCTGTAAAACATATGCTGGAATAGTTGGCGGTTCATTCCACTGTGTTGACCTGTGATAAACCAGAGACTAAGCCAAGGTAAATGAATGTCACTGAACCCCCTTTGACATTTACTTTTCGGACATCTTCAAAAATGTTATCTATTGTGTTGCACAGATGATGACAACAATGACAAAAGTGTAATTTATGAGCCATGGTTTGATTTGTAATTAGATTAGTACTGATTTGCTGGTTTTTTAAAGACATATAGTTGCAAGATGGCAAGATTTTGAGTTTTATTTTGTTTTTTGAGTTTTATTTTGGTTTTTGAGTTTTATTTTGGTTTTTGAGTTTTATTTTGGTTTTTGAGTTTTATTTCGGTTTTTGAGTTTTATTTTGGTTTTTGAGTTTTATTTCGGTTTTTGAGTTTTATTTCGGTTTTTGAGTTTTATTTTGGTTTTTGAGTTTTATTTTGGTTTTTGAATTTTATTTTGTTGTGCAGAAGTGCTTTGGTGCGCTGCAAAAGTACTATTGAATGAATGAGTGCATGTTCGACAGTAGGTGTTAAATCTTGATGGCAACTGTGATTTGGTACAGTGCAGCAAAGTAAAAATACCTTTTCGTTTACCTTATTGCCTTCTCACAAGAAGTCTTTTGTTGAACACATTCAACTGCTTTAGTTTTACACTACATACGGTTTTACACTTTGGACTACCTCAGGAACGAGTTAAAGTAGACACGCTGAAAACACTTCATGGCCTGTTCACACCTGTATTAAGCACCGTCTATTTGTGATTGGATTGACAAGCGAGTTTTAATCAGGGCCTTTATTTATCTGTGAACAGCTAAAAGGATGCATGTACTGTGTAAATAAGAATTCATGCCTTTATAATGTTTCTTCTACTCAATTCGATTATCTATTGTTTATATACTTTTATAATATTTCTTAAACATTTTTTATTAAATATTTAATAATTTCTAAATTTAGTAACGCTTGTTGGTAGCCAAGTTCTGTGCGTTTGTATTTTACTGCAAATTTTTATCAGAGGGTCTTAAATAAAAACAGACACACAATCCAAACTACTCAGCATCATTGTTGAAGTATGAGATAATTCACTTTGTGTGCGTGTGTGCGTATGCGTGTGTGTGTGTGTGAGAGAGAGAGAGAGAGTGAATGAGATTGAATTCTGCTGCTTGAGTGGGAATTGTGCACTGCATGTGTGTAAGGAGAGTTTCTATTTTTGTCATGTCACCATGACCTAGTATTTACAGTTGATTTCACCCTGCTGTGAATGTGCTTTCGTTAATCTCTCTCTCTGTCTCTCTCTCTCTCTCCACAACAGATGACGGAAGGGCGGAGATGTCAGGTCCATCTCCTGGATGACAGGAAACTGGAGCTCCTGGTACAGGTAAGACAACACTCAATACTGATAATGCTGCAACGTGACCTAAATGTGATGATATTGGTTTTGAAGTGTATTAGGGTATTAGACTCGATTCGCCAGCACAGAGTCCAGTATTAGGCTACAATTACTATGGATGGGAGATAAACATGCTGTGATTCTTTCTCTACTGAATCTGAATATATGGTCAAAAGTTCAGAATCGATTCTGTATTCAAATAAGATTGAAACGGTGCGGACCAGTGTGAGGTATAAACAGAAAAATAATAAGCTTTGACAGGCACATGTACAGTTGAAGTCAGAATTATTAGCCCTCCTGAATTATAAGCCCTCCTGATTTATTAGCCCTCCTGAATTATTAGCCCCCTGTATATTTTTCCCCAATTTCTGTTTAACGGAAAGAACATTTTTCTTAGAACACATTTCTAAGCATAAGGGTTTTAATAACTGATTTATTTGATCTTTGCCATGAAGACAGTACATAATATTTGACTAGATATTTTTCAAGATACTAGTATTCAGCTTCAAGTGACATTTAAAGTCTTTACTAGGTTAATTAGGTTAACTAGGCAAGTTAGGGTAATTAGCAAGTCATTGTATAATGATGGTGGTTAGTTTCACAAATCATGTTTAACAGAGCAAGGACATTTTCACAGTATTTCCTACAATAAGTTTATTTCTGGAGAAAGTCTTATTTGTTTTATTTCAGCTAAAATAAAAGCAGTTTTTATTTTTAAAAACCCTTTTAAGGTCATTATTATTAGCCCCCTTAAGCAATATTTGTTTTCGATTGTCTACAGCAGTGGTCCTCAACCACCGGGCTGCAGACCGGTACTGGTCCGTGGATCAGTTGGTACTGGGCTGCACTAGAAATGATTTATTATTTTGTTTTATTTATTATCTGAGTCTGAACGATCTTTTTATTAAAAAAATCTTTTATTTTGAAAAATGACCGTATTCTTTCACTTACAACTCGGTTACATGAGCGCCAAAAATTAACCCACAAGCAGCAAAATGAGTAAGAAACAGACGTCTTTGGAAAGTTACTTTGCTAAGGGGAAAAGGCCCAATGAAGGACCCTCAAACTGCCAAGGAATAGATCCGCAAGCTATTAGTCAACAAATCAGGTGGCTTTGCAAGAAGATCTACTGCTGAAGAGCGCGAATGACGGTGTGGCTGTTCGCATATTGCATCTTTTCTAGTTCGAGCAAGTTCGTTATTTCCAATGGAGGTGTGCGGCTTCCAGACACACCCAGTTGAATGAATGCTGCGTGCGCACCGCAAGTCACGTGACCAGAACTGACCGATCAGCTTCATACTTTGTATCGAATATACACATTTCGGTATATTCACCCCAGTGCTTTGTAATTTTCTCCATAAATAAAACTTGTATCTGAGTGACAGCAATGTTTTTTCAGCTTGTCATCCTCTGAAAAAACCTAGCAACCTACGAATCACCGCCCCCACCTCCCAGTCCGCAGTAAAATCTCAAACGTTGACTGGTCCACAGTGATAAAAAGGTTGGGGACCACTGGTCTACAGAATAAACCATACAATGACTTGCCTAATTACCCTAACTTGCCTAATTAAGCTAATTAACCTAGTTAAGCCTTTAAATGTCACTTTAGGATAAATACTAGTATCTTAAAAAATATTATGTACTGTCATCATGGCAAAGATGAAAGAAAGCAGTTGTTAGAAATGAGTTATTAAAACTATTATGTGTAGAAATGTGTTGAAAAATAATTAATAATTCTAATAAATGGCTAATAATTCAGGAGGTCTAATAGTTCTGATTTCAACTGTATATATGTATAAGTATAACTAAATTGATGTATATAGCTATATTGAAGTGTAGTGTGAAGTATTAGTGGATGTTTTTGTGAAAGCGGTTTCAGATTTCCTCTCATTTGTCTGGGAAGGGAAATCCTCACTGTTCCTCAGAGACTTCATGAATGTCTTGTGGAAGTAGGGGCTCTTCATCAGTTTGGGGTCATGTATGAGTTTGAGTGTTTACTTAGCGTGTAATACGACTCCTTTCTCGAATTTCATTGGCAAACAGAACCTGTGATTAGCTTTGCCCTAAGCTGATCGAATTCATATGTGTGGCATATGTCCGTCTCTTAAGTGTCCTTTAAACATCAGTATCGGTAATAGTCAATCTGGCATGTTGAGGTTCCCATAACAACCCAAACCAGCAGCCTGTCAAATCAGCCGTCAGCGCCCATGCATAAACACTCCATAAATCCTCCTATCAGAACGCAAACATCTTCTTTCGGGATGAGT
Organism: Danio kyathit; assembly: GCA_903798195.1. Lineage (NCBI taxonomy): Eukaryota > Metazoa > Chordata > Actinopteri > Cypriniformes > Danionidae > Danio > Danio kyathit. The sequence goes on along the minus strand of LR812536.1, from coordinate 13,676,818 downwards.
TCAGTTTCCATAACAACCCTGTCTGAGTCCCATGCCCCATCAGACCTCAATATAAACAGAAACGTCTTCTCAGAACAGCTCTGTTTCCGCAACACTCACTCTCGTATGAACTTTCTCAGGAAATCCCTAATCATGAAGTAAACACTGCTAGACTCGTGAAGTATAACGTTGTGTTATTGTTTTCTCTTCTGTCTTGTGCTGTTATGTCTTATTGCTTTTCGATTTGTTTATATGTATTTTTGTTTTTATTGAAGTGTATTTTATTCTATTTGATTGTGTTTATCTAATTTTCTGAAATGTATTAGATATTTAGATTTAGCTTTTATTTAATATTTTCATTTTCCATTTTTAATTTGAACTGCTTTTTTAGGTGTATATATATATATACATATATATATGTGTGTGTGTGTGTGTGTGTGTGTGTGTGTGTGTGTGTGTGTGTGTGTGTGTGTGTGTGTGTGTGTGTGTATATATATATATATATATATATATATATATATATATATATATATATATACAGTTGAAGTCAAAATTATTAGCCCCCCTGTTTATTTTTTTCTCCCAATTTCTGTTTAACGGAGAGAAGATTTTTACACCACGTTTCTAAACATATTACTTTTAATAACTCATATTTTTCAAGACACTGCTATACAGCTTAAAGTGACATTTAAAGGCTTAACTAGGTTAATTAGGTTAACTAGGCAGGTTAGGGTAAGTAGGCAAGTTATTGTATAACGATGGTTTGTTCTGTAGACTATCGAGAAAAAAAAATATAGCTTAATGGGGCTAATAATTTTGACCTTAAAAAGGTTTTTTAAATTTTTTTAACTGCTTTTATTCTAGCCAAAATACAACAAATAAGACTTCTCTAGAAGAAAAAATATTATCAGACATACTGTGAAAATTTCCTTGTTCTGTTAAACATGATTTGGGAAAAATTTAAAAAAGAAAAAAACTCAAAGGGGGGCTAATAATTCTGATTTCAACTATATATATATATATTTGTTTCTGTGTGTTTGTTTTAGATGCTTTTTAATATTTATTCTATTTAATTCTGTTCTGTTTGTATAGTTTTCTAATATTTATTAAGTATTTTGAATAAGCTTTTATTTTGTTTTTATTTTCCACTTGATGTTTGAGTAATTTTAAGAGGTTTTGTCATTGTTATTTTATTAATATTATTAAAAACTATTATTTTAGATGTACTTATTTTATATTTATTCTGTTCAATGGGCTATATGCACACAGACTTTTAATTTTCAGCCAGGCAGCCCAAGGGCTTCCGGTGAACTGTCGTTCCATTACAAAATTGTCACGTTTACGATCTTTACTGCCTGTTAGATATACCAGGGGTTTTCAAACTGGGGTCCGCGGACCGCAGGTAGGCCTCAAGAGAGCGCTAGGGGGTCCACGAAAAACTTGGCAGAAACAAAAAATAATTTACAAGATATTCAAAGAGTTATTTGGAGAGGAAGAGGCACAAAAGGTAGATTGTGTGCCTTTGTCAGAAAACACAGTAAGCAGACGCATAAGTGAGATGGCCGGTGATATTTCGTCACAACTTTTAGAACAGCTGCAAGCCAGTGAATACTTTTCACTACAGTCGGACGAAAGTACTGATACAGCGAATCAAGCACAGCTAATGGTCTACGTAAGTTTTCTCGGTAAGGACAAATTTATTGAGGAACATCTCTTCTATAAACCCCTTGAAGGCAGAACCACAGGTCAGGACATATTTAATATGATCGATCAGTTCATGACGGACAATTCAATAGACTGGTGTTGGTGTATTGGAGTGTGTACCGACGGTGCTGCGGCTATGACCGGTAAGCACAGTGGCGTCATGACTGATAAAAGAGAAAGCACCCAACGCCATTGGCACACACTGCATGCTTCACTGTGAGGCTCTTGTGGCCAAGCGCAGTGAAGATGGCTTGCATCAAGTGTTGAAGGATGAAATGAAGCCACGTTATGACAAACTATGTAGAAGCCACCAAGCTCATCCGTCCCATTCGGAGTTTTGAATCAGTGAATGATTCAGACTGGTTTGATTGTGTTTGTAATGCAAATGCTGTTCTTCAGGTTTAACTTGTCACATTATAATGCTGTGAAAGAAGGTTCCCTTTTCACTTAATGAAAATATAGCAGCAATTTAGCAGTGCCTTAATTAAAAAAGGTACCCAGTTCAATTTAAAATTTTTGCAGTTTTCCGTAAATACAAGACAGGGAAAAAAAACTACAGAAACACCAAATGTTACAAATGTCCATGTGTAACTTTTCATGTACAAGTGCCTTATTTAGAAAAGCTATCTTGTTCATTTAATGTAAATATTTCTTTTTTTTTTTTTTCTTTTTTTTTTTATGAAATATAAAATATTGTGAGAATAATTTTTGGCTATGATGAGTTGCCAACTAATAAAATAAATATTTATTTTGCATGCCTGTGAATAATGAATTATAATGTCTTTACGTTATACAGAATTTTAGTTTACATATTTGTACTTGAAACACATAAGTGCTTTTAAACTTTAAGCAAAGGGGTCCCCTGCAAGGAATTATCATATTTGGGGGTCCCTGAGATTAAAAAGTTTGAAAACCCCTGAGATATACGATATGAAGTGGGTCTCAGATCAAACAGGAAGCACTGCATTAAATTCCATTTCCCCCCGCCATATCTATAAATTATGACAGTTAATTTTACCCCAGTATTTTCAATGGAATTTCTGCTCTAGCCTGTTGCTACTGACGATGCTAGTTGTTACACAGTCTTTCATCTCGTTTTACGCTTGAACAACTAAATGAATGCTTAAGTCTGTGTAACTGAATGTATTGTAATTACATTACAACATCGATGCTGTAAAATGATATATTTATAATTTTATATTTATATGTTTATTTTATTTTTGTTATAGTTTGTTGTTGTGTTTGTCACTTTAAATTAATATTATTGGGTAAATTAGAGTTTTTTTCTTAATTGTTATTTTTTATTTCAGCGTATTTATTTTAAATGTATTTATTTTAAATGTATTTATTTTATTTTTGTTATAGTGTGTTGTTGTTTAGTAACTTTATGCTAACCTTATTGAGTCATTTTAAGTGTTTTATTCTCATTATTATTTCTTATTTCAGCATATTTATTTAAGAATTTATTTATTTTATTTTTGTTATAGTTTGTTGCTGTTTTAGTCACTTTAGGCTAACATTATTTAGTTATTTTAAGTGCTTTTATCTTTATTATAATCTTTTATTCCAGTGTATTTATTTAAAATATATTTATTTAAATTTTGTTAGATTTATTGTCGTTTCAAGATTACATGTTTCATTTAATAATAAATTTGCATTTTATTTTTAACTCTTATTTTATTTGAACTATTATAATATTATATTAAATCTTTTAGATTTGGTTTGGATCTATTGGTTCTGTTTTGTACTTATTCTATCATTTTTGTTTTATTAATGTCTTTATTATTATTCTTTTCTGTTTTGCTTTATTGTATTCTTCTTGTCTTTTCTTTCTTGTTCTCTTCCTCTCATGCCTGTCAGGTGCGGTTAGCTGACCCGATTCCTCTAGACTTCAGTTGAAACTCCATCATAGTTGGAGAATTGTAATTGCTCTGCCTCTTTCATATCTCATTTTCCACACATTCTCTTTCTCTCCACTAAATGCTAGTCGAGTTGATTGCGGTTTCAGTTTCGGTCTGATAAATGTAGAAATCTATGAAGGAGACGAGGTGAGAGAGTCCTTTGCAATCAGGTAAGAGATGAGGGAGAGAAAACGAAGGGATTTCCAGTAGATAAAGAAAAGAAATGGATGAGGCAGTTGGATGAGAAAAAGATATTAGACAAGGCAGAGTGTCTTGTATTTGCTCAGTCTCTCACCAGGTTATGATTTATTGAGCTGTTGCAGAAATGCTTATTCTGTAATCTTTACACATTTGTCCTGCTTCAGTCCTGAGATATTTGTTCTTTTGGCATTGGTTAAAATATTCAGCCTGTTCGTTCTGACTTTTCTTTTTCTCTTCCTCCTTGTGGGTGGATGTTCTGGAGAAGGTTGTGGAGGTTAATCGGACCATTGAGAATTCTGGTGTTATTCCAAGTTTTTTTTCTCTGCACGTTCCTTAAGGAAGAGCACTTCTCTTTTTCTGTAAGAACATTGTGTTGATGTGCCTTACAGGGTCTTGATGATGAATAAATGGACAGGTTGTGCTAGTTTTTTTGTGTTCTGTTTACTTTCGTACATAATCATGCAAAAGAACATGCACACATGTTAAATTTTATGCATGGAGACATGAAACTTTTTACTTTATCTGAATAGTACAAAACTCATACACATATACACCAAAATGTGTATAATAGTCCTACAATTAGTTTTTTTTTTCTCCATGGTCAAAATTTGCCACAAATGAATGGGAAACAAATTGTATCTAGTGAAAATGTTTGGTCTTGCACCCAAACAAATTTTTGCTAAAAGCAGATTTTTTTGGAGAGATCGATCTTCACTATGATATAAATTGTTTAGAAGCATGGCTTAGACTATTTTATTCTGTGTTTTAGAGTATAACATGCTTTAATCATTTATTCTTATATATTTTATAATTGTAAAATGACACAAAATTATTGAAACTTTAAAAATCATGATAAAAACATCAATACTTCTAACACTAGCAGAAACTAATTGCAAACTAATAGAAGCAAACAGCCCCACTTTATATTAAGTGGCCTTAACTACTTAATTATGTACTTTCCTTTAAATTAATTATTTGGTGAAATGCAGGTCTCACATTATGTACATGCATGTTTTTACATTGTAATTATATAAAAATAATAACAATAAACCCCCCAAGAAAATCACATTGTAGGATTTAAAGAATTTATTTGCAAATTATGGTGGAAAATCCCAAACACACCACCTGGGCAAAGATGGAGAGGCTTTGTAAGTAGCATTTTAAGGTCCTGGAGTGGCCTAGCCAGTCTCCAGTATCAACTCCATAGAAAATCATTGGAGGGAGTTGAAAGTTCGTGTTGCCCAACAACAGCCCCAAAACATCACTGCTCTAGAGGAGATCTGCATGGAGGAATGGGCCAGTATACCAGCAGCAGTGTGTGAAAACCTTGTGAAGACGTACAGAAAGCGTTTGACCTCTGTCATTGCCAAAAAAGGGTATACAACAAAGTATTGAAATTTTGTTTTTGACCAAATACTTATTTTCCACCATAATTTGCCAATAAATTATTTAAATGTGATTTTTCTGGATTTTTTTTCTCGTTTCGTCTCTCATAGTTGAGGTGTACCTATGATTACAGACCCATCTCATCTTTTTAAGTGGGAGAACTTGCACAATTGGTGGCTGACTAAAAAGTTTTTTGCCCCACTGTGCCCCAACGGTGTAATTATAAATGTAAATACAAGTATTTATTACAGGTATACAGTTGAAGTCAGAATTATTAGCCCCCCTGAATTATTAGCCCCCCTGTTTATTTTTCCCCCAATTTCTGTTTAACAGAGTAAAGATTTTTTCAACACATTTCTAAACACAATAGTTTTAATAACTCATTTCTAATAACGGATTTATTTTATCTTTGCCATGATGACAGTAAATAATATTTACTAGATATTTTTCAGGACACTTCTATAAAGCTTAAAGTGACATTTAAAGGCTTAACTAGGTTAATTAGGTTAACTAGGCAGGTTAGGGTAATTAGGCAATTTATTGTATAATAAATGTTTGTTCTGTAGACTATCAAAAAAAAATTGCTTAAAGAGGCTAATAATTTTGACCTTAAAAGGGTTTTTAAAAAATTAAAAACTGCTTTTATTGTAGCCGAAATAAAACAAATAAGACTTTCTCCTGAAGAAAAAATATTATCAGACATACTGTGAAAATTTCCTTGCTCTGTTAAACATCATATGGAAAGTATTTAAAAAAAGAAAATATAATTCAATGGGGGGGCTAATAATTCTGACTTCAACTGTATATGTAAATAATTAAATATATGTAAATATTTATTACATCTGCAATAAATGTTTGTATTTGCATATATAATTACACCGTTGACCCATCCCTTACACCGTAACCCAGCCTTAAACCTACCCACACCACCAAACCTGTCCCTAACATTAATCATATCCCTCCTCGAGAACCCCAGAAGTGTTGTGCAATATAATAAGAACACAAAAATTAATTGTACTTATTTTTGATGCAAATAACTAGTAGTTAAGGCCATTAAATATAAAGCGGGACCAAAGAAACTGATATAAACATCTTGAATTTGCACTGGTGTAGGGCTGGACGGTTTAATCAAGGGGATTTTCTTGTGCATATTATCATTAAAACCACTTCTAATCTCCCAGCACATGCTTTTAGATCGCACAGAGTTTACTACACAGAGTCAAAATACACTGAGAAGCTACACAAACATTCAGTTTAAATTCGAGTTTGTTTTAATCAGCGACAATGACATCAAGATAATTGTTCTGTGAGACTGACAGCTGTTTGCGTCACTTCTTAAAAAAAAACTATGGCTGTTATGACATATAGTGACATGTTTTTACTCCAATCTCACCTCATAACTACAGTCACGTGTTTGAAATAAATCTTTCTGCAAGATGATTCCATAGTCGTGTGTTTATTAGTCACACTGAATCAATAAAAGCAGTTAAATCTTCTGTTCATTCAGCAACCGTTATTTTCCACAGGAGATTTTCTGGGTTTTTTCGTGTATGTGTGGAAAGGTTAGTGAGTTTCTAGTAAGTCACCAACCTTACTTTCTTGAGTAGGTGTGCAAGACAATCGCAGATTTGCTCAATAATGTTTGCGATTTCAATTCGATTAATTGCCCAGGCCTACATTGGTGTAATACTTTTACTGATGGCTCTCAGTTGGATCTCTAGAGCCTCATTTAACTGCCTCCTCATCCTCATCTCTTCTTCATCGCCTCATTATAGACATTGAATGTACTATTCTGAAAGTTATCATGGGCAATTTTAAACTGTGTACCTTGAATGATTTTGTAGTCCTGTTAGAGAATCATCATTTGCAGGGTTATTTACATACATCGGTGTTGATAATGTAGTCAGTGTTGCTTTAGTAGAGGTGCAATTGTTTGAGTTCCCTTTTGTATTTTCTGTTGGCAGTATTGTCATGACTTTGGTTTATAAAAAGGTAGACAGTCGTATAATAAAAGCTGTCAACAGTCTCCTTGGGATTTTTCTTTTTCATTTGGAAGCTGTATAAGCATCCTGTTTTTCAGCTGTCTAACTGCTAGTTAGCATCTCCCACCTGTCTCTCCACAGCATGCCGTAATTTTGTGAGAGATGCATGTTAACGTGTGTTTGTCATTTTCCGTGGTGAGTCAAAGCAGGTGTTGTAAGCGTGCGGTTCTGTCGTGTTCTAGCTCGGCTCTTCCTCTTGGCCATAATTTACACTGTCTGTCAGGAGCTCGCAAGTTTTGCAAGTGCATATTTGGTCATTTTGGAAAAAGACAGACCTTTGGAGTTAGGTTGGTGACAATGTGTTGAAACATGTTATTTATGTACCCTTTCTGGGCATTTTAAGTCCATATAGATACATTGTATTGTGACAAGCTTCCTGAAAAAAGAAAACCAAGATGATTATTAATGAAATTGTAATGATAGGTGGGTGACAACAAGGGTTGGATTCAAATGCAGATTTTATTTAAAGTAGTCAGGCAGGCAAGGTTTAGTACAGGAGCAGACGGTAGCATACAGATAATCCAAAGAGTAATTGGTGTGACAGGCGAAAGGTCAAGGGCAAAACAAACATTACCATAAAACAAACAAATGTTCAAAAACACAGATAGATAATCCAGGAAAACGCTTATGTTATGCACACTGCAGTATAACAAGACTCAGCCTGGATATGTGTGTGAGTGGTATGTATATAGTCCATGTGATCAGTGGTGATGAACTGCAGCTGTTAGTATGTAATCAGGAGGTGACCTGAAACTGGTGTGTGACTGCAGGGCATGATGAGATTTGTAGTCCGGTTCAGTGGCAGATATGATGTGTAGAGTGCACTCTAGTGTGTCTGACAAAAATATTTACAGACATTACCCTAAAGGCTCGTACACACCGGGACGCTTTTCGTTTGCGTTTATTGTCAGCGATTTTCACAGGCGTCGAGCAGAAGAGTATGCCTCCAAGTGCTGTTTACTGTAACTTCAGCAGCTCTGTGCACATGAACAAAAGTGCCAATCTGATTGGTGGAGAGGGTTTTGACGCGGCGCGTCAAAACAAAAAAACGAGCATGAGGTGTTTTTTTTTTAAATGACGCTTTTGCGCCTGCCTTTTTGCGGATTGGTGTGCACAATCACATTGATGCCCTTTATTTAGTCACGAGGCGTTAAACGTCGATGGAAAACGAGAGCAAAAAAACGTCTCGGTGTGCACGGGCCTTAACGCCACAAATACTTTAATATTAACAGTATTCATCAGATAACAAGGAATAAGAAGATATAAAGAAAACAGAAACTGTTGAGACATTGACTAAACAATATTTACTATAAATTTAAAGCCTAAACGCACTTAAACTATAAGTGCACTACACGAATAAAGGTATCTCTCTTTAAATGTAAGCAAGCTTTGAACATATTTCTAAAGTTTAAATAAAATACTAGGGTCATATTTTTGAAAATACGCTACTTATAAATCATTTAACACCAAAATATGAATTGAAAATTGACTATTTTACACAAAATGTGTGTGCTATATGTAAATTTATGTTGAACTCATTCCAGGGCACTGCTTGTGTGTCACAAAATTGTTATCTATTTAGTTTTTTCCAAGTCAGCCACTTATTGACCTTATTCTGCAATGCGGAAGTGCGCTCGTTTTTGCAATTGTTTTAGAACTTCCGATTTAGTAGCCTATCAGAGAAATGACAAGGAATAATATACGTCAGAAAACAGTCTACAAACTGCTTGCTCTACAAACAAGTGTGTTTATGACTATAAATAAAAAGTAGAATGACGTAATAAGAAAATACCAGTGTGCGAAATAAATCAGCATACTGAGTAGTTTTTAACATCAAAAAAATCAATGGAAGTGAATGAGACCGAAATTTTCTAAGGGAAAAAAATTCCAATGGCTGTGCCCGCATGCACGTCAAGAATATGTTTATTTAAAACAACAACAAGTCAGCTCACTTTTGGCAAAGTCCCATTCTTAACAACTATATGAGTTACCCTAAAATGCACATTCATCTTTATTTCTATAGCGCTTTTACAATGTAGATTGTGTCAAAGCAGCTTAACATAGAAGTTCTAGTAAACTGAAACTGTGTCAGTCCAGTTTTCAGAGTTGAAGTTCAGTTTAGTTCAGTTCAGTGTGGTTTAATTTTATACTGCTGAAAGTCCAAACACTGAAGAGCAAATCCATCAATGCGCAGCTCCACAAGTCCCAATTTAGAATTTAAAATGCACATTTGAGTGCGTGTGTAGTACTCCTGAAGTTTTAAAGAATAAAGAATAAAACACTGCAGACAAGCGCTCTCGAGATGTTTTCATTTACTCTTCACTCAGCATGTATGAAGAGCATCATGGGTGCGCCCACTACTGGCACGTGACAAAAATGACCTTTTTTTAAAAATGCACACAACACTTATTTCTCTTCATTAAAGTGTCGATAAACAAATAGATATTTTAACAATATTAGAAAAATAACATTAAACGTTTTTATATAAATCTGAAGAAATAAATGTACAACAATATCTTGCATAAAATAAATGTATACAATCAGACGTGCAACGAACAACCGTATAAGACCAAAAAAGAAAAAAATGATATAACCATGTGACATTAGTTTTATGTGTGAACTTTGTATAGACAAACAGTTTGGGGATATTTTTAACGCTACCATGAGTCAGCATTTTAAACATTAAAATAGCTTCACGCGGAAAAAACGTTTATGTCCACTAAGAAGAATGAAGATGTCGCTTGCTGGCAGAGGAGAACAAAAACTAGGGAAAAATCCACCGAAAGAGGAGTGCTAAACACCACAAAAACAGTTGACCTATCAAAATAAGCCACATACCATATATAATAAAGCTGTATCAATGCATATTTCCTGCCAGTCCCGTTTATTTGTTTATATATTTAATTATATCTTGAGATTACAGAGGGCGAGAACAGTTTGAAGTAGTATATACACAGGTGTGCTGCGCCAGCTTTTCTAAATAAATGACGAGGTGCACTATTGGGAGCTATCTAAACATACTAGAGGTGATTAAAAGTTCACAGACTATGCCCATCATGATACAGTTGCAATCAGAATTATTAAACCCCCTTTGAATTTTGTTTTCTTTTTTAAATATTTCCCATATGATATTTAACAGAGCAAGGAAATTTTCACAGTATTTCCTATAATATTTTTTCTTCTGGAGAAAGTCTTATTTGTTTTATTTCGGCTAAAATAAAAGCAATTTTTAATTTTTTAAAAAAACATTTTAAGGTCAAAACCATTAGCCCTTTTAAGCTATATTTGTTTTCAATGGTCTACAGAACAAACCTTGTTATACAATAGCTTGTCTAATTACCCTATACTGCCTGGTTAACCTAATTAACCTAGTTAAGCCTTTAAATGTCACTTTAAGCTGTATAGAAGTGTCTTGAAAAATATCTAGTAAAATATTATTTACTGTCATCATGGCAAAGATAAAATAAATCAGTTATTAGAAATGAGTTATTAAAACTATTATATTTAGAAATGTGTTGAAAAAATCTTCTCTCCGTTAAACAGAAATTGGGGAAAAAAATAAACAGGGGGGCTAATAATTCAGGGGGTTTAATAATTTTGATTGCAACTGTAAATATGCCAATCATGATTTATTTATTTACTTATTTATTGTTTATTGTTAATAATTGATTGTTATTGCCTGCGCAGTGGGTAGCACAATCGCCTCACAGCAAGAAGGTCGCTGGTTTGAGCCTCGGCTCGGTCAGTTGGCATTTCTCGGCTCAAAAACGAACTCTTGCGCTGGTCGATTGTAGTGAGAAAGCAATCCGATCCGATCCAGGCTATATCACACTGTATCATGGATATGTCATAGGCATATATGGCTATATGAAGAGAGAATTATGAGTAGGGCGGTAGGTCATTCCTACAGATAAATGTGCGTTTCATGTCAAATACAACAGTGAAAGCTGAACTAATAACGAGAGCTGTTTATCCGGAAAATTGACCGAACAGCAGTCTTGGTTTATCTGTTATTTCTCTCTATATTGTAAAGCCTATAATGCATAAGCCAACTGCTATGTACTGTATGAGAAAGTCTTACCTCTGCTCTATATCGATGTTTGTGGGTGTCACCATTTAAAATGAAAGTGCAGCTTTTCGCTTATAATGTCTTATTGCTCATCGTCATAAATTAAAATAAGGACGCATGACAGCTGAGCGGGACTCTGTAAAATAAACCGTGAAACTCTGACCAATGTGAGGAGAGTTTACTCACACGTGACTTGTTTTAGCTATTTTTGTCCGTTTAGAAACTTTGCCGTGTGAAAGCGAACCGCACCAAGAACAAAGAGCAACATTGTAACACATTTAATCCCTGTTTCTGAACAAATGAATCGATTCACAGGTGTGAAATCACCCTTAGTCAGACAAACATGTTTTATAACAGTGATAAATCCTCAATAAAAACACCAGAGTTGGATGGTGTTGACATCATTCTCTGTGATGAAGAGATTTCTGTGATCTAGACCTGTTAAGACCTTACAGCGTGTGTTCTTGTCATCGCTCTTCCGTCCCGTTCAGACACCCACTGTTTAACGATATTAAATCACATCAGTCCGGATATTCCTCCTCAAGGCCACACGCGCTATCACACGCTCCTCCATGTGGAAACATATGTCTGCGATTTGCATCAGCCTCACTAAGTGTAATGGCAGAGAGGAGATGATAACCGTCCCACATTAAATCGGTTTAAACCATACAGCGCATATATTGACGGCCCTCAACGCACACTAACAGGATATTAATACTGCTTCTTTCCTTCTTATCTGGACCTTTCAAAGACTCTAAATGCATTATTATATCAGTAACTGTCATAATCAAGTCTTGAGGCTATACAGAGACGGAAAGAGAGAATATGCGTCTTTATTCTTTAAAGGGATTGTTCACCCAAAAATGAATATTCCGTCATCATTTACTCACTCTGCACTTCTTTCAAATCTTTTTTCCCCATCAAATTTTGATTATTTTATTTTTAAATTATGTGAACACAAAAAAATTGACATAAAATAGTACTTTCTTAGTACTAGTAATTACTAGTAATTACTTTCTTAAAATGATGTGACCACAAAAAATATGACGTGGATGATCAGTATATTGACCTTATTCTTCAATGCGGAAGTGCGCTCGTTTTTGCGATTGTTTTAGAACTTCCGATTCAGTTGCCTATTGGAGAAATGACTAGGAATAATAAACCGCTGAAAACGGTCAAACTACTTGCTCTACAAACAAGTGTTTGCATGATTATACAGACAAAATAGAATAATATAATAAGAAAACCTCAGTTTGCAACATCAAGCAGCAGAACGAGCTGTTTTTAACGTCTAAAAATGAATGGAAGTGAATGAGACCGGAAGTCTCGTGCCAAAATTATTCAAATGGCTGCGCCCGCTCGTACGCGGAGAATAAGGTGAATAACAGTGAGAATAAAAAAAGACATGTAATAAACAAAATACAGAAGTACAAGGGGTTGTTAAATAATAATATCATTAATAATAATGGCAACAATACCAATAGTAGTAAAAGTAAAAAGGATCAACTAAAGAATAAATGACAGAGAACTTCTTTTAGATCTTTATGATTTTCTATCTTCTGTTAAATACAACAGAAGATATTTTGAAAAATGTTGTAAACCTGTAACCATTGACTTTCTTAGAATTAGTTTTTTTTTTTTTTTTTTCAATGGAAGTCAATGGTTTTCAGCTTTCTTATATCTTTTTTTTTTTTTTTTAAGTTGAACCAATGAAAGAAACTCATAAAGGTATATGAAACCACTTCATTTTTGGGTGTACTGTCCCTTTAAGGAAAGAGACAGGATTTCAGTTTGAGTGCTTTTTGTTTTGAGTTTTTCATTTTGAGCGTTTTTCACTGTAAAGGCTAAACAGAGAGAGGATAATACAACAGAAGATATTTTGAAAAATGTTGGAAACCTGTAACCATTGACTTCCATGGAATTTGTTTTTCATGCATTGGTTTTCAGCTTTTCTCTAAATATATGTTTTGTTGTTGTTTAACTGTCGAATTGAAGAAGGTATGAAACCACTTCATTTTTGTTTGAACTCTCCCGTTTACAGGGTGTCCACAGGGTCTTAAAATGTCTTAAATTTCAAAAACAAAATTCTAGGCCTTAAAAAGTCTTGAATTCACCGAAATATTGTCTTGTAGGGCTTAAATCGTTTTAAACAGGTCTTAATTTTCCATTGTTTATTTAAAGCTACCCAATCGATTCAGCACACATTCATTCACCAACAGTAGATCTCAATAAAACATTTAGCAAAACTCTGTTTATAACTAATTTATTTATAACAAACTATGTTTATAACTTAATTTTAGAACTAAACTAATATTATAACAGTCTGTTATGCATACATATAGTTTATTAAAGGTGCAGTATGTAAGTTTGACACCCAGTGGTTAAACTAGGTGTTGCACTCCTGGATCAAAACAAACGTGAGCGTGGGTTGCCAGTTTGAATACAAGGAGCGAGTGATTTAAACTGTGTTCTAAATAAAAGCAACGACACGCGATAGAGGGAATATTTTCCATATTAAAGGGAGTTTTTGTCCTAACCAACACCTCGAATTGAATGATTAGAAAAGGCTTCTATTTCTCACAGCTGAACTTGTGAAACCTATGACAGTGATCACCTCAGGTAAATCTCGTGTGCTTTATTCAGAGCTAAATGCTAACAATATGAGTTTGAATGCCATTTTACATTTAATGATGTTAAAGAGGGTTAACATGTATTAAACAGATTTTAAACCTTACCGTTTCATGAGTGAGTGCATATTCTGTGCTTCTGAAAGGCTGTATTCAAATTTCTGTCGTGTTTCGTCTGGTACAAACAGTCAAATAGCTGATCACTGCCTCTCTCGTCACAGCATGTTGTTAGGACACGCGGTTACAATGTAACCTCAAGGTTTCCGCTACATTCATTCATCCGTGGCGGGCCGCCACGCCAAAATTCATCCCGCCACGGCTACATTACAACTTCTCATTAAACATTTAGTCGTGTTTTGTATAGCGGATTATAATCGCACTAAAACATATTAGAGGTAAACAGCGCAAACTTTTCTGCAACCTAGTAGTGCTGTGCGCTATTTGTTCAACCCTTTAAGGTGACATGCTGGCTCTGTGACAGACTGACTGACAGGTGCGTGAGTCTAGCAAACACCGCGTAGCTTTCAGTTTAAGATGAACACAGTTTCCATAAGTATATTTTATTGATAAATGTCAATGGCTCTGCATACAATGACTTTATCTTGCTGGAGTTTCACTTTACTTCAGGACGCGTTAATGTCGGAAAACGCGCAAAAACACACTAAATCGCGCTTCAGCAGCGCTTACTGGAGAGCGCACGAGAAGATCTGCACTTGAACGTGTAAATTTGAGTGCGTGCAAGAAGTTCTGTGCACGAAGAGGAAATCGGCGCGCAAGCAAAGAGATTCGCATGCTCGTATTACATGAATGCTATCTCGCCTTGCAATAATGCGTGTAATATTTGTCTTTGAAATAGTTGGCAGATCTGTGTAAAAAAAAAAAGTCCTGCCGCCACTGCTGGAAAAAATCCTAGAGGAAACACTGTACTGTATAGATAAAGGTCTATGGTTTTGCATACAATGACTTTATCTGGCTGGAATTTATAGCGGTTTCACTTTCCTTCAGGACTGTTCAGCTACTTCAGCTGTTTCACGTTACTTCAGGACGCATTAATGCCGCTCTGTAGGTCTACCGGAGACATTCATAAATATTCCTAGCAAATCTAATAAATGTTGGAGATGTACTCGTCACATAAACGCACTAAATCGCACTTGAGCAGCGTATATATCAGGGTGTGAAGTTGTGCACGAACAGAGGAAATCAGCGCGCAAGCAGAGATTCGCATGCTCGTATTACATAAATGCGCTCACAACATGTGTCATTGAAATAACACCCATAGGTAATTGGTACATCCGTGTAAAAGTCCTGCCGCCACAGTTGGAAAAAATCCTAGAGGAAACACTGAACCTGCTCACCTAATGTTTACGTTCGTAATATTTATGTAATTTGCTAATTAATAACCTCATGTGGAACTGAATCTTGTCTCCCATACTGTCCTTTTCGGTCACGGACGCACGCTTTCAGAGCCTTTCTGAATGAATGAATGAATGAAATGCGCTGTTTTCCAACAAGGCAACCCGGGGTGCTGAATTATAATTGGCTAAACTGGCATGTGCATGTGAAAATTACCTAAACAAAGACAGCGTTCCGGCACGGAAAAACCATTTTCAAAGCAGAATATCTGACTTCAGCATTGTTTTTCAGTTAAACAAGTATGTTCACTTGGGATGTTTCTTAAATATCTGCACACATATTATGGTATTTTTATGCTTTAGAAGAGTCAAAAACTTACAAACAGTCCCTTTAAAGCTGTAAGTTTTTTTTTTTTGATGTAAGACTAGGGTTTGGGCGACGCAGTGGCGCAGTAGGTAGTGCTGTCACCTCACAGCAAGAAGGTCGCTGGTTCGATCCTCAGCTGGGTTAGTTGGCATATTTGTGTGCAGTTTGCATGTTCTCCCTGCGTTCACGTGGGTTTCCTCCGGGTGCTTTGGTTTTCCCCACAGTCCAAAGACATGTGGTACAGGTGAATTGGGTAGGCTAAATTGTTCGTAGTGTATGAGTGTTTATGGATGTTTCCCAGAGATGGGTTGCAGCTGGAAGGGCATCCGCTGCGTAAAACATATGCTGGATAAGTTGGCGGTTCATTCCGCTGTGGCGACTAAAGGGACTAAGCTGAAAAGAAAATAATTGAATGAATGACTAGGGTCTGCTTGATTTGACACATTATTTAAAATATGTGGCTAAGAAATAACTAATTAGAATTTGCTGTCTTGATGGGGTAAGTACATTTATTTCTGCTGGCTGATTTAAAACATCCTTAGCATTTAGCTCAATACAAGTCTGAAATTTCATTCTTGGTGGTCTTAAAAAGGCTCAAATTTTACTTGGTGAAACCAGCAGAAACCCTGTTTAAGTAAATGGACAGGATTTCAGTTTAAGCGCGTTTTGTTTACTTAAATGCACAAACACGCACACACACAAACATACACCACCACAAATGTGTCCAGATTGAAGATTGTGGTCATATTAAACCCACTTCCTCTACTTACCGCAGACACACACTTACACACTCGCTTTGGCTAATTGAAGAAGTGAGCTGTTTCACACCGCATTGCCTTGAATGATGAGATTAAATGTGCCAATTGATTGATGCGGTACAGAGATGCTCAGGTCTCACCTGCAGAACCACAGGCCAACTGACTGTTTCATTTGTGTGAGTAACCACAATTTTAAACAGCATCAAAGATAAAGGAATATCTAAAACAAGATGTCTTGCTGGAAGCTAAAAGCTGAGTTTTTTTGAGATGTTAGGGAGCGTGGTGAATCAGAGAGGACTGTAATTGCAGTGTCAGCAGACAGAGAGGTTTTTTAAAGCTGTATAATGATGCTCTGATCCAAAACCCAGTGGTTTTGCTGTCTATATAGGCAACTATCTTCTAAGGCTGCATGCTAACTTAAATGGGACGTCATTTGTGATGATTTGAGACTGCTTCTGCTTCTGATTTGAGAAGTGCTTAGGACACTTGAGGCACTCTTGTAATTCCTGTCAAATGACAGCTGATAGTGGATTCTAGTTGGCTAACAGATCCAGTAGAAGCTTCAGTTAAAGGGATAGTTCACTCAAAGATGAACATTTACTCACTGATTACTCAACATCAAGTGAACTGCAGCCGATCCTCTTGACCATGGTTGTTTCTCAATATACGTTCTTCAGTGTTTTTGCGTCCTCGTGTTTTCGTGTAACGTCATCATCAGCTGCCAAAGATCAGCTCCAAACCTCAAGTCTGCAAGAACAGGGACACGTGAAACTTCCCGGATGTGTTCTTGGTATTGAGGACGCACCGATGCAGACTTGAGTACTGAAATCGCTCAAGAAGTCCCAGAAGTCATTGCAACTTGAGGTGGGAAGAGCAGTATTTTATATAGGTTTATTTTTAAAGTTCAGAGATATAACTTATTTGTCTCAGGAGTTTCCCTAAATGAAACGGTGAATATAAACATCACCATGAAAATCTTAACAAAGGTATAAACACATTAAACACATAAACGCAAGTCCGTTCTCTGAGTTCTTGGAATTGAGAAACAGCCCATAGGTGCGTTCGACATGAAGCACAGCTGCAGCCAGTGATCAACGAGATTAGCCGTGCGCAGGCGAGGGCGGAGTTGAAAACGGAGCCGTCAAGCCGAACACTCCGAGGCTCGAAGTTGCTGCTGTCATGATGACCGATCACATGGTGGGATCATTTATTTATTTGTTTATTTATTGCAATAACAACAAAAGATTTACAGTACAAATAAAACAGAATACAGTCTCTACAAACTATAGTTTTATATTTTAAACAAGGGAAATATGAATTAAATTTAAGTAGCCTATATAACAAACGCATGAGAAATAAGGGGAAAACGAGAGAGCACATAAAAAGGAAATAAATATCCACGAATAGGCCTATTAAACAAAACAATAAGCACAAATTCTTGGAGTTTAAGCATCAGTCTTTGAGCTACTAGATGTTGAATGGTATGTTAATACTGTTCCAGTGCTTGTTTGAATATGCTAAAAAGGGTTTACATTTGTTTACATTTATAGATATAAAACTTTCCGATATATGTTAGTGTAAAACCCAAAACAAAGTGATGTTTGATTAAGTCTTAAACAATGATTAAGATTGTTTTGGATAATGAAAACATTTTTAAAAAGCATTTTAATCCATAGAGATTGAACAAAAGGACCAAAATAAATGAGCTACACTAAATAGAAAATACCCAGAAAGAGCAGGTACATCAATGACACTTTTAACATTTCTGCATAAATGGCTTAACAGGAAATAAAATATTTTAGAATCATATATTTTTATATTAAATAAAATATTTTTTACTTAATTTGTTAAGAAATCTTCATAGGGGTGTCAGGATCAATTATGATAATTATTTTATTATAAGTCTGTAAGACTTATTTGAGTTAATATTTGGTCTTTCACTAAAATGTATAATACAGTAGTCTGTATAAAAAGGCCGAATAAACCTGTTCAAACAATCTAGACATTATGAACAAATTATTTAACAACAGATACTGCAGTAAAATATTTGTAGTCTTTTAATAAGCATGATGTGTACAAGATAGAGAGGGTATGAACAGTTAATTGTTTGTTTTGAAATTAGTAAATTGGAATTTGTCCAGTAATAAACCCGAAATACACGTGGTTGTTGTCATGCTGTGAACTCGGCCAATCGTGTAACATCAGTGTCGTCATCGTAGTTCCAGCAGTCGCTATTCAGATGCTGCATGGTCTGACTCAATCGTCTGATCTCGGAGCGCTGTTGCGGTACTTTGATGCCACATGTGACAGTCACATGGCGTCAGCGCAGCATCAATCCGGCCAAAATATCTAACCAGCATGCACCACTTTAGGACAGATTTCGATTAATCTGCAGAGTGCTGCATGAAGTCGAACGCACCTATTGTCTACATGACTAAATGCATTGAGTTGCTGCTATGTGATTGGCTGATTAGAAATTTGCGTTAACAAGCAGTTGGACAGGTGTACCTAATAAAGTGGCCGGTAAGTGTATGCATGCCTTGAAAACATGTGCACGTGATAAACTTTAAACACTCTGTTATGGTTTAACTTTGTGTAATTAATTCACAAATAACATGTATTCCAAACCATGGTGCCTGATTACCAGTGATCCCTGCTTGACATCGCACATCCTGACTGACAGGAAAGTACCTTTAGCTGCTTTCTAGGTAGACAGTTTACTAGGATTTAAACACTTCCTCGGGTAAAGCTTTATAAAGAGGATGTGCGTTATAATTTAGAATGTAAAAACACACAGCAACAGTAATGTAAACCTTGTACTTGTGTGTTTTGCATTTCTCTTCATTCTTTCTGTCTGTGAGCAGAGGTTGAGGCAGTCATTGTACTTTTGCTCCAGATTTTGTTGTGCTATATTTAGGGTGTGTAGGTGGGCTGGCTCTCTTATAAAGAGTGTTGTTGCTTTAGTGTGTGTGTGTGTGTGTGTGTGCGTGTGTGTGTGTGTGTGCGTGTGTGCGTGTGTGCGTGTGTGCGTGTGTGCGTGTGTGTGTGTGTGTGTGTGTGTGCTTGATTCAAAATGGTTTGTGTTGAAACTGAAACAGTAATTAAAGTGTTTTGAACTAAACAGTGTTTGTGCACATTTTGTTTGATAGATTTGATTCTTCTGATCTCTTTCACACTCCTTTCGGTGCTTTTTACTATTGTACTATTTGAAGGGTTGAATTATTAAAGGGGGGACCCTGGGTATCAAGACTTGTAGGCTCTAATATAATGAAATTATGTTTCTTTATGAAATATGTTAAAAAAAAAAAACATGATAGATTTACGTTGTTTAAAAACAAATCCACATCATTTTATACATTTTTTTGAGTGCCGCCATTATTTTCAATGATGTCCAAGTTTTGCACATGCACTGCCACTCTCTGTGTATTCTATTGTAAAGGCAGCACATCTGGGAATTAGGGATGTAATGATTGACTTGACTTACGATTCGATACACGATACTAATCTCATGATTCACGATTTAGTCATGATTTTTAACAAAATGATTTGAAACTAATTTAAGGTGAAGAGCTCTTTCATTTTTCTCTTAAACGCTGCACATTTTTTTTGCAAAATATAATATATTTTCTGCCATAACTAAATTGCTATTTTAAAAACAAATTTCCAAAAAACTACAAACTAAAGAGGACTCATTAATATAAACAAACTAAAACTGTGACTGTGCTGGGAAAGAGCACATTTAAAAAAAAGAAATATCAGCATATCTCTGTTTTCTGGCATAAGCTGAGATCTTTTCATATTTACAATGTCCCCTGTTGATAAAAAAAAAACTCTTTCACTGGGGACCGAGATGGCTGGAGAGGAAAGCCTTTCCTAAACCAGAGGTTAGTGTGTACAGAGGTGTTCAATAGGCCACTGGCATTAAAATACTGATTTAAAATGACTAATTATGTAGTAGAACAGAGACAGGAGCTAAACATGACTATGAAGGTGAATAATTAATATTACGTGAATAATTAATTAGTATACGTATCAGTGTGATACACATAAGAAGAGATGATCTTGAACATTTTTAAATATTCAATAAGCAAATTATTAAAATATGCATAAACTAATTTGAAAAGGAGAGGCTAAAATAATCAAATACCTGCTTCTGTAACAGAACAACTTTCTCTTTCAGTCTGAAAAACATCTTCACACTTTCGCTCTGAAAACACTGATGCACTGTGTGTTCTCAGTAGCACTCGTCAGACCAAGCGGAGCTGCTAGTCATCCGGTCCGCAGGGGTTTAGCTTATTAATAGCATGTTTTTTTTGTATAGACGTCGGTGACAGTAGTTTATCACTGTGCTGACGGTTTATGTGCATCATATCCGTTGTTCTGTTAGTGTAAGTAAACGTCTTTTTTTGCAGTATTTGTACACAGTTTGTGTGTTGTCTGCCGCACTTCATCGCTGTCATTTTAAGCTGCGGTCACACTAGAGTTTGAGCTCGCGAAATTCTGTCGTACAGCACTGCGAAAAGGGGCGGGATTAAACAAGATGATTAGACATTAAAAAAGCGAGTGATTGCTCCATGTTTTAAGTTTCTGTTCAGAGAGGTCATGTTTTGATCCTGGATTGGCCTCACGCAGTCAAGTGATGCGATTTCGCAGGTCAGAGTTCACCAAGCTTGAACTTTGCACCACAGCAACCTGCGAAACTTGATGCATGACCCTGCGTTTCCGGTCTGACGCATTCGCGTGCGTATGAATGGAAGTCTATGGGGAGGAAAGTCCAGTGTGACCGCGGCTTCAGTCTGCCGCCCCACATCTTGCTCGCCGCTAATGTGCAGGTAAAGCGAGATTGTGCCTGTAAACACAGCGCCCCCTCTGTTCAAAACATGTATCACGATTCATTCAACATTTTAACCGGTTTGTATCGTCACATATTTTAATCGATTTTCAACCAACTCACGGTGAATCGTTACATCCCTACTGGGAATGCAAAATACTGAAATGATGCCTAGGCATGGGACGAAAACCGGTTTCAAGGTATACCGCACTTTGGAAAAGTCAAGATTTTAAAACTGCTAACATTTTCTCTTACATCGTTCCTACGGTATATGTAAGATATTTTTACATGGATTTTTTTTTTGTTTTTTTGGGCAACAGTATCTTCAGCAGGAGTTTTTAAGTGCTAAAGAAATCTGTGTTTTCCAAAGTAATGAAGCTAGCTGAAGTCAGTGAGTTATTTGAATTATTTAGCCTGACATGTTCACTGCTCCAAAATATGTTAAATGTTTCTCAAAATTATATTAAATATATATATAATTATATACAATATACAGTTATATATAAAATATATTGTTTAAATTTTTTAGTTTTTTTACCCAGACATTTAAAAAGAACTTATTTTAGAGCAGTGATGACAAAACTGTGATATCGTGAACTGTGATATTTTAATCCACGGATATCATACCGTCAAACTTTTATACCGGCTCATGTCTAATGATGTCACATTGCACCGCTTTTGCTTGTAATTTCCACCAAAAAAAAAAGAAGCAATTTGTTTTCACTGGTTTGAGAATATGCCTGATGACTTTAAGGCTTTTAGTAAACCGCCACTTTTGAACACCTACACCTAATACACAAATACACTTCATTGAACACATAGACATCACCTATATACTATATAACTGCAGGTTAACTTTATATATAATAACTTTAACTGGTAAACCTATTAGTTACTAGTTAATTAGTTAAAGTTATTAGTAACTAATAAAGTTATGGAAACTAATAAGGCTGCACAATATTGAAAAAACTGACATTGCAAGTTTTTGTTTTTCTGCGATACATATTGTGATACCGAGTATACTTTTCTCTAGATTAAATGAATTGGTCTATTTTTTTTTTTAATCATAAAATGACATTAATTAGGATGCTTTTGCATTTGCATAAAATATAATAAACCAATCACAAGCATTAATAAACACTGTAGAGCAAAGATACAAGTGAAATAAACAGTGTTTCATGGTTTTCTGGCAGTGTAGCAGCATTCAGGCACAAATTTAATAATGTAAAATAACACTATAGTGTATCTATAATACAGTATATGCACAACTCATCTTATTAAAGTTAAAAACATAATTGCTTGTGCTTAAATTTTTTAAAGTGACTTGAAACGCTCACACAGTCACAGGCCTTGAAAACACATCCTGATGATAAATCATTTACGTTTTGAACTGTGGCTCCTGTATAGTTAGCCATCCTGATTTCAGGTTGGACATTTTCCTGGATTAACATCTATGTTGATCCTGGAACAACATTCCAATCAGCCAATCAGAATTAAGGGATACGTTTAGCGTTTATGTTACGTTTAGGCTTATGCACATCTACATAATTGTTATCCAATTATTATTCCCCTCTGATTTTGGGAATAATTTACAGGTATGGTTGGGTTTAGGGGTAGGGAATAGGTATGGCTTACATTTTCCAACAAAGATGATGGTACAGGATCAACATAGAGTAGATGTTAATCCAGGATTGCATCGTACTTGGTAAAAGCATGACGTGCCTGTATAACATTATCTCCACACTGTAGCTCCTGCATTGCGATATCAATGCTGAAACGATATATAGTGCGTTTCTATTCAATTCACTGGTCTATTCAGTGAGAGTTGTGGGTGGATGTTAGTCGCTTGGTAAGTACATTGATGTCCCAGGACGGCGACGCTCAAAAGCCAGTGACACACCCATGGTTTACCACACATTGGCTCTGACACACACACAAGGAAAGCCCCGAGCTTGCAGAATCAAAGACCATGTGACAACTGGAGTGTCTCTCCATTTTCTGGGTGTGTGTCAATAATGTTAAGTCGAAAACCTCTCTAGCTCTGTGTAACGCTACACTGTAAAAATAGAGTAGTTAATTTACTTTTATAAAGTGTATAAACCCATTGCGTTAAATACTACAAGTTGATTTTACTTAAAAAAAAAAAAGTCAGTAAACACATATGCACATAGTTTGTTTGTTTAATAATTATTATAGACAACACGTTTGCTCTCTTTTATTTAAGTAAAGTCAACTAATCACTTTTTACAGTGTACTTTTACCATTAACATTAGACTTTTAAACTTTATGTCGAACATAAAAAATAATAAAATGACTGCAATGGCATTAATAAACTAATGAAAGTAACACAACACAATACAAATCGGTTTTAACCTATACATGTCCAAAAGGAATTGGCAAAAGCATATTACACACATTAATCATAAGTGACAATCAATAACAATCCATAGCGTTAATCATCAAATTAACTCCATGGTTTTGTCATCTCATTCTTATGCTAATACACTCTTTTCACACATAATAATAATACATTATCTTTATAATGCGCCTTTCAACTCAAGACTTAAGGTGCTTCAACAGTAGAAACAATAAATGAAGAATATCACATAACATCATAATAAGATCAATAACCTAAAAATCCTCAAAAGTAGAAACAAGTAAAAGAAGAATATAAACTATTACCTTGACATCAAAATAAGATCAATGACCTAGAAAGCTAAAAAAAAAACACTAAAAAAAGTTTTCAGAGATTATCCAGAGATGAAGTGTTCACATGTATAACTGAACTGTAGGATCACCAATCAAACCTGCTCTTCCACTAGCTTTGTGTTCACACCAGACGCGGCAAGCGCGGATAAATCACGCTATTCGTTTGTAAATAGACTTCAAATTCACTTCACAACAGACACGGATTCGGGTGATGAGCAGGGCTTCTGTCTGCCCGGTGACTCTAGCTTCGTTGCTACATGGCTAATATGGATTTTATTGAGAGAATAGCTGTGTTTATGTGCTTTATGTCGATTTGTTTGGAGCCGTGCCTGAGTCCACTAGATCCTTTCAGAGGTGCACCCAGCTCTGTGAGCTCATAAACTCCTCCAGAAACTATACCTGGATGATGGAAGCTTTCAGGAGTGCTTCTGACAGAGCCGAGTCTAGTTTGATGAACTGTTGTCGGTGTGGGCAGGAGGATTTTCCCCCGGGACACCAACAACAGGTGCTCCGTCATAATTACGCCCCCACAAGAGCAAGCTCCTGATTGGTTAACGCGGCGCGAATGTCTGCTGAAGTTCAGATTTTCGAACGTCAATCACACAAAATGCTCAACTCGCGCCACTTTATTTGCGCAAATCACAAGGCAGGGTGTCTATTGTCATCTTTGCATCGACTTAACATGTAAATCACTCGCGCTTGACACTTCTTCCGAGTCTGGTGTGAACGCAGCATAAGACTTTTGCACAAATCTATCTATCTAAAAGGTATAGAGCAAAAAGGTGAACTATACCTTTAATATACAAGCAGGAATTATGTACACAATATTCAGGACAAAATAATTTTTGCAATCAAAAGTGTTTAACATGACCTCTTTAGCACCAAGCAACAGGTTGAACTTTTTTGTTGAGTCTTTCTGAACTTATGTGCTCTTTAATATCAAGCATCTTTCACTTCTTAGACTTCTTTCTTAGATTTAGCATGTTCTATATTCCTTTTTCTCTCCGGGTGAATATCAATGCCTATAATATTGCCTATAAATACTGTATATAAAAATTAGGTCTGGACTCTGTGGAGGCCATTTCATGACTGTTTTTGTTTTATCAGCTGTTTTTCTGCATGATTTCGTTACATTAGCAATGTGTTTGGGATCATTATCATGCTGAAAAATAAAACTATTACAAATTAGGCGCTTTCTAGTAGGAACTAAGTGACGAATTAAAATCTGTCTGTACTTTTCAGCATTTACAATCGCATCAATTTAGGCAATATTGACAACAGCTCCAACAGAAATGCAGATTAAACCAAGACAGAAACTCCAGTATTTTTCATCCATTCTTTCATCCTTCTCTAACTCTTTCTTTCATATGTCTTAAACAATTAGACCCAAAAAATCCAACTAAAACCTGTGTTTTTTGGTTGTATTTTAATAAAGAGAATGAGAAGTAATATATAATGTCATTATTCATTCATTCATTTTCTTTTCGGCTTAGTCCCTTTATTATTCCGGGGTCGCCACAGCGGAATAAACCGCCAACTTATCCAGCACGTTTTTACGCAGCGGATGCCCTTCTAGCCGCAACCCATCTCTGGGAAATGAATGTCATTATACCCTCACTAAAACAACACATGGAACTGGGGGCCTTAAGAGGGTCGCACAGCGGATGCGCCGCAACGCAGTGCACACATGACAGTTGGAAGTATTGCACACCAGACGCGCACATTTGAATGTTATTTATTATGAAACTATTCAGATGGTGCTCTGTGGCGCAACAAAAATATAAACTGAGTCGTAGCTGGGCGCCGCGGACAGCCACCAACTTGCGGCATCGTTGTGCATACCCTGAATAGATGTCGAATAGATGTTGTGTCACCGAGCCGCATCACCGAGCGGCACATCCGGTGTGCGACCCCCTTAAGACTTTTGCACAGTACTGTATATTCTGAAAACCTATGTTTATTCTGCTTTCACCCTTGAAAATAGCTTGAGCTCTAGACTTAGCCTGTTCCACAATTTGATTATTTCACTAAACATTATTTTTGTTCTTGAAAGCAATTATACAGTTGTGTGAGCAAATTTTAAACGTTATCTGTGCAGCAAATCTTGATTCAACACACACAGACTGCAGACACCCAGAGCCGACATGAAATTGCAGAGTCACTGCAGCGCATCAATACTCATCAGAATACAACGCTCACAGCCTGCCAGCTCCCTGACCTTGTGTTTGTTTGTGTGTGTGTTTGGGTGTGTATACATTCTCTTTGATGATAAAAACTAACATCTGTTATTTCTGTCTCTTGTAGCCCAAGCTAATGGCGAAGGATCTTCTAGACCTGGTGGCGTCCCATTTCAACCTGAAGGAGAAGGAATATTTTGGAATCTCTTATGTAGATGAGACGTACGTATACCCCATACCTGTCAACATTGGGATGTAAAAATATGGCATACCACCACCCCCCACCCCCCGCTCCACTTCAAGAATGAAAGCATTCGATTACTTTCATAACTGTTTATGCTCTTTTAAGACTAAATTATTTGTGTTTAAAATAATAAAACACTCCCCATTAAAAAAAGATTACGGCTGCTTGTTCAAACTACCTGTTTAAAATTAGCTTAAACAACACCGTTTTTGTAACTTCTTTGGCCAATTTATTTGTTTTATGTTTAGTCCACTTAAATTAGTAAACCATTAAGTTAACGTAAGCATTTTGTGTTGGAACATAATAAAGGAATTGTGTTGGTCCAACTACCTGGTTAGGGGATTTGCAGTTCTCAGCATGCTTTGCATGGGATTGAATTAAGAAAGGGAAATGTTGACAATAAAAGTAATCGTAGGTGTTAATAGTAATAGAATAATAATTATAGAATAATAATTAATAGAAAGACTTTAATCTTCACTTTAGCTTGAAGATTTAGGGCGTACTCACACTATGCTATCCGAACCGTGCCCAGGCCCGTTTCCCGGATCGTTTAAGAAGTGTGAGTGCTCTGAATCGGGCTCGGGCACGGTACACTTGGCCGGCCCTGGCCCGGTTGGAAGAGGTGTGCCAGAGCGCGGTTCACTTGGGCTCAGACGCGGTACGCTTACAGTGTGAGTGCAAGCGTGCCTAAGCCCGAAACTGAAAGTGAGAAATGAGGCTGTGATATGCCTTAAATGACCCATCTGCGCTTAAATTACCCATCTAAAGTCCTCGTAAATAAAAAAAAGTCCTCGCCTACACAAATCTGTTTGATATGGATTTATTAATCATTCGTACTGTTCAATGAACGCAAACTGTCGAAGTTTATTAAAGACGCAAACCCCTCACTGCAATACAGCTGCACCTTCAGCAAACCTCCTAATTCCTGCAGCACGAGGACTTTATGATTGTTTATGAGCGTCAACAGTGGCTGATCGGTTCGACGAAATATTTGACTGCGTGTCACATTATGTGAAACTACTTAAACGATATAACTATAACTTACTAAAGAAATCTCCACTGTGCTGAGCGAAAGCGTTTACTGAACTGCGCGTCATCAATGACGTAACCGTGCCCAGGCCCGAATGTAATGTGAGTGCGGGCCGTCGGGGGAGAGGGGAGGGGGCGCAATCGTGCTTCGGCCCGGTTCAAGGCAACTGTACATAGTGTGAGTACGGCCTTAGAAGCTTTTCATGTAATGCTTTGTGTTTTGAGATTACCACCTTGCAGAAAAAAAATGCTTTGGGTGTTGCAGCTTAATTAGCAAAAATGCAGTTTGTTAAGATGATAGCGGGATAGAATAGTAAAATACTGGAAAATCCCGACAACACCGGGCGGGTTGACAGGTATGTTTACTCATAAAAAAAACTGCAGGCAAACCTAAGAGAAAAGACTCTGAGATCGAGGATAGCTCAGCTCTTTGAGTGTGTCAGGACTGTCGATGAGCGAACATGCTGTGATAATTCCACAGAGAGATGATTGGCTTCCTTCTTTCTTCCTCCTTCACTTTCTGTGACAGCCAGCTCTTCATTTAGTCCTACACAATGCCACCTACTGCTGTGCGACGTTTGTTAGATGTATCTTCGACTGGTTTTTTTTAACACACACGGATCGGCTTGTGTTCTCATTGCTGGGGGAAATGTGTTATTTGCAGTTTCCAGAGATTTGGAAATGTTGTCTGGTGACCTTTGATCCACCCCGCTGTACATCCTTCTCAACAAGGGCTTGACAGTTTGCAGTCGCCAAGGACAACATGCAAATAGACAAATGCATTTCTGTCAGAAAAAAGTACACACGCAGTGTAAAGAGGCACAATCATTTCCCTATACAAACATCATTTAAAGCCCATTGCGATGTTGCTTGTCAGTAATACAGGCATCAGTGTTAATATTGTTCCACCCAGAATCCACATACCTTCCTGAAAACTAAATTTATTAGCTACATTTTTATTCTTTTTCAAATATTTCCCAATAGACCCTTTTCACATTTCCGGGTTTTTCAGTAGCGGACGTCGTCATAGTTGGGTAAACTTAGAGCGCAGTGCATGGCTCAACAATAAGGACTGCCCGATGGCCGCCTTGTCGCTAAATTTAAATTTGCCTGCAACTATTTATCAATTGCGTGCAAATACACTCTTAGAATCGAGAAACAGTTTGTGCTTTTAAGCCTTTAAAAGCTACCTTCTCTGTGAAGTCGTAAACACCATATTGCCTTTCGGTTCCTCTTATCTGATTGGATGTTGTGAGCACTTTCTTTTTTCTGTAACCTGGTAAAAACCAGTAAAGCGAAGACCTGGTGGCAACATCAAATTTCTAACATCTTGGAGACAGACATTTACGTGGGTACAACATGAAAACAAAATGAAGTGATGTTCTGCCAGTGAAAATTTAGGCAGGACAAGTAAACATTTGAAACACTGATCCTATCTGGCCAGTAGAAAAAATCAGTAGTGTTGAACCCTGTAGTGAAAGGGAGAGTACAACAATTTTTATTTTTACTTTTTGCTGAAATAATAAAAGAAAAAGTCCACAATGGTGCTATCAAGACTTTCAGAACAAGAAAAAAAAAAAAATAGTGTGAGACTGATAACGACAGCCAGAGGAGAGAATAACGTCAAATTTACTCTCAGTCCCAGAGACGCTGCATTAGAAACACCTTAAATAAGCGGTAATTTGTTTTTTGTAATTTGACGCAAAGATGGTATAATACATACATAAATACAACGTAAATAAATAACACAAACATAAAACATTAATAAACATACAAGCTTTTTTTTTTTAAATCGAAATATTTAAAACTTTCAAGATCTTATGATGACCGATAAACATCATAATCTTGTGAAAGGGTCCATTGATGTTTAATTGACCAATGGATTTTTCACAGTATTTTCTATAATATTTTTTCTTCTGGGGAAAGTTTTGTTTCTTTTACAGGGTGTCCGCGGGGTCTTAAAAAGTATTAAAAGTTGATAAATCAATTATGAGAAAATAAAGGCCCTTAAAAGGTATTAAAAAGTCTTAATGGCATATTTACGAGGTCTTAAATTTTGTTCAAGCGTTGTCCAAAGTGTTTGGTATATATAAATATATTTATTTTCCTTCTAATATTAACAATGGCGTGCTCGATCCACGCGATTGGTTCGGGCTGGGGCACGTCCAGTGAAGCTGCTCCCTCCGGGTGATGTCACGTAATTTGCGACAAACACGGGAAGGTGATGTGACGCTCTCCACATGTAGCGAAACCGTAGAGCGAAACAGACGGCAAAATGGAAAATTGTAAGTTTACGTACTCCTGGTTAGAGAAAGGCAAGTTTAAACAGTGGCTGAAGCCTGTTGCTGAAAACAACCATGAGGCCTACTGTACATATTGTAAAAAAAAAAATAGTATATCGTCAATGGGCATAAATGCTATTACATCCAAGATTTACAAACGTGTTTGTATATTTCATATACAGTGTGTATTTATAATTATATACTAAAATATCACAGTACATGTGTATGTAATATGTAGTTACACACTTTAATCTTGATTCATAAACATGTTTGTACATGTGTGCAATTACTGTTGTTACATTGTAATCACATATGTAATTACATTGTAAATATATTGTAGTTACATCCAAGATAATATTTATAAATGTAAATATTTCTTTGTATATTTCATGTACTGTATTTGTGTATTTATAGTTATTTACGTAAATATACACAATACACATGTAATATTTGTTTACAAACTTTTATCTTGGATGTAGTTACTATGTAGTTAAACGTAATTACTATGTCATTACGTTGTAATTACGCTAAAGTTACATTCAAGACATACTAATATTTTAATCATTTAAATTGCACTTTAAGCTGCAAGTATTATTTTTATTTATTTTTTTAATCTACAAAAATGATTATATACATTTATTTATTTTTATTGCATTAGTAATTGCTTGAAAAGATTATTTATATATGTATACAGTGAAGTATCAATGTTGTACTTTTGTGAGTGCTTTGTTTTTGTCATCATAGAGTAAATTATGCATGAAAATGCACACGCGATGACATCTTGCACATAAAACAGCCCTCTTGTGGCTCATTTTTCACATGATGTTTTATGATGCACTGTGAATGAGACATTGTAAGATGTTGTATGACACTTCCGGTTGCTGTTCCAGATGCTATCAGTCATTTCTTTTGGTCTGTGTGTGTTTCAGGGGTCATTTCAGCTGGTTGCAGTTAGATCGCCGTGTTCTGGAACACGAGTTTCCCAAGAAATCTGGACCCGTTGTGCTATACTTCTGTGTAAGGTAAGTACAACTGCAATGAAAAGCTGCCTTTATAGACATCAAATGGGATATTAGAATGGGCCTACAAGTTGTCAAATGAAATAAATTAAATTAAAACATTTTTAAAAAATAAATTCTTTTATTATTAATAATAGAAATAATATTACAGGTGTTGACTCACACACACCAACACACACACACACACACACACACACACACACACACACACACACACACACACACACACACACACACACACACACACACACACACACACACACAAGCAATATCACACGAGTAGCTATGCGATATGGCTGTATATCAGCACTGGTTGGAGGCAAGTCTTAGTGTCCCACCAGTGACGATATACAGCCATATTGCACTGCTACGAGTGTGATATTGCGTTTACAGTTCGACAGCATAATCGTGTATATAAGAAAGAAAATCAAACACTGAGAGTCTCAAAACCCTTTTCTATGAGGAACTACTTTCCTTCACTATTCATACACATCTGACGTCAGAACAGCAGAAACTGTTACTTATTGACCAACGTCACTTTAGCGTAATATCTAAAGTGATGACAAAACAGGTGCTTTTGCACACATTTTAAGATTGTAAGGCTGAACGGCATGAAATGTCATCAGTCTAGAGAAATTTCCCAGTATTTCTCTGCTGCAAAGATTTCACAATAATTAACCCTTAAAAAGCCAAAGCAAACACTACCAGAAACACTACCAGACTATGATATAAATACAGCACTACAGCATACAAAAAAAAGAGATCGACTTAGAAAGTCACTTACCTGTTTTATAATGATTTGATCAGCTGTAGTTTAAATATTGCGCTACTTTTCTCCTCTAAGGGCTTTTTATGAGGTCTTTGTCACCATCTTGTGCCAGAATCGTCTTTGCTCTGCTCAGTATGACAGGCTAATGGATGCCAACGCGCTGTAGCTCCAAAATTATAAATATGTCAAATAGGCGCTGTCCTTATAAATAAACTGCATAGTTGCAATCTAAAAAACTACATTCTCGACTAAAAAAAAGACTCAAAAGTACATTTTGTGGCCCAAAAGAAGCAATATTTGTCAAACTGTAGTGAGTTTATTGATCTGCTGTCACTCTATGTGGGCGGAGAAATACAGTAGGGTGAAGAGGCTGGACGAGTGCTGTTATTGCAGAATATCGCACGGCTATCAGCCAATCAGATTCGAGAACCAGACAGAACTGTTGTATAAATATACATACTAGGGGTGTCAAAATTAATCGTTTCTTCAGTGCACCGCGATGCAGACGCGGACAATTCGGTATCTGTTCAGTAATAATCATAACCAGTTATTATATACTGACGTCATTGATCTCACATGCGCTATGTCGGCGTAGCTCACTATGGCGAGGGAGGCGAGCACGAGTACAACGCTCTAACTACGTAAAAACTCTGAAACTGTGCACAATTTCACTGCGTGTATGTTTGCTGAACACTGTTTCACTGACACTTACAGCAAAAGCCCCTATTTCACGGCGATTAAGAGAATGAAAGTAAACTCCATTTCTCTCTCACTGTGGCCCATGAGTGCAGCTGTGAAGAGCGCCAGCGTGTAAGAGCCAATCGCAGCCCTTTCTGTTAAGCGCGTGACCAATCAAAGGGGTGTAAGAAAGAACTTGGTAGTTGGTAGACAAGGCTCAGAAAGCGAGCGGGATATTTATATTTGTTTATTTGCTGTAAATGCTCGTGTTGCTTAAAGGTACAGTTTATATATCTGAAGATAGAGGTAAAGTTGGTTTTATATTGGGATATTCAGACATTCTCCTCAATAATATAATTTCAGAAAAGTATTATTTGCAAATTCTAAATAGGGAAATCATATTAGCAGCCAATGACTATCAAAGTACAACATTGTTCACAGTCAATTAGATAGTGTTAATGTTGTTTGTTACTTGTTTGCTAATTCCAATCCAATATTCAAAGTAACATGATAAACAATATAGAGACTTCTAAATGAACGAATGTGTGAATATAAAACCAACTTTACCTTTATTCTGACTGTTGGTATTAAAGGACAAAATTGTTTTACAAATAGTATATAAATATATTTATACATTTTAATACAATAATTGCTGTGCTGTGAAGAAAATATAAAACTGTGTATGGAAAGAATCGTCAATGCACCGTGATGCACCGAGATATCGAATTAAACCGAATCGATGGCATGATAATCGTAACCGAACCGAACCGTGAGACCAATGTAGGTTCACACCTCTAATACATACGGTTGGGGCAAAATTATTAGCAGTAGTTATTCTTTTTCAAATATTTCTCAAATGATGTTTAACAGATTAAGGAAATTTTCACAGTATTTCCAATAATATTTTTTCTTCTTGAGAAAGTTTTGTTTTATTTCAGCTACAATAAAAGCAGTTTAATTTTCTAAAAACTATTTAAAGGTCAATATTATTAGCCCCCATATACATGAACATAGCAATATATGACACTAGTTTGGCTACACAACAAACCATCGTTATACAATGACTTACCTAATTACCCTAACTTGCCTAATTAACCTGATCAAGCCTTTAAATCACTAAGCTGAGTACTAGTATCTTGAAAAATATCTAGTCAAATATTATGTGCTGTCATCATAGCAAAGACAAAAGAAATCAGTTATTAGAAATTAGTTATTAAAACTATTATGTTTACAAATGTGTTGAACAGATCTTATCTCTGTTAAAGGGGAATTGAAGAAAAAATTTAAAAGAATTAATGTAGTATAGTATATTTTGCTATTTTATTTACACATTAATGGCCATTTTATATTAATAATGACAGCAACAAAATTCCATATTACTTATCAGAAATTCCCAGCTGCCTATTAAACAAAGGCAAACTTAACACATTAGCATCAGCACTTTTGAGTGTTTTTGTATCGGGGGGCTTTGTGTATGTGTTTGTTTATTGTTTCAAATTAGCAGGGTCAGTAAACCACAGCTTACTGGCATTTACCCGAAAAACACAGCCAATCAGAGTCCACCGCTCCTCTCATTAGCACCCCCAGCAATTTGAGCACCATGGCAACAGCAGAGTGTTAATCAAACGGTGTTTAAATTGCAGAGCATGAGCAGATTTCTGCTGGGAGGCTTGATTCCTTTAGATTTTTAATTGCATCTGCTTCGAAATATGACCAACGCAAAAAGCAGCCAGTGTATTATTGCTCGTGCGTTAGTTTGTATGACTCTCCATGTATGTGAGAGTGTGTGAAAATTTAGTGTGCAAGTCTCAATCAGCACACACAGTCATACATCACCACGCGCTCGCTGTGGGTGGATGCTGGTTTATTGCTGTCAAGCTCTGCGCTAAAATAGCCCAGAATTTCAACCCATTTGTTGGGACACATTCAGTTTGCTTTTCTCTCGCTTTCTGCCTATTCCACTCGCATCACTTTGCTTTTCTGGGTCACACACAAAGACGTGAATGCACGCACAAGCGTTCATGCATTTAGCCGTAATAGCTGCATGTGGAGTTGTGTGCAGTAGTGCAATTTAAATAGGAGCGGATGCCCAGTTTTAATGCATGCATGATGTTCTGTGTACATCAGTGTGTATGTGTGTTATCCTTTCTGCCCGTGATTGGGTTATTGATTGAAGTCTTTGATGCGTGTAAGACTCTGCCTCACTCACATCTCAGATTAAACCAGCTGTCGATACAGTGTTAATCACTTTAATCTCTCTCACTTTCACTCATTTTCTCTCTCTCTGTGAAACACTTTCTTCACTGTCAGTCTGTACAAAAATCACGCTTATAAGGGCTTTAAACACAGTTGTGAGGCAAAACTGAGTACATTCACATGGACACCAATACTCCGATTTTAATATGATTAAGACACTACTTTGATAAAGAGTGTTGCATGTTTACAGAGATTTTTGAAGACCTTAATCTGACTAAAGTCATAATCGGACTAAAGAGAAATCAAATTACCATCATGTAGGACTTACACACACAACTGTTTGACACTATTCTCTGCACCTACCAAGTCAGTGAAGGACCACAGACACCTGCATCATGAATATCATGAGTTCACTTTCTATTCGATGTGCGGTATCAAATTCCATTAAAGCAAAACACTTCCAACAGTCCTTACTTCATACTCACATCCAACATCTCGTTTGTCATGGGGGCATGAATGAAATGTTCCTGTTTGAAAGTGAAACTGCAGTCAAAGTAATAAAAAAATAAATAATGAAACACCCGAAATTATGCGAAACTCCGGAGGAAACGTTGGATAGCATGGTAACGCAATGACAGTAATCGAACTATGTGCTATAGCATGTAAAACGGGATCATGAAAGGATCATTCAAAAAGCAACTCATATAGACACCTTAATCATATTATTGTCTTATTCAGATTAAGGCAAATAATTAGGCAGCAATATAAAGCCCCACCCATTAGTGGGGATTTCTCACTCATTAACATAGACAGCACTGAGTGAGAAGCAGCCATCCGCCATTAGAGTTTTCGCCCTTCCAGCTGCAACCTGTCACTGGGATATATACAGTTGAAGTCAGAATTATTAGCCTCCCTTTTAAATTTTTTTCCTTTTTAAAATATTTCCCAAATGACGTTTAACAGAGCAAGGAAATTTTCATAGTATGTCTGATAATATTTTTTCTTCTGGAGAAAGTCTTATTTGTTTTATTTCGGCTAGAATAAAAGCAGTTTTAAATTTTTTGAAACCCATTTTAAGGTCAAAATTATTACCCTCTTTAAGCTATATTTTTTTGAATATTCTACAGAACAAACCATCGTTATACAATGACTTGCCTAATTACCCTAACCTGCCTTGTTAACCTAATTAACCCAGTTAAGCCTTTAAATGTCACTTTAAGCTGTATAGAAGTGTCTTGAAAAATATCTAGTCAAATATTATTTACTGTCATCATGGCAAATAGAAAATAAATCAGTTATTAGAAATGAGTTATTAAAACTATTATGTTTAGAAATGTGTTGAAAAAATCTTCTCATCAAACAGAAATTGGGGGGAAAAAATAAACAGGGGGGCTAATAATTCTGACCTCAACTGTGTATGTGTATATATATTAGAGGTGTGAACCTACACTGGTCTCACGGTTCGGTTCGGTTACGATTATCATGCAATCGATTAGGTTCAATTCGATATCTCGGTGCATTACGGTGCTTTTCATACACAGTTTTATATTTTCTTCACAGCACAGCAATTCTTGTATTAAAATGTATAAATATATTTATATTTATATACTATTTGTAATACAATTTTGTCATTTAATACAAACAGTAAGATATATAAACTGTACCTTTAAAAAACACGAGGATTTATAGCAAATAAACAAGTATAAATATCCCGCTCGCTCTCTGAGCCTTGTCTTGGTCACGCGCTCAACAGAAAGGGTTGCGATTGGCGCTGGCCATTTACGGATGAGTGACACTGATAAACTGCAGCGCGATCACAGCTGATCCATAATAGACGCGGTGGAGAAGAATCTGCAGACAAGCACGTCTTTATCCAGAAGTATCGCTGTAACAGCCGAGAGGAGAGGAAAAGTGGGCCACAGTGAGAGAGAGAGAGAAATAGAGTTTACTTTCATTCTCTCAATCGCAGTGAAATAGGGGCTTCTGCTGTTAGTGTCAGTGAAAGACTGTCCAGCAAACACACACGCTGTGAAATTGTGCAGAGTTTCTGCGTTTTTAAGTAGTTGGAGCATTTTAAATACTCACGCTCACCTCCCACGCCATAGTAAGCTACCGCAACATAGCGCATATGAGATAAATGTCAACAGTACATAACCAGTTATGATTATAACTGAACCGATACCGAATTGTCCGCGTCTGCATCGCAGTGCACCGAAGAAACAATAAATTTTGACACCCCTAATATATATATATATAATTATTATTATTAACAAAGCATACAGGCTTTAATAACAATATAATGACATATATCAACATATGTCATTTAACTACCACCACCCCCTGTGGTCTCTTTAAACTGGCGTATCCAAGGTATAGAAGTTAATAGAAGAACAGGAAAAAACAACAAAAGTACAGTATCAAGAATGAGAGATCAATAGAATACAGTTAAACAAAATAAGGCAAGGGGCAACCCAGTGGCGCAGTAGGTAGTGTTGTTGCCTCACAGCAAGAACGTCGCTGGGTCGCAGGTTCGAACCTCGGCTGGGCTGGGTCAGTTGGCGTTTCTGTGTGGAGTTTGCATGTTCTCCCTGGGTTCGCGTGGGTTTCCTCCGGGTGCTCCGGTTTCCCCCACAGTCCAAAGACATGCGGTACAGGTGAATTGGGTAAGCTAAATTGTCCATAGTGTATGAGTGTGAATGTGTGTGTGGAAGTTCCCAGAGATGGGTTGCGGCTGGAAGGGCATCCGCTGCGTAAAATCGTGCTGGATAAGTTGGCGGTTCATTCCGCTGTGGCGACCCCGCAAGGGACAAAGCCGACAAGAAAATGAATGAATGAAAATAAGGCAACCATTCTGAGTCCTGATCATTGCTTTGTGCAATAAACATGGAGATTTTGTCAGCAGCTGCCAGCCCAGATCTTCACTCGGGCCTCCACAAGTTCACTCAAGCTGTGGATAATTCCAACATTATAATGTCTCCAGGTTGTACCAACAACTTGTACATGTCCAGGTTATGTGGAGAAAGCCAATGCTGTGCTAATCATTTTTTGCAGATGTTAAGTTAGCCAGCTAGCCAAACAGCTTTTTTGTAGCTTGGTAAAATTCAATGTAGAATCATCACTCTGTAATAATAGGGTTTATCCTGTTATCCTGTTTTGAATCTGAGGCATAGGCTTTTGTAGCCTTTTGAAAAGAGTCCTGGGAGTAAAATCTCATTTTAATTTAAAGGGACAGTCACCAAAACAGAACAATTGGGATCAAAGACTAAAAGGGCAGTTTCATAGAGATATAAAATATTATTTGTGGAGTATTTTGAGCTGAATCTTTACATGGACACTCAGAGATTTATTTTACATATTGTAAAAAGAGGCATAATAGGTCCCCTTTAAACAGCCAGCCATTGATTCAAAGCATGTGTCTTCGTGTATCATGTAGGGTTCGTTTTAAGTTCAGTGCATGCCTTAATGTACAGTATGTTCAAGGTCATCTGTACATATATGTGTTGACGTGCATGTCTGTAATTGTCCATGTGTGAATGTCATGGCTTTAACTGAAATGTGAAACGCCATGCTGAGAGCGCTTGTTTACTTCGATTACTTATTTATGTGTTTGGTTGCAGTTGTACTTGCTGCTAACTCTAATCTGAGTGCTAAACGAAGCTTGTAAAATGGAAATTGTTTTCTTTTTGTGGCTTTTGACAGGGATTTGGACAGTAGGAGAATATTGGGAGTGTTTATAATGCCCTCTAGTGACTGCTTTATGAATCTGCATGTATAATATAGTGCAGATAGGCCCAAACTAGGGCCAGCAGACCAAAGTTGGCTCATGGTAACCTTTGATTTGACCCGCCACTTCAACAGAGCTTGTCATTTCTAGTTTTAATGTAATTTTTTGTTTGTTTGTTTAATTGTTGAGATAAAAAAAGCAAATGAAATGAAATGTTTCAATTAAATGTCAAGCATGAATCAGATTTTAAAAAACTGTAAGAATCCTTGACGAACAAATCAAGTGTATTACAATGGTGTTCAATGCTGAATATATTGGTTATAAATAGGACTGTTAGTTTATATTGTAAGAAGTTCATTATAAAATGAAAAATATATATAATTATTAATCCAATTAAAGTATTTTTTTCAATTTATTTTTAAATATTTATAAATTAGGATATTACTTTGACAACTTTAATGTAATAGTTTGGGTTATTTAACTAGTGTCTTTCAGTGAGTTCATTGAAACTGTAAATAGCTGATGAAGTGCAATTACAATTGATAACTGAAAACCTTTGAATCACATTCATAATTAAACCTGTGATGGGTTGTTTTAGTCTCTGAATTGGTTATATTTGCCATTGTGTTGATGTATATGTTTTCTCTTTTGCAGGTTCTACATTGAAAGCATCTCTTACCTTAAGGATAATGCCACAATCGAGCTGTTCTTCCTCAATGCAAAGTCCTGCATCTATAAGGTATGCATTTGTCACTGGTCTACCACTAGAGAGCAGTATTAGGTACTGCCCCTTTGGTTCACAGGGGTCTGGATGCAGACTTGGTGCATTTGCAAGGTGAGCTGCATGCAATGTTTTTTAATGCCCACACCTAACTCCACCCTTAACCGCAATCCTCACAGTGATGTCACCAGCTACATTGAGTTCATTGTGTCTGACATAGCAAGTCTGAGATATGCAGTGTCAGCTTGCAAATCCAAGTCTGCATCCAGATACTATTGCTTTAGTTTGCCATGGAGAGGAACACAGTCTTAAAATTGCAAATAGTTCTACAAATACAACAATTGAGGGTTGCACGGTGGCACAGTGGGTAGCACGTTCGCCTCACAGCAAGAAGGTCGCTGGTTCCAGCCTCGGCTGGGTCAGTTGGTGTTTCTGTGTGGAGTTTGCATGTTCTCCCTGTGTTTGCGTGGGTTTCCTCCGGGTGCTTCAATTTCCCCCATAAGTCCAAAGACATGTGCTATAGGTGAATTGGGTAAGCTAAATTGTCCGAATGAGTGTGTATGGATGTTTCCCAGTGATGGGTTGCAGCTGGAAGGGCTTCCGCTGCGTAAAACATATGCTGGATAAGTTGGCGGTTCATTTTGCTGTGGTGACCCCAGATTAATAAAGGGACTAAGCCGAAAAGAAAATGAATGAATGAATGTTTCACCGGTCACATACCACACATTCCCACCATGAGCTCATTGCTTACAGTTTACCTTAGAGTCAGCTTTCCAATATATGCAGTACTATGTGTGTGTGTGTCTGTGTGTGTGTGTGTGTGTGTGTGTGACATTCCTGAAATTCCTATGTTTAGCAAAGCTAATGAATCCCTCCATTTGACTTGGTCTTTAAAGAAAAACGGACCCCCTACACTTCAATAACCCCCTCGCCTAAAATCCATGTGTGCGTTTGTAGCTTTGTCCTCCTATTGATTACACAGGAAATAACTGAAGTGATATAGATAGTCCCTTCAGTAATAAGTCAGCTGATCAGCTCATTAAAAAACGAAAGAGATAAGATAAGGGACAGATTAATGAAGATCTCCCATGCTGTGATCCTTAACCTCTTTATTTTATTTTATTTTATTTTTTTCTACAGGAGCTGATTGAGGTGGATAGCGAGGTGGTGTTTGAACTAGCCTCCTACATCTTACAGGTAAAATCTATTAGCATTTCTGTCCACCTACAGTTAAAGAATTATTAGCCCTCCTGTATATTTTTCCCCATTTTCTGTTTAATGGAAAAGAGATTTTTTCAACACATTTCTAATCATAATAGTTTTAATAACTCGTTTCTAACCACTGATTTATTTTATCTTTGCCATGATGACAGCAAATAATATTTGACTAGATATTTTTCAAGACACTAGTTTTCAGATTAAAGTGCATTCTAAAGGCTTAACTATGTTCATTAGATTATTTAGGAAAGTTAGTGTAATTGTATCATTGAATAACGATGGTTTGTTCTGTAGACCAGTGGTCCCGGGCCATACAAGAAATAATTAATTTTTTCTGAACAATCTTTTTTTTTGAAAAATCTTTTATTTTGAAAAATGACCGTATTCTCTCGGTTACATCTTGATCACTTGAGCGCCAAAAATTAACCCACAAGCTAGCAAAATTACAAAGAATCAGACTTCTTTGGAAAGTTTCTTTGGGCCCAGTAAAAGACCCACAAACTGCCAAGGAATGGATCTGCAATCCATTTGTCAACTAATCAGGTGAATCCAGCATGTCTGTGCAAGAAGAAGATCAACTGCTGGAGATCGCAAATGACGGCGAAAGTTCGTTATTTCCAATGGAAGCACGCTGCGTGCACGCGTAAATTAAAGTCCCTTTATGGCAAGTCATTTCACTCTGCGATCATCTTTGAAACAAATCAAATTTATCAAATTCTCCAAAACTGCTCACCAAGCATATGATTAGATTTCATATTAATAATCACCAATAAAATTAAACAACAACTGTCTCATAAGTTTAGCTTCTAAACATTCAAGTCACACAAAATCTGCAGAAACTCACATCTGAGCCCCTACCCCGGAGAATCGTCACTCTATGGTGACCGCTGATTGGCTTCTGTACTAGAAGGCAGGGCTTTATTCGCCATACTGACTGTTACACTTTTCCCCATTCAAAACTATACGAGTGACATGTCTTGTGTATTTTATAGTCTTTCAAAATGACTTCAAAATGTTGCGAGCACACCGTGAGTCACGTAACAAGAATATGAACAAGAATATACACATTCAGACAAACACAGAACAACCAAACACTGCAGTGCTTTTTAATTTTCTCCATCGATAAAACTCAGAGTTGCAGCAATGTTTTTGTCAGCTTGTCATCATCTGAGAAAACGGTTGATGGTCACTTAGCAATCTACATACACCGACCATCCTGGGCCGTGGTAAAATTGTCAAGTGTTGACCAGTCCACGGTGATAAAAAGGTTGGCAACCACTGCTGTAGAAAGTCGAAAAAAAATATTGCATAAGGGGGCTAATAATATTGACCTTAAAATGGTTTTAAATAGTGGTCTAATGGATCCCAAATCTCACGGTTCGAATCACATAATGTTTTTAAGTCATGGATCGGACCATTTTCCAACCAGGCAAAAAGCACAAATGTAATTTGCTCTTGGTTTATTACAAAAACAGTACTTCAAGACACTTTCAGTTTTAACAAACAGAACCTGTGATTTTATTATAAATAAAATGAAGAAATAATCAGCTGAATAAAAATTAATTGTAAAATATTCAGTGCTGTGAAAAATTCACTGTTACCATTACTGCTGATAACACTAAATGTATAAATCTAACATAATTTTTACAACCCATATTTATTTTTTGTCTTATTTTCAATAAATGATTCAGTTATTCACTCATAAATCTTCATGTTTCATTGCTAGATGTGTCATCTTTGAAAAATTATTCAGTGGCATATTTGTGATGGCTGGTTGTCCCACCTATTGGTTATATAATGTAATTGCTGCCTACAACTTTCATTTTTGAGCATTGTTAAATGCATATGTTAAATGATTTTAATCTTTACCATAAACATCAGTGGTTTTATCTAAACTCTAAACTGTTTTCCCAGTACTTTTGTGTTATTTGACTGTTTGTAAACTACAGACTGAATCTCTTTCTTGATATTTACGTTTTTAAAACAGATTTGAATGCAGCAATTCGAAGTATTAATAAACATAGCAAATCACCATCACTTATAATTTATGTTGTGTGGGTGTTGAGATCCCGATCTTTTAATGATTAATCGTGCAGCTTACACTGAATGCATTAATGCAGGCTAAACAAGTAGTGACAAAAATCACCTTTAATAACCTAAGAAACCCACCACATTCCGAATAACCCACCACAACTTCTTCCGTCATCATTATATTTTACAGAAAAGTCTAAATGCTTTCATACATTTGATTTGAATGACACGAGAGGTGATTTCTCTGCAATCGTCACAAATGTAGGAATTAATATACCAGTAAAAAAATTTATTCATCCGCAGGCCACGTGTGTTCCAAACCGTGGGCTGTGATCCAAATGAATCACGGATCAACCGTAATCCATTACACCTCTAGTTTTAAAAAATAAATTAAAACTGATTTTATTTTAGCCAAAATAAAACTTAAGACTTTCTTCAGAAGTAAAAATATTATAAGAAATACTGTGAAAAATTCCTTGCTCTGTTAAACATTATTTGGGTAACATTTGAAAAAGAAAAAAAATTATAGGAGGGCTAATAATTTTGACATCAACTATACATAAACCTCGCATCGAACCCTCAGAAAGTCTCAAATACACGTGTGTAAAAGTATTACAAAGTCATATTGAGGTCACTACAGTATTTCAGCCTGACAGGCTGCTTTATTTAAAATCTAAAACAGGATGTTTCCTTTTGTTCTGGAAGGTAATCATACAGGGGAAATGCTTTAGAGGAATATGCTTTTCCTTTATGATGTGTAAGTGTGATCCAGGTGTAGTATCAGGTATGTTTATGTGTGTTTGACCTTTCAGAGGATTCGGTCCAGATGGCTGCGTCCGCATCCCCTACTGAGACACACATGCGCCGCTCTGTGTATCAGAGGATACGATCTCTCCAACCGGCATACACTCATTATTGATACTAAAATATGTCATTTTTCTCTCCCACAGGAAGCTAAAGGAGACTTCACGAGGTAAGAAGCTGTTTGAATGAATGAATCACCTTCCATTGACCTCTTTCACACACACACATACACATGCAGACACTATCAAATCTCTATCAGTGTGTCACTGCGGAGTGAAAGCAGATCCAATTTGTGGCATATATCAAACTCTCCTTCCCACATAAGCACAATTCGAGAGAGAGAGAGAAAGAGAGAGAGATATGGGGGTGTGAACCCTGGGAACGGAGACAGAGGGGAGGAAATGGAATGCAGAGGATAAACAGTGTTAAATTACACACACTAACCTCTGGCTCTCTCTGTTACACACACACACTTTCTACGCATAGCTATCTCAGCTACAAATCTGTCACATGTGCATCCTTCTAGCTTTATTCTGTCACTCGGCGTCTGATAGTTTTCCTCGACTCCATTTCCTTTATCCTTTACACTTCCTTTCAACCTCCCTGAAGCACTAGCATACTGTTTTAATTTTTGCAGTATGCTGTATATAAAGAGGTTGTATGCATTGAATGGGCTGAAAATCTGGTGTACAATTCATAGTATGTATGACACATATGTGACCAGAGTAATGAGATTTTATTTAACGTCTCCATACTTGACTTATGATTTGATTTGAAGATGATAACTGTTCGAAGAGAGTCATGTCATTTATTTATGCACTTGTTATTTCAATTGCATTTTGTAACACATGATACTGGCAATGAAGTTGAAGATGCAAATGCAGTGTCTTTATTTACAAGAATAATCAGTCAGGCAATGGTCAATCACAGGAGCAAACGGGTACATACAGGGCAATCCAAAAGAATAGTCGGGTCATAGGCGAAGAGATCGGTCCAGGCAGCTCACAGCATAAACAATTCACAAAGCGAGGGTCAGGAAACACAGCACGGAATGACAAAACAAGGAAAACGCCTTGTAGTGCTGCAGGTTAACAAGACTCAGCAAAGTGTGTATGTGTGTGAGGTGAATATAAAGTCCAGGTAATCAGTCCATGATGAGTTACCAGCTGTGTGTGTGTGTAATCAGGGGGAATCAGGAACTGGTGTGTGTGAGGTGCATGATGGTATTTGTAGTCTAGTTCAGTGACAGATCGTGACACATTTATATATTTATTTATTTATTTAACAATAACAATTAATAATAATAACAATAATAATAATAATGATAAATTCAAAGTGGTTTACCAAAGTGGTTCACTTATTTTTTTTCCTTCTCTCTCAATGCTGAATTTATGATTGTCGAGTTGATCTTGTGTTCAATATATTATATCAGTTTTGTTTAGATATTCTAATGAGTCATGAGACCATAGTGTTCAAAAGAAACTCCAGACGCACATGATCTCTGTTAACCTTATGAAGGCAAGTGTTTGCCAAAAAGCATAGGCAGAGATTTAAGGTATAGCCGGGTCAATAAAGGCTTTTTAATATTTTTTCCACATTTTTCAAGTGCCTTGGACTTACTTTTGTGGTTTACCAAGACATTATAAAGAGAAATATGAATTAAAGATGCGAAAATAATTTAGTTGTATTATATATTTTGTATTACATTTATTTATTATGATTTTTTAATTATTTATTCTTATTATTATTATTATTTCAAAGTGTTTTATATATCCACGAGAAGCAGAAACATTTAAAGAATCACAATGATTAAATTTCTTATTATTTTTATTTAATTGTGCTTTAAAAGATTTCTGTCATTTTGAATGTGCTTTATAATAAGTATTTAATATATACTATTAATATTATAATAATTGTATTCTTTATAAATTAAAATAAATTTTCTTTGCAGTGTATACACCTTGACTCACAGAGTAATAACCAGAAGAATAACAAAATGTAGTAAACAGCAGTGTGTTTGCAACAAGTGTTTGCAATACAAAGAAAGTATCATTCATTTTTTT
This sequence comes from Danio kyathit, assembly GCA_903798195.1. Taxonomy (NCBI): domain Eukaryota; kingdom Metazoa; phylum Chordata; class Actinopteri; order Cypriniformes; family Danionidae; genus Danio; species Danio kyathit. Next base: position 13,631,937 of record LR812536.1, on the reverse strand, counting down.
TAATTGGGAGAGTTCAAAAAATACAATAGATTATTGAAATGCTGAAGAAACATGCCTTATCTTATGCTGAGTTACATTGAATATAATAGCAGAAAATAGCAGAATATGCCTTATTGTACAGCTAAATATAACTGCAAGCAGATGCCACCAGAAGCCTGACACAGTTCAAAATTTACAAATGATAGCACTTGCTATCTTATATGCAAAATAAGAAGACATTAGCTATTCATTGATTAATAATGGCTGTTATGTTTTTCCTAATTGTTTCTATTTCTAAGGATTTTTGGTGTATTTTTTGCAGTAATGATGTTACTAGGGCTGATCTGAAGAAACTGCCAGCACTGCCTACACAAGCACTGAAGGAGCACCCTTCACTTGCATACTGGTGAGAAACACACACACACACAGCTGTCAGTTGATAATGGAGAGGTATTAACGAGAGGTTTCTGCTCTGTGGTCTCGCAGCACCATGGGAAAGGATTCCCTTGAATAATTCGCTAACCTAATTTACCTCGAATTACGTTTGATACGAATGAAGCATTTCACAGATGCTGCCATTCAGAAAAAAAACAACACTTGCACATTCTAACTGAGAGGACGGGTGTACTTTCTGTTCTCTGAGTTAACTTATCTGCTCAGTGGTGTTGAATTTCATTGGCTACGTCTCTGTACATCTGTAAGCTTTCACACTTGTCTTTTTTTCGGGTTCTTGTGGAATTGAAATAGGCTAACGGCCACCTTCTCATGAACATTGTCATCTGGTGCCTCTAATGTGTGTGTGTGTTGTGTTGCAGTGAGGACCGAGTCATTGAGCACTATAAGAAGCTAAGTGGACAGTCCAGAGGCCAGGCTATCGTCAAGTAAGATAACAAAAGAAAAGTTTCACTAAGTTTGATTACAAGAAAGTGTTATAGTTCACCCCAAAAAGGAAAATTAGCTCATCATTTACTGTCATTCTTGTGTTTTAAAAACTTTGAGTTTCTTTCTTCTCTTGAACACTAATATATTTTGAATATTGTAAGTCAATGGGTGTCAGCTATCAGCATTCTTCAGAATATCTTCTTTTGTGTTCAACAGAAGAAAGAAACTCAAATAGGTGAGTAAATGATGGCAGTTTTCATTTTTGAGTGAACTATCCCACTGCAAAAAATGCTTTTTTTTCTTTAAGTTTTTGTCTTGTTTCTAGTCTAAATATCTAAAAATTCTTAAATCAAGAAGTCTTAAATACTGCCTTGTTTTAAGAAATAATATGTCTAAATCAAGTAAGTTTTCCCCCATAAAACAAGCTAAATAATCTGCCAATGTGGTAAGCAAAATAATCAAAAAGAAAGAAATATTTAGCTTAACCCGTTGGTAGATTATTTAGCTCGTTTCTAAAACTCTAAAACTCTAAATCTTAATTTTGAGATATAATTTTTTTTTCTATTTTTCCTATATTTTTATGTTAAGTACAGATGTCATTATTTTATACAGAGATTTTTATATAGAGTTGAAGTCAGAATTATTAGCCCCCCTGTTTATTTTTTCCCCCAAATTTCTGTTTAACGGAGAGAAGATTTTCTCAACACATTTCTAAACATAATAGTTTTAATAACTCATTTCTAATAACTGATTTATTTTATCTTTGCCATGATGATAGTAAATAATATTTGACTAGATATTTTTCAAGACACTTCTATACAGCTTAAAGTGACATTTAAAGGCTTAACTAGGTTAATTAGGTTAACTAGGCAGGTTAGGGTAATTATAATACATAATAATAATGATGGTTTGTTCTGTAGACAATTGAAAAAGAAATTAGCTTAAATAATAATTTTGACCTTAAAATGGTTCTTAGAAAATTAAAAACTGCTTTTTTTCTAGCCGAAATAAAACAAATAAGACTTTCTCCAGAAGAAAAAATATTATCAGACATTCTGTAAAAATTTCCTTGCTCTGCTAAACATAATTTGGGAAATATTTAAAAAGGGAAAAAAAATTAAAAGTGGGGCTAATAATTCTGAATTTAACTGTATATGTATATATATATATATATATATATATATATATATATATATATATATATATATATATATATATATATATATATATATATATATATATATATAAACAAGCTCACTACAACAAACCCTAAATACACTGCCTAATATATTGACAGTAATCATAAAAAATAGTAAATAAAGTAAATAAGATAGTATAAAATAAATAAAAAAATAACAAAAATGGGTGTTACAAACAGTGCTGTGCTATTTAACAGTGGTAAGCTAGTATAGAATAAGGCCCAATCCCAATTCTACCCCATAGCCCTTCCCCTTACCCCTTATTTTGCGCGTTCATGTGAAGGGGTAGCGGTGTCCCAATTCTCTTTAGCTTGGAGGCGTAGGGCTAAGGGGAAGGGCTAGATACCACTTCGAACAGATTTTTCAGGACCACACTCGAAACCAAGGGGTAAGAAAATTTCCCAGAATACAACAGCAACATAGTTGCACCCGTTAAGTAAGGAGATCCACAAATTAGTATTTTTTGTCATTATTACGAATTTTTACAACAAACAAGCATATGTTTTAATACATTCATCACCGCGTTCATGTTTTACCATCATTTGCTTTAAAAAAAAAAAAAAAACATGCTAAAATAAAAACTGCTAAATTTGGCTATCTATAATCCCTAATAATGACTTCTGTATAGCAGTCCCACAACATTCTGACAACTCGATGACACTCGAATACCCTGTCAGAAAAGTCTAGTGGCTGGGAATGAGCTTTTTACAGTGTCTGCTATAATGTTAATGTTGTTTTTGGTTTGTTTACATACATGAATATGGCCACTGTGATCTTATTTCCACATTATATCGTTATGATAACATGATATCGCTGCCTTCGGTGATTTCCTGAAGATAAATACCAAAAAATAACACAACTGGAATAACTACACAGTCACAATCTCATATGAAGCAAGAGATTGCGATGACATATGATGTTGTGTGCAGGTGCTGTTGTGGTGTCCTATTTCTTAGGGGTACATTTTGAAGCCCCTCCCCTTCACACTCTGTTTCAAGGGCCAAGGGGATAGGGAAGGGAAAGGGGTAGGGGTACAAAATAGAATTGGGATTGGGCCTAAGCATGAGGGTCTGGACAGAGGGTGAAAAGAAAAAAGGGAAATTACAGTTACATACAAAATAAGTCACATTATTCCCCAGGAAGTACATTTATAGCAGAGAAATATGATAATAAAAGTTGCCAAACATGTGAGAATTTGCTAGAACTTCTAATTGAATATATGCAATATGCAGAATATGGTTGACCAGTAAGGAGTAAGCTGGCGCATGCAAAACGTGAGACAAGGCTGCTTCACCTGTGTGACGCCTTATACAGGTCTTGTCAACAGTAGAGTTAAAAGAGGCTATACGTGATCCACTTTGATGTATTTTATGTAACACTTTAAATTGTATTAAATATAAATATTATTTCTTAAAGCAAAAGAGCAATTTTTGCTTGTCTAGAAAATGCTTCTTGATTTAAGAATTTTTAGATATTTAGACTAAACACAAGACAAAAATCTAAGTAAGAAAAGCATTTTTGCAGTGCACAATTTTCATCTTATGTGTTTCACAATAGAAACAAGGCAGTTTCTTATTTTTGGGTGAACTAGACCTTACATTTTGACTAAAATGTACAAGGGCTGCACAATTAATCGGAAAATAGTCGCAATCTTAATTGGACCCTACACACAATCTTAATTCAGTTTTTCTATGATTCAGCCAATTATATTTATATGGTCAGTAGAGAAGCGTAAAGGCGGTCGCACAAGTCTTCACATTGTTTTATATACTGTACCTTGCTCAGCAGCATGGACACTTCCGAATGGCGTTAAAAGTGTCACATACTGTATTTATAAGGAATAAATCACCCAAAAATGTCATTTCTGTCCTCATGTAAGGACGTATTCGCGGCCGCGAAATCACTCATGAGCTGAAGCACTGTTTGTTTACACCAATGATGTCTGCTTTAGTGAACAGAACCTGCATAGGCTGTGAATGACAGGTAATAAAGTTGTAAATAAGGTTCAGTTTGTTGCAAGCTGAACTCAAAGTGATGGCAGCCATGACATGAGCTGCACTCTGCAGTGAAAGTGAAACCAAAACCGCGCACTTCATTTAAATGATCATATCGCATTTTAAAGTTATGATTACAACAAGCATTTCATATGTTTTTTCTTTCATAGCGAACACAAAGTGTTGTGCATAAGAATAAATGTTTAACAGTGTCAGCGGGCGATGCAGTGGGTAGCGATCTCGCAAGAAGGTTGCTGGTTCAAGCCTCGGCTGGGTCAGTTGGCATTTTTGTGTGGAGTTTGCATGTTCTCCCCTCGTTCGCGTGGGTTTCCTCCAGGTGCTCCGGTTTCCCCCACAAGTCCAAAGACATGTGGTATAGGTAAATGGGCTAAGCTAAATTGTCCGTAGTGTATGTGTGTGAATGAGATGTATGGGTGTTTCCCAGTGATGGGTTGCAGCTGGAAGGGCATCCACTGCGTAAAACATATGCTGGATAAGTTGGTGGTTCATTCCGCAGTGGCGACCCCAGATTAATAAAGGGACTAAGCCGAAAATAAATGAATGAATGAACAGTGTCAGTATAACTACTCTAGCCTATAATGCAAGAGGGAATCTGATAATGACAAATGTCTCGGTGAATAAAATGGTCTAATAATGTTGTCAATGGCAAATGACCAGCATATGTCTCAAACACAATAATACAACTTCAGAATTATGAATAATTATATTCGGATGTCATCACTTTACTGGGAATTAACAACCAGGACGTGTTTAAAGTCATTCCAAGTCTATACAAAATGTAGCACTTTAACCAACAGTAGACCTGCACATAGGCCTAATATTATTGTTGTTTTACCATATGTTTAAGAATAACAATAATAACAGCCTACTCATATTAACCTTTATTTTACATCCACAGAATCTTAAAAAAATCGTGATCTTGATTTTAAGCAAAAAAATCGTGATTCTCATTTTAGCCAGAATCGTGCAGCCCTAAAATATAAATTGTTAAATACAAAAAACAAAGTGAAATGTTTGGCTTATTTCATTGTTTGATTCAATATCTAATGCAATGACGTTAATGTGTAAAGTGTCCTAGCATGCTTGTTTTTGTACGTTCAATGTTGATATTCCTTTATGTACTGTACATTCTCCCAGACTTCCGAGATCCACTCCCACATGTTTGCTTCTAATGTAAATTGTTTGCATGTGTAACATCCATAACACACTGTGATTCCTTCTTTCTTCTCTCTCACAGCTATATGAGTATAGTGGAGTCCTTGCCCACATATGGAGTGCATTATTACGCTGTTAAGGTGGGTCATGGAGCTCGGAGGGGAAATTTATAAGCACAGCCATCGGTACACACACACACATTCTCACGGCCGGCAGTATCGGCTCTTTCCCTAAGTGTTAAAGGATGCTTAGGACTCAGTGTGTTTTAGATAATCATGCTGTCATCAGCCATGAGCGGACACTTCTCCTTGTGTGTTCTTCTTCTTCTGTGTGTGTGTGTGTGTGTGTGTGTGCGTGCGTGCGTGTGTGTGTGTGCACGCGCTTGTTTTTATATCTTATGGGGACTTAATCCTGAATGCACACAGACTCATGGGGACTTGTGTCTTTATGGGGACTGAAATTAAGGTCCCCATGGGTAAACATGCTTATAAATCACACACTCTGTGGTATTTTGAAAATGTAAAAATGCAGATTTTTTTACTGTGAGGGTTGGGTTTAGTGGTGTGGTTGGGGTATTGGATAGAATATACAATCTGTACTGTAGAAACATCATTACAGCTGTGGGAGATCCCCATAACGATAGCTTTACAAGTGTATGTTTGTGTGTATTAATGCTTTTTTTCTCTCCCTCTCAGGATAAGCAGGGTATCCCATGGTGGCTGGGCTTGAGTTATAAAGGCATTTTTCAATATGACTACCAGGACAAAGTCAAACCAAGAAAGGTAAGACCCTCTTTCCTCTGTGGACTTGACACGGTTTGACTTTTATTTGTGCCCTCAATTCATCTTTATCATCCTGTAATAGTTTTACCTTGCTGGTGGTAATTTGTAGTTCTTGGTTCGTGTAATTCATCTTGCACCAAAGAATACCGTGACACTTTTCTATGCAGATACACTGATGTTTATTTGTCCAATGATAAAATGACACTGCAAAACTGGTCTTACTTAGAGTTTTGACTTGTTTCTAGTCCAAATATCTAAAAAAAAAAAAAAAAAAGAATCAAGAAGCATTTTTAGATCTAATAAGTGGATGCTTATTACAAAACAAGAAACAAGAAAATAATCTACCAATCGGGTAAGAAAAATAAAAACAACATTATTTTGCTTACCCCACTGGCAGATTATTTCAACATAGGCTCATTCTGAAAACGTAGCCCTATATACATTTCTTGAGATCACGAATTATGTAGCCAGAAGAACGTATGGCTGCATTTCGTCTTTAAAATAAACGCTATGGGGTGGTATGACGCCGTTCTTTTTCGTGCTAGCAGCTGACTGCTTACCTCCGTATGGACGGCTTTTCCACTGTTTCCAGTTTGTCCAGTGGCTTGCCACTTATGTTGGCGGAGAAGTTGACCGTGACGACGGAGTTCGAGTCCATTGAAGAATGGTTACAGAAAGCGGGTAAAACAAAAACAAAGGTCAAAAAAAAATTAATAAACAAGTAAATAATTGGGTGAGAATGAGGTAAAATCTGAAAACGTGGTAAAAATCAGGGGGCTATTCCTTTTCTGGATTGCTTTTGAAAACACTATCGGTTGGGTTTAGGGAAGAGAGTAGGTGAGGAGAACGGTCGGTTGGTCAGTCAGTCAGTGGACAGCGGCCTTTGGTGGATTTACGCGACAACAGCAGGTGCAAATGTCACTCGTGAGAGAAATTTGAGATCTCAAAAAACATGCAAAGCAGACTGGATTCGCGAAAACAAAAACTGAAAAAAAAAAAAAAAAAAACTAGCTTCTGGGACGTATTTGGCGCTCTCCAGAAATGTATATAGGGGTACGATTTCAGAATGAGCCTGGGTTGGATTATTTTGCTTGTTTTAAGCAAAAACAAACTTCATTATTTTACTTATTACTTCTGAAAATTAAGCAATATTTTTATTTGTCAAGAAATTGCTTCTTAATTCAAGAATTTTTTTGATATTTGAACTAGAAATAAGACAAAACCCATAGTAAAAAAAGCATTTTTGCAGTGTATTTTTAATTTATTCATTATTTACTAAGGCAAGCATCCAAAATCATAGTCATGTCTTAAAATGTAGCTTATGACAGTGCTTTTTAAGAAAAGGTCTTTGTTTCTTGGATGAGAGAGAGAGAGAAAAAAACCCCACTTCTCTTTTAAAACTCACTGCTTAGCAGAAATTCCAGTGGATGTAAGCAGTTTCCTTCTCAGCGTGTTTTGAAACTTAGCATGAGCTTCCTCCAGTCTGTGTTTGTCAGTATGTGTTCATCACCTTTGTTTAACCTCATGACGTCATCCAAGAGAAGTCTGACCGTCTGACATTTGGGTGTGGTGACCTCAGAAAGGTCATGACCTCTGGCGCTTTGACCCCTCGAGTGTTTTTGGTAACTTTAGACAGAGACTGTCAAACCTCCAAACAGACACCCAGTGACAGTGACACCCAGTAAGTGAAATGCTACAAATCTGTCTTAATCGAAAAGAATCGCCTTCTGTGGGAATGACTCTACTACAGGTGTGCGTCCCGCTGGCTTCGGTTTTCCATTATCACAGCGCACACCCGTGTTTAAATTCTCTCCAAAAGGACAAGCGAAAACTTCAGCCTGTGGTGAGCAACAGAGAAACCTTTCCCCAAAACCGCAAGCTAAAAATAGCGTTCAAAGCAAAAAAGTTCAGCCAAGCGAAAAGCCAAACTCAGGCCTATTTACAGAGAAGGATCTGTTACAGAAAACGAGAGTTGAAATGAAACGACGCAGCAGAGGGCAGCTCAAACTGGAGGGAAGAGAAACCAGCGAGCAGAACAGACGCGTCTGCAAAAATGCCACAGATGCAAACTAAACAAAATTTTAGTTCTACTGACATATCCAGCTAAACCGGGATGGCAGATTATCCAAAAATGAAAATTTACTGACACTCACTGTTTTCCAAATCTATAATACTCTTTATATATTTTGAAGAACTGTTATTGTTCATACAGGCAAGGCAAAACAACATCGAACCCCATTGATATTACTTGTATCGACAAAATATAATATTCAAAACATTCACTCATTCATTTTCCTTTGGCTTAGTCCCTGATTGGGGTTGCCACAGCGGAATGAACCACCAACTATTCCAGCACATGTGTTACGCAGCAGATGCTCTTTCAGTCGCAACACAGTACTGGGAAACACTCATACACTCTCAAATTCACACACACACTCTCACACTATGATCAATTTTGTTTACCTAATTCACCTATAGCGCATGTCTTTGGACTGTGGGGGAAACTGGAGCACCCACACCAACATGGGGAGAACATGCAAACTCCACACAGAAATGCTAACTGGCCAAGCCGGGACTCGAACCAGCAACCTTCTTGCTGTGAGGTGACAGTGCTAACCACTGAGCCACCGTGGCGTCATATTCAAAACATCCTACAGCTTATTTTTTTTAAGTAAACACGCACTGGATGGATGTGCATGTGAATAATACATTCTTAGTTACTGTGTCAAGTTGAAAGATCTTCAACTTTCACACACAGTGCAGCTCATCACTTTCAGGTTCAAAAGTAGTGGACCAATGAGATCTCGTAGGCGGGGCAACCGTTGCGAGCTTCTGTTTATAGTAGAAAGTTGGCATGACAACTGCTTTATTTACTGTTGTATAATGGCGGATGAGTCGCTCATCGTGGCTTTGTCAAGATATCCTCAGTTATAAGATGTATCTTCAAGTACTTATCATAACATTGCTTTCCTATTTCTAATGGGTCTGTCATTGTCGTTATTATATCGCGTTCATTATATCACATCACATGGACCTTGCGCTGTGGTTCACTTTTTTTGTAAACCCATTCCTGAGCGCCACATCAAGCGTTTGGCATTTGGTGTGAATGAGCCCTTAACATAACCACCAACCTGATTTCACCAGATTCCTGGATTAACATCTACAGTATGTTGATCCTGGAACAACATTCCAATCAGCCAATCAGAATTTAGGAATACGTTTACAGTTTATGTTAAGTTTAGGCTTACGGTTAGGTTTAAGCACTTCTACATGATTGTTATCCAACTATTATTCCCCTCTGACTTGGGAATAACTTACAGTTATGGTTGGGTGTAGGGGTAGGGAATAGGTATGGATTACATTTTCCAACAAAAATGATGTTCCAGGATCAACATAGAGTAGATGTTAATCCAGGATCACATTGTACTTGGCCAAGTTGTGGCATGCTAGTATAACACAAGCAGAGTAAATAATGACAAAATGTTTAGTTTTCATTTCAAGGTACAATATGTATTTTTCGTTGCTATAGAGTGCTTAATTGGAGTTCACCTGTGGTAAATTCAGTTGATTGAACATGATTTGAAAAGGCATACACCTGTCTATATAAGGTCCCAGGGTTGACAGTGCATGTCAAAGCACAAACCAAGCATGAAGACAAAGGAATTGTCTGTAGACCTCCGAGACAGGATTGTCTTGAGGCTGAAAGTTCCAATGAGCACAGTGGCCTCCATCATCCGTAAGTGGAAGATGTTTGGAACCACCATGACTCTTCCTAGAGCTGGCCGGCCATATAAGCTGAGTGGTCGGGGGAGAAGGGCCTTAGTCAGGGAGGTGATCAATAACCCGATGGTCACTCTGTCTGAGCTCCAGCGTTCTTCTGTGTAGAGAGGAGAACCTTACAGAAGCACAACCATCTGTGCAGCAATCCACCAATCAGGCCTGTATGGTAGAGTGGCCAGACGGAAGCCACTCCCCGCTTGGAATTTGCCAAAAGTCATCTGAAGGACTCTCAGACCATAAGAAACAAAATTCTCTGGTCTGATGAGACTAAAATTTAACTCTTTGGAGAGAATGCCAGGCATTACGTTTGGAGAAAACTAGGCACCGCTCATCATAGTCTAATACCATTCCTACAGTGAAGCATGGTGGTGGCAGCATCATGCTGTGTGGATGTTTTTTAGCAGCAGGAACTGGAAGACTAGTCAGGATAGAGGGAAAGATGAATGCAGCAATGTACAGAGACATCCTGAATGAAAACCTGCTTCAGAGTGCTCTTGACCTCAGACTGGGGCGACAGTTCATTTTCCAGCAGGACAATGACCCAAAGCACGCCACCAAAATATCAATGGAGTGGCTTCACAACAACTCAATGAACGTCCTTGAGTGGCCCAGCCAGAGCCCAGACCTAAATTCTATTGAAGATCTCTGCAGAGATCTGAAAATGGCTATACATCGTCGCTTCCCATCCAACCTGATAGAGCTTGAGAGGTACTGCAAAGAGGAATGGGCAAAAATTCCGAAAGACAGGTGTGCCAAGCTTGTGACATCATATTCAAAAAGACTTGAAGCTGTAATTGCTGCCAAAGGTGCATCAACAAAGGATTGAGCAAAGGCTCTGAATACTGATGTGATTTTTCAGGTTTTTTATTTTTTAATAAATTTGCAACAATTTCAAAACTCTTTTTTCACATTGTCATTATGGGGTATTGTGTGTAGAATTTTGAGGAAATCAATGAATTGAATCTATTTTGGAATAAGGCTGTAACATAAAAAATGTGGAAAAAGTGAAGTGCTATGAATACTTTCCAGATGCACTGTATAACACTGCTCTAGTAGTTTTTGAATATTTTAATGCAAAAATCAAACATATTATTCCTTTAATTCTTAAACTCCTTAAGTCCTCGACTGCAACTTTCTCCTGATCTGCCTTTGAGATGGGTGATTGCCACTAATGCTCCTATTACACAGTTTGTCTCCATCACACATGCTTACACGTTTGTGTGTTTTGATGATAAGCTCACATACGCTAATGGTTAGTGGCTCTACTCCATCTGTGGGAAGTGTGTGTGTGAGACTGCAGGACGATATACAGTAAAATACGCCACACACTAAAAGCTGCAGACTCGGTGAGTTAGCGGTTGGGTTTATTTAATGAGTTTCAAGCTAATTGGAACCCTCTCCTAATGAGAGACCACAATGCATCTGTGCCAAAGAGTGTGTGTGAAGGTGTAACCAGTACGTTTGTGGTTTCATCATCGAAAGCTATTGTCCTCTACCTTAACTCCCTGCAGCAAGCCTCTCTGACTCCAAAAACCCGCATCAGGAAACCCAGCAGCAGACACCCGCAGGATTACTGTCGCCCTGACAACACACAACATGCTGGAAACATTAGTGCGTCTGACGAATCCGGGACCACTCCCCAAAAATCTGGCATGTGCGTAGCTCTTTTGGATTGCTTCGGATCAGCTCATTAGCTCCAGTAACTCTAAGATATGCCATATTAAACCATACGAACGCCATTCTAAAGGCATTTCTACCCAGATTTAATGTTACAGCTATGAATCATGGGATTGCAGCCCTTGAGTCATCAGTGATTGTTTTCCTCCTGTCTGCTGCCGGTGACCTTCGACCTCTACAATGCCCTGTCTTTTCTCATAAGCGCTCATTATAGCTCAGGCTAAGTAAATAGCATGCCACACACACAGAGTCTTCCTGTAATCTTTGTGAGAGAGAAGGGTGGGGGGGTCATTGTATTATTTTGTGTACAGACAGACTGCAGGGTGGGTGTTGCGCATTATATTAAAAGTAACTGCACTGAATATGAGTCATACTGACGACACAGCTGTGAGATTTACGCCAGAAATTCCCTGAAATGTTAACTCCTTTATAGCGGAACTTTTTGGATGAGTGTTTGGTGATCTTTAGTTGTGTCTAGAAATGATTATATGTTTGAAGAAGCAATTAACCAATCTAAATCTAGTTAACTGCTTATCAAGGCACGATTAAAGCATCATGGCTGACTGAAAAAGTTTGGTTAGAAAAGTCGAGAATGAAATAATGCTTAGCATCTAATGCAGCATTGCATCTGTTATTTACACTTAATCCAATCCCAAAATGCATTATTATTGTTTTCAAACCTTACAAAATTAAGTAATGCATTTAATGTAATTCAATTTAATTTAAGTTGGTGCTGGGAAAAGCTTATTCGTGATTAATCACATAAAAGTATTAAAAAAAATAAAAGTTTGTTTTGACATGATTTAAGTGTGTGTATTATATATTATATTATACTATATATATATATATATATATATATATATATATATATATATATATATATATATATATATATATATATATATATATATATATATTATGTATATCTGATACACACAAACATGGAAACAAAACAAAAAAATGCAAAGCACTTTTGTTGCGTAGATATCTAAATCTATATTTATTTGTTATTATTTATATATATATATATACAGTATATATATATATATATATATATATATATATATATATATATATATATATATATATATATATATATATATATATTATTTATTTGTCTCATATACAGGCAGCACGGTGGTGCAGTGGGTAGCACAATTGCCTCAGTTGGCGTTTCTGTGTGGAGTTTGCATGTTCTCCCTGTGTTTGTGTGGGTTTCCTCCAGGTGATCCGGTTTCCCCCAACAAGACATGCGCTATAGGTGAATTGGGTAAGCTAAATTGGCCATAGTGTATGTGTGTGAATGAGTGTGTATGGATGTTTCCTAGTGATGGGTTGCGGCTGGAAGGGCATCCGCTGCATAAAACATACAGTTGCTATCAGAATTATTCAACCCCCTTTGAATTTTATTTTATTTTTTAAATATTTCCCAAATGATGTTTAACAGAACAAGGAAATTTTAACAGTATGTCTGATAATATTTTTTCTTCTGGAGAAAGTCTTATTTGTTTTATTTCGGCTAGAATAAAAGCAATTTTAAATTTTTTAAATCCCATTTTAAGGTCAAAATTATTAGCCCCTTTAAGCTATATATTTTTTCAATAGTCTACAGAACAAACCATCATTATACAATAACTTGCCTAATTACCCTAACCTGCCTAGTTAACCTTATTAACCTAGGTAAGCCTTTAAATGACACTTTAAGCTGTATAGAAGTGTCTTGAAAAATATCTAGTAAAATATTATTTACTGTCATCATGGCAAAGATAAAATCAGTTATTAGAGATGAGTTATTAAAACTATTATGTTTAGAAATGTGTTGAAAAAAATTTCTCTCCGTTAAACAGAAATTGGGGGAAAAAATAAACAGGGGGGCTAATAAATCAGGGGGTTGAATAATTCTGATTGCAACTGTATGCTGGATAATTTGGCGGTTCATTCCGCTGTGGCGCCCCAGATTAATGAAGGGACTACGTCGAAAAGAAATTGAATGAATGAATGTCTCATATGCATATACAATTCATAAATAAATATTCATTCATTCATTTTCTTTTCCGCTTAGTCCATTCATTAATCTGGGGTCGCCACAACGGAATGAACCACCAACTTATGCAGCATATGTTTTATGCAGCGAATGCCCTTACAGCTGCAACCATCACTGGGAAACACCCATACACTCCCATTCACACACATAGACTACAGACAATTTAGCTTACCCAATTCACCTGTAGCGCATGTTTTGTGGGGGAAACTGGAGCACCTGGAGGAAACCCATGTGAACAAACTAGCAATAAAACTAGTACGAAATAATTAGAATTATGCATGCTCTATTTATTAAAGAAATATTTTTAGTTTGCCAGCATTCTAACATCAGACTTTACTGAATAATATTATGTATACAAGTATTTAAAACCCCTTTTGATATAGGTTTTTTTAATATTTTATATTTTATTCCTTAAAAGTATTGATAAAACTAATAGCAAATAATTAGAAATCTGCATGCTCGTCGGCGCAATAGCCTAGTGGATAGCGCGCCGACATATGGTGCAATAGCATGTCAGGGCATCCCGAGTTTGAATCCCGGCTCGAGGACATTTCCCTACCCCCCTCTCTCTCTCTCCAACTTCGCTTCCTGTCTAAATACTGTACTATCTAATAAAGGCAAAAAGGCCAAAAATAAATCTTTAAAAAAAAAAACAATATTGTATAAGAATGTGTGTTAAAAAAAGAAAGAAAGAAATCTGCATGCTATTTTAAAAAAAGTTTTTAGTTAGTCAGCATTCTAACATCAGACTTTACTGATTAAAATGATGTGTATAAAGTAAAAACCCTTTTGATAAAGATTTCATATATTTTATTCATTAAAAGTATTGATAATGACAAATAATTAGAAATCTGCATGCTCTATTTATTAAAAAAAAAAAAGTTTTTAGTTTGCCAGCATTCTAACATTAGATTTACTGGTTAGAATTATGTATATAAAAAATATTTAAACAGCCTTTAAATATAGATTTTCATATTTTTTATGTTTTATTTATTAAAAGTATTGATAAAACTAGTACCTAATATTTAGAAATATGCATGCTTTTTTTTTTTTTTTTTTAAAAAAAGGTTTTTAGTTTTCCAGCATTCTAACATCAGACTTTACTGGTTAACATTGTGAATAAAAAACATTTAAAACCCCTTTCAATATAGATTTTTATATATTTTATATTTCATATATTTTATTCCATAAAAGTATTGATAATGACAAATAATTAGAAATGTGCATGCTCTATTTATTAAAATAAATGTTTTTAGTTTGCCAGCATTCTAACATCAGACTTTATTGGTTAAATTTATGTATAAAAAGTATTTAGAAACCCTTTTGATATAGATATTTATATATTTTATTAATTTAAAGCATTGATAAAACTAATAACAAATAATTAGAAATATGGATGATCTTTAAAAAAAAAGCATCTTTAGTTGTCCAGGATTCTAACATCAGACTTTACCAGAATCAGCTCCATCTGTGTTTTTAGAGCGGAGAGGTGGGTTTTTAGACACAGACATGTCCAATCTCTGGACCCCATCACCACGGCTATGAGCCCTCGTTTAAAACCCTTTGAAGTCCAGGACAAGGTTTAACCCTGTTTCCAGAGATCTAAATAACCAAACAACACGAGGCCTAGAACACGGCCCAGCTGTCAGTGAAATATGTGCTGGAACTAACCAGGATTCAGCACATGAGAGCTTCGCTGAGCACATGGGGCTCTTTGAGATGCCTTTTCCCCTCTTTTACAACCTCTCGTGACTGCACGCCTCAAAATCACACACACTTTTTCGTGGAGATTGTCTAAATCCAGAACAATAGCCGACGTCCCTAGTTCTGCCCAAAGTAATCTGGTGTGGTTAATGCTCTACGCCTCATCGGCTCCTATAACTGCAGAAAGCTACAGCGTTTAGATGTCATGGAACATTGTAGGGTCTCTCACTCTCTCTTTTTCCCCTCCCTCTCTCTCTCTCTCTCTCTCTCGCTCTCTCTCTCTTAAGATTTGTATCTCTATAATGAACGTTGTTTTGAAAGTGTTGAGGGTCAAGTTTGTTCTTTGTCCCATAAGACCATCTAAGCGTCTCATAAACACCAAGAAATGTTCAGTTTAACACCATCAGCGTCTCTGTGATGTTCAGTTGCATTTTTGTATGGTATTTTAGGATGGAATTTATACAGTTGTTTATTTTTTGGGCTTAGCAATGCTAAAAAAGTGTTCCCGTTTTATCTTAATTGTACAATTGGTTTTCTTAATAGTACTTACACTGTAGTTTTTAAATATATATCTGAGTTGAATTTACACTTCATTTTGTACATTTTAGGAACAGTTTTCTAAAGAAACAAACTATTTTAGTAACTTTGTAGTGTGCCATTTGTGTTATTAAGATATCATTGCACACTTGTTAAGGTTTATCAGTTATTGTTTATATACTAATGTAGTATTTCCTAATATTTTAAATGAGATTTTATTTTCAATATATATATTTTATTGTTTTTAGCATAAGAAAATAAACGATAACATTGACTAGATATTTGCTGCTGAGTGTGACGCAATTGGGATGAGAATAAGCACCTCCAAGTACGAGGCCATGGTTCTCCATTGGAAAAAGGTGGCTTGCCATCTCCAGGTTGGAGGAAAGTCCTTACCCCAGGTGGAGGAGTTCAAGTATCTTGGGGTTTTGTGTTTACGGGTGAGGAAAGGATGGAACGTGAGATTGACAGGTGGATTGGTGCAGCAGTAATGCGGTCAATGTATCGGTCCGTTGTGGTAAAGAAGGAGCTGAACCGAAATGCAAAGCTCTCGATTTACCGGTCAATCTACCTTCCTACTCTCACCTATGGTCATGAGCTTTGGGTCATGAGTGAAAGGACAAGATCTCGGATACAATTGGCTGAAATGAGCTTCCTTCGCAGGGTAGCAGAGCGCACCCTTATAAATAGGGTGAGGAGCTCGGAGTAGAGCCGCTGCTCCTCCACATCAAGAGATGTCAGTTGAGGTGGCTCAGGCATCTGTTTCGGATGCCTACTGGACGCCTACCTAGGGAGGTGTTCCAGGCATGTCCCACCGAGAAGAGGCCTCGGGGAAGACCCAGGACATGCTGGAGGGACTATGTCTCTCGGCTGGCCTGAGAACGCCTCGGGATCCACCCCGGAGGAGCTTGAGGAACTGTCTGGGGAGAGGGAAGTCTGGGGTTCTCTGCTGAGACTGCCGAATGAAATAATTAATTAATTAACAAGAACAGAAAGAGTACAAAGGCCATTTCACAATACACAGAATGCCGGACACAACATAATGCAATGTCATCAAGAAAGCATGAGAAAAAACAGATCAAATAAAATAAATCATTTACAGAGAAGTGTGTAGGCTCCACAACTCAACGTACACCAAACCAGTCCAGGCCACAAAGAGTTACGAATCAGCTAGCTTTTATTTTTAGATGTTCGTTTTGTTTCCGTGTTTCGCTTTTTTTTCCACCATTTTAGTGTTTTTTTCTGTAGTTCAACTTAAATTAAGTAATTTCACAAGGCATCATATAAAATCTGTTTTATTTCAGCTTTTGTTTTGTATAGTTTTAGTTTACGATAAAGCAACTGATGTGTTACGAGATCATTTTAAACCAATAGCAAGTCTAAAATTGACTCTTTGACATAAACAAATACATCAGTGTCTTTGTCGTGACAATTTGACATTACCAAGACAACATAACTTGTCATAAATCTGTCATAAACATGATTGTCATGAGGCCATTAGAACTGTCTCATGAAAAATGCTCTGATCTTTGTTTTCAGTGGAACAAACAATAAAGTGTCTTATTAAAAGTGTTATTGCTCTGTCAAATAATTTTACAACAGCGTCGTTAATATTTAACAACATTTTAATGACAAATTCAATTCGTATCACTGAACTTGAGGTCAACAAAAATATAAATGAGGCTGTTCATGACACAATTATATTGGCATCATGAGAGTCATGTTTATGACAGATTTATGACAAATGATGATGTCTTGGTAAAGTCATCATGACAAAGACAAATACAGGTTATGATGCATTTATTTATATCAAGTTGTCATAACAAGGACATCTCAAACAATGTCATCTTTGCATTTAAATGGCATAACTGAGCTAATGACGCTTAATGAGAGTCATGAGTCATTATTATAAATTATATATTGTTTTATTATGATTATGATTTTGTATATTAAAACATTCTTATTTAATAATATTAATAATAATAATAATAATAATTCAATAATCCTCACGGCAAGAAGGTTGCTGGTTCGAGTCCCAGCTAGGCCAGTTGGCATTTCTGTGTGGAGTTTGCATGTTCTCATTGTGTTGGCGTGGGTTTCCTCCAGGTGCTCCAGTTTCCCCCACAGTCCAAAGACATGCGCTATAGGTGAATTGGATTAACTTAATTGGCTGTAGTGTATGAGGGTGTGTGTGAGAGAGAGTGTATGGGTGTTTCCCAGTATTGGGTTGTTGCTGGAAGGGCATCCACTCCCTAAAACATATGCTAAAATAGTTGGTGGTTCATTCCGCTGTGGCCACCCCATTTAAATAAGGGACTAAACTGAAGGAAAATGAATGAATGTTCACAAATCAGTTAAATATTTATTATTATTTTGCAGCAGCTAGTCATATTCTGTATTGCTGTCTTATATTGCAATTCAAATTTAATCCAACCTCAAATCTAAAATTTGCACATCTGAATTGTTATAATGTGCTATTTTTATCATAACAGAGACATTGCAGACCCTAAAGAATCACTATCGAATCCAAACATTGTGTTTCACATGATTTCAGTACTTTGAAAAATAAATACAACCCATTCTAAATAAGAACCAGCACTTAATTCCCAATTGTGGTGATATATGTTGAAATAGTTGTGTGTGTATGTGTGTAACTATGTTCCTTCCCTCCCCTCTTCCTTCATCTGTCCATTGTTTTCCCAGGCTCTTAAAATTCTTGAGCACTTCATGGCCACCCCCTCCCTTTCTCTCCCCATCCATTTCTCTTTTCCTTTATTTTTCTCTATTTCTCTATTTTCTTTACCCCCCCCCCCCCCCCCCCCACACACACACACACACACAAACACACAAATCAAGCTTTTTTTCCAAGAAACCATTGTATACAAAGTATTTTAATACCTATTAACAGTAATTATGTAGGTAATCGATCGTTTAGATTTTTTTTTTTTAATCTTAAAAAGAGATTTTTTTTTTTAAATAAAAGCAATACCATCACACCATCCTTTGCGTTTTCATTGTGTCTGTGTAGCTGATGTCTCTAGGAATTCAGTGTTTGTACCTCAGACAGCCGTGTGTGTGTGTGTGTGTGATGGTGTATAATGAGAACCAGAACCTGATTTCTTGAGTGAATGAGGGGAAAAGAGGTGGAGGAGTTGAACAAAGCTGCAGCGCTGCATTTTGAGGGCTTACTACAGCACACACACACAAACAGATCACCCTGAACTCCCTGTAAACCCCGCCCACACAGGAAGCGTGTCTCCCAGAGGGAGGAGAGGCTTGGAAAGAGTCTGACTCCTCCCACTTTTGCTTGCTCTCTCTCTCTCTCTCTCTTCATCTCTCTAGATCCAAACAGTCTCTCACTTTCTACACATATACAGAGGAGGACTCATTGTTCCCCTGTGCCTAAGGAGGATTTTACACACACACATACTCGCCACATGCACAAAAGTGAACAGAAAAGTCAGATATCTTGGATTCTGGATTCTGGTCTTTTTCGGATCTGGAAGGATTCTGAAGACCATCCAATGGAATGTTAGATCAAGGTTGTGGGAATGTTCTGAAAACGTTCTCTCGTCTCTGCAGGTGTTCCAATGGAGACAGTTGGAGAATCTGTACTTCAGGGAGAAGAAGTTCTCAGTGGAAGTCCATGACCCGAGAAGGTAAATCTACATTACAGTCTGCACATGCTTGCTCACACACACACACACACACACACACACACACACACACACACACACACTCTGCCAACATGATTCACCAAGTAGGACATATTCCTGGATTAACATCTATGTTGATCGTGGAACAACCTTCCTAACAGCCAGTCAGAATTAAGGGATACGTTTACCGTTTATGTTAAGTTTAGGCTTACGGTTAGGGTTATGCACTTCTACATGATTGTTATCCAACTATTATTCCCCTTTGATTTTGTGAATAATTTACAGTTATGGTTGGGTTTAGGGATAGGGAATAGGTTTTTTTCATAAAAAATGATGTTCCAGGATCAACGCAGATGTTAATCCAGGATCACATAGTACATGGCAAAATCATGACGTGCCACACACACACACACACACACACAGTGGTGTCAATGTGTTAGACAGATTGTTTATATTGAGGTAAAGTTGGTTTTATATTTCACACATTTGAACGTTCTCCTTAATAATATACTTTCAGAAAAGTATTCCTAGCAAATTCTAAATAGTGGAATCATATGAGCAGCCAATGACAATCAAAGTACACCATTGTGCACTGTCAAATAAATAGTGCTAATATTGTTTTGAAGTTATACGTACATGTGATTTCAGACCAAATATTGAAAGTACCATGGTAAGCAATATAGGAAGCATTCACAAGTTGTCACTGAATGCATGTGCGAATATAAAACCAACTATACCTCAATATAAACAATCTGTCTAACACATTGACACCACTGGGTACCACTTTCATTCAAACCCGGCACAAGTGTAAAAGACAAGTTTGTTAAGATGGTTTAAAACAGTGTTTCTCAACCACCACCTCTGCACATTTTCCATGTCTTCCTAAACAAACACACCTGATTCAGAATAGGGCTGGGTAATATTGCAAAAAAAATTATCACGATATCATGTTCCATATCATTCGATATCGATAATTATTGAATATTTTTTAACAATAAATTTAGAAATATTAGGATTGTTTTTTATTTAACCACTTTATTTTAATTTACCAACATTACTAAGGCAAATAGTTTTAATAGTCAAAAACACAAATATGTAAACAAAATATCTGATCTCTTCATAATAAAATAAACATAAGTGTTAAAGAGACTCAAACTTGATAAATAAAATGTTACAAAGTGTGTGCAATGGTAAAGGTAGATCAACATCTGTAAGGTGTCGATAATAATGATGCAGTAAACCTCAAACTCTTTAAACAAAACAAATTATGATAATCAGATCTGAGCTTTCAAGTAAAGGAACTAACCATCATTATTTAAATACATACTGCAACATTACAAATTGTGAAGTTAAATGACTATATTACCCCCTATGCTAAAATGCTAAAAAATCTTTCAGATGGGGACCTCGTGGCTGGGATGCACAAGAAAAGAAACCAAAAAGCCACTCTGGCGACATCTTTTTTTATTTACAATCTCCTCACTGCTGCTATATGGCACTCATTTTCACGTGTGTTGTAATTCTGACCAGAAGTGACAAGCGTGAGCGCATGCTTTGTGTTTGTCTGAGGTAATTAGTCTGCCGTTATTACTGAAATGTGTATATTCCATACAAAGTGTGAAGCAGATTGGTTAGTTCTAGCACTCGGCGCATTCAGAAAACTTCAGATGTTTTTCAACTTGGTGTACCTGGAAAATGTGCATTGGTGCTCCCTTGGTGCTCCCATGTGTGCGCCTCAATTGGAAATGACAAACTGACACCCTAAGCTTATTGGCATTGATTCCAAGGCGTGTGCTTAGCAGCCACGTTTTTCGAAAATTCATAACAAACTTTTTTTATTATCGATATTGACAATGGTGTTCGGTCAATAAATATCGATATCGATTTTATCGCCCAGCCCTAATTTAGAACATCAGCTCATTAGCAGAGACTGAAAGACCTGTAATGGGAGTGACAGACAAAGGAAACATCCAAAACATGCAGTGTTGGTGGTCCTCCAGGAACTGGTGAAGAAACACTGGTTTAAAATATCTCAGCATATTGTTTGCTTTTTTTCCTTTTGATTTTTGGGATTCCATTGTGGGAATAGTTTGCATTATGTAGACAAAACGTGACTTGATGAACTGAGCTTTTAAACGTGGGATAGTAAACCATGAAGTATTATCTTTATAGAGCACTTACACACATGAGGATAGATCATCCTAAAATGAAATGTACTTTCTACCAGAAACGTACATTATCTGTCCCTGAAATAAAAACCTAAATACAGTGAATAAAAAGTATTTAATCCTAAAAATATCTAGAATAGCCTGATGGTTGATTTCTGTGAGTTGTTCTGTGAAGCAATATGTCATTCATTTGGTTCTCAGATTTTTTTTCTTTATTAAAAACACTTAACAAATGTATAAACCCTCTCATTGTCCTTGTCCTCAGCCCAATTGAACCTACAGCTTTCAAGAGTTCACACTTAGCTGATGATTAGTTATAAAGCGTGTTTAGCATGCTGTCCCACAAGGGTGCCCCGGGCTCGAGGATCTTATGTTTGCAGGGCGCGAGGGGAGTTTGAGCTCTGGTAGATTTCGAGAACTCCCCTACTATTTGTAGCTAATGACCAATTAGGGATTGCTATGAAGAGATAACTACTTACTAGGAGCGTGTCTATGTTGCCAGTTTGGATTAAGTTAACTTAAGTCGCATGTTTTTGGATGGTGGGAGGAAACCGGGGGAAAACCATGCGAGCACGGGGAGAACATAAACTCTGCAGAGAGGCTGCCCTGGTAAGGACTAGAACCAGTGACGTTCTTGCTGTGAGGCAACACTGCTAACAACTGGGCTGCCATGCCACCTAATCTAGGAAAGGAGGAGGAGTAGGGATGGAAGGGGGGATTCGTCAAAACGAAGATGGCTGTGGTATGAAACTTTGGTAATTTATGGTGACTTAGAAATCGACTTATTGGTAAACCATGAATTGGCTAATGCAGGACCAGCTGTGATCAATCATAAGCATGTGATCCTCTCGAAATTAGTTTATAAATAAACTTCACTTAACAGTTTTGTTATGCAAAAAAACGTTATTTAGAAAAAAACTTTTTAGCCTTAAACTAGCCAGTTTAAGTTGTTATCATTCACATCAATTGATTAAAAACATGAAATTATAAATAAATTTTACAAATAAATACTGCAAATATATAATACAAATAAATTTACCATGTTTCTACATGCGATACACCTTTAAGGCTATGACTCGGAAGTGACATCGTTTGATGGAGGAGAAGCTGACAGTGATCAAAGATGCGTTCTATCATTGAATTGTATGATTTTATGCTTGTTTTTGTATGATTTTTGAGGACGACAAGCTTAAGGTCAGGCCACGTCACATTTTTTATAAGTGAAAATGTACGCTTCTGGTAGAATTCCCTACTATTTACTCCGCCTCAATGGGTTATAAACCTGTATGAGTTTCTTTCTTCTGTTCAACACAAAAAGAAGATATTTTGAAGAAAGCTGAAAACCTGTAACCATTGACTTGCATAATAGAAAAACAAATACTATGGCAGTATTATAATTTGATTTATAAAAACAAATCAAAATCAAAAATCAATTCAAAATCAATAATTTGATGACAACCTTTTTGGATGAACTGTCTCTTTAAGCAAGACTAAAAATATTTGAGACTTTTGACTGGACTGCTGTTCCTGAAGAGAAACATTGTGAGGTAAATATGTTTGTAGTTACATCTGGTTGGCTTTTATCCATCTACAAGCGTTCACTGAGCTAAGCTATTCGTTATTAAACTGAAATCTCTGACTTCCTGTGTCCCGTGGAGAAGAGGGTAGAAAAACATCCGGAATATATGAACGTAAACCTGATCTGTGTCTCCAGCTCGAGAGCTTGAGATGTTAATTGAGTTTATGCTAATCCTGTGTTTATCTCTTATGTTGTGTCAAAACTGTGGATCTTCCCTTTATCCTGACTCTCTATTGGAATTAGGATGCGTTTAGGGTTTAATCAGGCCCTTATGACATCATCAGTGTGTGCTGAGGGCTGGTTAGTCTCTTTAGGAGAGCAGACGCTGCCAAAAGCAGCAGCACACGCCGCCTCAGACGCTGACAGATAAACCACCTCATTCACGCTGTTCAAACAACCACCACGACAGCCCAGAAACGCAGAGAACACGCAGGGAGTTCACAGAAATGCTGCAGGCTGGGCAAATAAGACATGAAAGAGAGCAAAACAGTTTAGGAAGATGAAACAATCTGTTTATTTTGCAGCATGATGTATTTTCCTTCTTGTTAGGTTCACTGTCATTCAGTTAGAGTCATTGCAACACACACACACACACACACACACATGCGCATGCTAATAAAGTTTTGATAAGAGTCAGGGTATGTTGTTTATCTTCTTCTAGTGGAGAGGCCTGGAGGATTTTAGAAAGCCCATCACAGGACACACACGTGCACTAGGTTTGACCACAGTGTAAATGGTGTGTGTGTGTATATGTGGGCTGCACTGTGTGTGGTACGCTAAGCAGATACATTGCAGAACTGTCAGGAGTATTATGTGCTAACACTAGTTCATATCTCACATCTAAATGTATATATTTTTCTGACTGCTATTAATATGGGGGATGATAGAATTAATGTTTTTTTTTTTTTTTTTGTGAATGCATCCTTAGTAAAATAAATAAATAAATACTTTAAGCAAATTTAAATCTTCACCCTAACTTTTGAGCAATATGTTTTGATCAGCTTGTTTTCTGATAGAAGTGTGTTTAAGAAGCTACATTAAAGCTAGTGGTGTAACGAATCATACCACTCACTTATCAAACCTTTTTTGTATCAGCAAAAAAGGGAGGAGACAAATGTCATTTGCTTTCAATTTATTACAAAAACATTACGGTAAGAAACTTTTGGTTTTAACGAACAGAACTTAGGAGCTGTAATTTTAATAAAATAAAAATCAAGAAATAACCAGCTAGGAAAGGAGGAGGAGTAGGGGTGGAAGGGGGAATTCTTCAAAACAAAGATGGATATGGTATGGAACTTTGGTTATTTATATTGACTTAGAAATCGTCTGATTGGGGAATTGTGCATTGGCTAATGCGGGACCGGCCATGATCAATCATAAGCATGTGATCCTCTTGAAATTAGTTTATAAATAAACTTCACTTAACAGTTTTGTTATGCTAAAAACCGTTATTTAGAAAAAAAACTTCAGAAATAGCCAGTTTAAGTTGTTATCATTCACATCAATTGATTAAAAACATGAAATTATAAATAAATTCTACAAATAAATACTGCAAATATATGTTTCTGCGTGCGATACACTCTAACTTTTGAGCAATAAGTTTTGATCAGCTTGTTTTCTGATAGAAGTGTGTTTATAAAGCTACATTAAAGCTAGTGGTGTAACGAATCATACCACTCACTGATCGAACCTTTTTTTTTGTATCAGCAAAAAAGGGAGGAGACAAATGTCATTTGCTTTCAATTTATTACAAAAACATTACTGTAAGAAACTTTTGGTTTTAACAAACAGAACTTAGGAGTTGTCATTTTAATAAAATAAAAATTAAGAAACAACCAGCTGAACAAAAAAAGTGATATTTACATTTTTTCCCTTTCCTTTCCTCTTTCCCTTTATTCATCTGGGGTTGGCACAGCGGAATGAACTGCTAATTTATCCAGCATATGTTTTACGCAGCAGATGCCCTTCCAGCTGCAACCCATTACTGGGAAACACCCATACACTGTCATTCACACACACACTACAGCCAATTTAGCTTATTCACCTATAGCGCATGTCTTTGAACTGTGGGGGAAACCGGAGCACCTGGAGGAAACCCACGCCAACACGGGGAGAACATGTAAACTCCACACAGAAACGCCAACTGACCCAGCCAGCACTCGAACCAGCAACCTTCTTGCTGTGAGGCAACCATGCTAACCACTGAGCCACCGTGCCACCTTGATATATTCAATATTGTAAAATAAAATCTTCATTTATAATTTGTTGTGTGGGCGTTTGAATTGAGATCCTGATCTTTTAGTGATTAATTATGCAGGTTTACACTGAATTCATTGATGTAGGATAAACACGTATTGACCAAAAACACATTTAATAACCTAGAAAAGCATTTAGGTGCCGCCACAACTTCTTCTGTCATTATTATATTTTACAGGAAAGCCAAAATGTTTTCATACATGCAAATTAAATGACGCGGGAGGCGATCATTACAAATTTAGGATTCATTTTAAAGTAAAAAGTAATTAATCTGCGATCACGTGTGTTCCGAACTGTGGGTTGTGGTTCGTACATTACATTCCTAATTAAAGCTAAATAATGTCCATCTATTTGCAAATGTACTTATAATAATGAATTTTAAGTGAAGTCTATTTATTAACTAATTTTGAGAAGATCACGTGCTTATGATTGACCACGGCTGGTCCCGCATTAGCTAACCCATGATTTACCATTCAGATGAATCCTAACACACTATAAATAACCAGAGTTTCCTACCTTAGTTATCTTAGAATCCCTCCTTCCACCCGTACTCCTCCTCCCTTTTCCCAGATATGGCGGCTCAGTGGTTAGCACTGTTGCCTCACAGCAAGAATATCACTGGTTCAAGTCCTTACTAGGCCAGTCAATGTTTCTGTGCAGAATTTACATGTTCTCCCCGTGCTCGCGTGGGTTTCCCCTGCTTTCCTCCCACAGTCCAAAGACATGCGACACAAGTGAATTGACTAAACCAATTTGGCACTATAGATGAGCTCTTAGGCTGCAGTTACACTGCAGATCTTGATGGTCAATTCAGATTTGTGACTGTATCCGATTTTTTTTTTTTGCTGACCTGCTTACATAATTTTTTTAAAGTGACTCGTATCCGATTGTCTGTATTTACACAGCACACGGCAAAGGCACAATGACCAGGAGAAAAAAAGAGCGGGCGCTGACTGACAGCTGATAATAAAAGAGTGTTTTTTTCTCCATTCCCTTTTTTGATGTGTTCACATAGTTTAATTTGATTCTTTTTGACAAGTTGTTTTACTATAGTTTATGACAGAAAAGTTATAATTTTGCCATCTTTTAATCTAGGCCTTTTTAAACATCTTAATGTAATGTACATGGCATTATTTATGCACGTGACGTATGCAACAGTTTTATATTAGTAGTTTATAACGGTTACGTGATGGATGTTGCGCTCTCTCTCTCTCTCTCTCTCTCTCTCTCTCTCTCTCTCTCTCTCTCTCTCTCTCTCTCGTTAACATGCTTAAATACTTGTGTTATATGACAATATAAAAGCTTTTTAGTACTCGTGTATGAGATTTAAGGTTTGGGAAATGAAAGCGTGAGAGTTGACGTCATTCGCAATGGTTTTTAATGCTGCGTGATTCGCATCGACAGGTGAAAATACGATCTATCTGCTTACACTGCAGACATGTGGGGACAGATCTGATTCATATCGGATAAATTTCCACATATGAACAAAGCCTGAATCTGATTTGAGTAAATCGGAATCCATGTGATTTTTCCTGCTTACACGTACATGAGCCATATACGATCTGTGCCACATCAGGGCTCAAAATTAAATTTTGTACTTAGTAGCACCAGTGCTCCAATCTTTAAATATTTAGGAGGACCAGAAAAACTTTTGTAGCAGCAGAAAAAATTTAGGAGCACCCACCAAAAATGAATGAGCACCGCTGCAAATTGTATATTAAGGGATTTATTGTATTTGAAAACAACATCAATTAGGACTACCAAAAACCAGAAACAACTATCTAACTAATGCTGTGATGACTTAATATTTGTGCAATAATTCCAAAATGAATGTCTAATAATTATAAAATATTAATGATGACGATGATGATAATACTAACAATGAATTACATTTCTCATTATCATGTTGCCTTGAATGTGCTTGAATGTAAGTTATGTGCTACAAAACAGTCCTGCTGTTACTTTATGAAAAATAAAAGCATTGCAGTAAGAAATATTTATTTTGTACTATTGTTTTTATATGCATGACAATTTAATAAATACTATTTCTGCTACAAAACAAACTAAAGATTATAATAAATCATTCAATTCAAGGCTGAAAGCTACAAAGCAGTCATCAGTAATTAAATAGAAAAATAATATACATCTCACAATAAAATAGACAAAAGAAAGTAAGAAAAGAGCTTCTTTGGCGATGGTGTGTACAGTATTAGATTTTACATTTAGCGGACATTTGCGCTAAACACGCAGTGAATGCAACGCATCAAGATTCGGTGTACTTTTCAGCCGTTTGCATTTCTCGCGTTCACAAAAGCTCCCTGTCATCTGACAGCGGAAAGCCTTGAGTGATTGACAGCTTATATGAACCAACATAGCGGCAGTGAAGACCGATTCAGCACGTTTTTAGAAAAAAACTAAACAGGTCGCACTACAATTATTATATGCAGTCGCACAAATGCTCCCAAATATATTATGAGGTCGCATAGATTAAAATTCGGGCGCATATGCGACCAAAATGGTCGCAATTTCAAGCCCTGCACATGGAAGAAAAAAATCAGAATTGAGTCACTTGAACCATGCAGTGTAAATGCAGCCTTAGTCAGGCTCCTACCTATGCCTTTCAGTCAGCAGTTTATCTCTCCATAGCAATCCCTATAATCTATCATAGAATTCATAGAAAGTAGGATAAACTAAACCAGGGGAGTTCTCAAGACCTACCTGAGCTCAAACTCCCCTCTTGCCCTTCAAACAGGAGGGAGCCCAGGGCTCGAAGATCTTCTGAGCTCAAGGCTCTCTTCCGGGACAGCATGCCAAACACGGTATCAGTCATCAGCTAAGTGTGAACTCTTGAAGTTAACAAAATATTGTCTTGAAACCTTTAAATGCAAAAAAAAAAAAGTGTATTAGATTATTTCTAATGTAAAAATGCTTTGCTAAAAATAATCCATTGTTCTTTTGGGATGGGAAGGTGAAAATGCTGTTAAGGCAAATTTAAAAATTTTACCTTTACTGTAACTAGCCAAGCAATATAAAATGTCCACATGTGTTTATTGGCTGTTTTTACAATGGTTTTGAATGTGAGTTCTGAGGAAGTAACATTTTATGACAGTGCATTTATTAATTTGTCAAACACAAAGCCAGTGCCCATCTGTTAATAAATAACAATGTTTTCACCAATACTAAACATCTGTTTCTGCGCTGACGGTGTCGTAAAATTCAGTGAATATAAAGTCGTTTTGTGTTCGCACCAACTGTAGGGCGTCGGTAACGCGGAGGACGTTTGGTCACAGTGGCATCGCCGTGCACACCTGGTACGCCTGTCCCACCCTCATCAAATCCATCTGGGCCATGGCCATCAGCCAGCACCAGTTCTACCTGGACCGCAAACAGAGCAAGGTGAGAGGGCATTTTTCACATCACTATCCAATCATCTTTTAGTGTGCTTGTGACCTTCCTGTGTTTCTGTGGTCTACCTCTAACCATCTAACCGAACTGCCTTCACTCTGCAGTCACACACACATAACTATCTGTCTCAGACTTTGCTGAGAAAGGATTGTGTTACACTTTTAAAAGCTGTGGAATGTGCGTCTCTTGGAAAATTCTGACACACTCGACACAGCTGGCAAGCACATTCACTTTACTCTGTCTTTGTCTTCCAGAGTAAAATCCACGCAGCTCGCAGTCTGAATGAGATAGCCATAGACCTGACTGAAACAGGGACCCTCAAGACCTCCAAACTGGCCAACATGGGCAGCAAAGGCAAAATCATCAGCGGGAGCAGCGGGAGCCTACTATCCTCAGGTCAGAAATCGCACAATACTCTTTCAAGTCCAATTTATGCCTACAGTGTGTTTCACAGTAATATAATAATAGATGACAGAGCGAGTGATGCAAACTTCAATTATCTCTAAAAAAGACAATAGTGTCATTATCCTGCTCAAGTCAGTTAAGTGTTGGTTCCGTTGTTTAATAACTATGTCACGTTCACCAGCTCCACATCCGAAAAACGTTTTTGTGTTAGCTTGAATCAGTTAGTTTAGTAGCTTGTTTCTGTCGTGGAATTGGTTAGATCCTGCAAATGTGAGTAAACAGTCAGAAATTGGGGATCTTAACTCAGAATTGCTAGTCTATCTTACCTTTCGTTATCTTGTGGTAAAAACAGACTTCCATAAATATGTGTTGGATCATGAAACAGATTCAGTAATTCATCTATAAAGCAGTTGTAACATCTAACATCAGAAGACAACAGTCCATTTAATAGTGTCAGTGTAGTAAATTCAATAATATCACTGAATTGGAAGTGCAAAACTGATGTTTCAAGACTGAAGCTCATCGCCTTGTGCATGTTGAAACCGAATGCACTTGGCTAAAAATTGACTGTGAAGATGCTTTATAATAATTATTCATTCATTCATTTTCTTTTCAGCTTAGTCCCTTTATTAATCAGGGGTCGCCACAGCGGAATGAACCGCCAACTTATCCAGCATATGTTTTACTCAGTGGATACGCTTCCAGCTGCAACCTAGCACTGGGAAACACCCATACACTCTTGCACTCACACATATATACTACAGCCAATTTAGCTTATTTAATTCACCTATAGCGCATGTCTTTGAACTTGTGGGGGAAACCGGAGCACCCGGAGGAAACCCACGCCAACACGGGGAGAACATGCAAACTCCAAACAGATATGCCAACTGGCCCAGGCGGGGCTCGAACCAGCGATCTTTTTTGCTGTGAGGCGATCGTGCTACCCACTGCACCATCGTGACGCCTATAATAATAATAATTATTTTTTTATTAAATAATATAAATTAAAGTTATGAATTAACTTAGTAGCTTATATTATGCTGATTTAAATAAACACAATAAAATAACCACATTTTATTAACAGTACAATTTTATTGACATTGAACGAGTCGAGGAACGTCATTTTAACACCATTGCCAAGATAACACAGTAGCGCTATTGCAAGCAGCAGGAAAAAGTGTGCTGTCTGTAAGATATTTGAGTTTACTTTTCTACTAAGCATGTGCGGTATATGCATACATAAGTGTGTAATATCCACAGGAATATTGAGCTGTTTTGGATTTTGACCACAGGGCATACAGGTTAGTCAAAGGTGCAGTTTTGTGCTTTGGCCACTGAAGCAACAAACCACCCTTGCATAATGCAAGCCATTGAAATAAATGGGTTTCATAGTGCAGTGCTTTCCGTGTCCGATGTGAAAGTCGATTCGCATCACACACTGACTACGACTGGATGTGAGAGCGAAACCAGCGCACTGAACACTTCTGGCTCATATTTTCAGCTAATAGCATTTTTCTATTTTGACTTAAAACCAAGTGTCATTTTCAATTGAATATTCAGCACTAAAAATTCAGTGCATCCCTAATTACAGGGTCTTAAAAATGATTAAATCAATTTAGAGACAGGTACAAGGTATTGAATTTTGTATTATTTTTGTGTGTGTGTTTGGATCATGTGTGGATCTTGAAGGAAGTGCAATTGTTGCCTCACCACGTTATAGGTGAAGTTGCACAAACTAACTTCGAGAGGAGTACGTAATATCATTGATCGCGGCTGGTCTCTCATCTATAATCATTAGTAAGCCAATCGGATTATTCCAAACTCACTATAAATAGCCCGTCTAGCATTACTCCCTTATTTTTTGAAGAAACCCCCCATCCACCCCATATACCACTTTTCCTCCTTTATCAGAGGGAGCTCTCGAGAACTACCTGATTTCATACCCCCTAAACAGGTCGCACTACAATTATTATATGCAGTCGCACAAATATATTATGAGGTAGCTTAAATTTCGGGCGCTCTGGGCTCAATTATCTCCGAAAGCAAGATTTTCTCCTGGGACTGCAATAACTAATTTTGAACTCTTAAAAGCAGATAAAAAAATAAATGAATTAGTCCCATAGTCATTTTCTTATTTTTTTTTTCACATTTCTAAAATTAAAAAATGTGGAATCGTCCAAATTTTCTAGTTAAAATAATCACAATCAGTCATTTATTATCAAGATCAGTGCATCAGTGTGTTTATAGATGAATGTGTTAAGTTTTATTAAATGGGAGGCTTAAGTTTCATTCATTCATTTGAAGGTCAGAGAGTTAGCTAAAGCTCCACATCAAGGTTTTTGTTTTACTGGTCTAATCATTGTTTTGTATTTCTCTCTTTTATAAACCTTTCATAGGGGTAAAACATTCTTATTCTTCGTTCCTTCTGAATTATATTGCATTGATAGGGAGTTATCACAAGTGAACGGTCTTTAGATGTGCTTTCTTACATTCAGTTTTTAGCAAATACAGTATACTGTGAGTTAAAATGTAAACCTAAAGTGGCGATGGTGGTCTTAAAATGTATGCAAAGAGTCTTTAATTTCACTCTCTGATTCCTGTACATAGCCAGAAATAAGACTCATATTATATATATTTTTTATGCACTAAAATTAGCAGGTGTAATTACAAAATCATTTCCTTTCTTCCCCAACTTTAACTATGCTCACGAACTTACTTGGTCATCATCACATATAAAGTGTTGTTCATAGTTAGAAAGAGTGACCTGAGAACCAGTTGTAAAGAAACTCAAAACAAGGGCGACAAAATGTAGCCCTGTAGTGTACACCCTGTCCTATTGCATGTTTGAAAGCGCTGTTCATGATCTCTCGGGGTTGTTGATGTAATAGTTTAGGGGTGTGGGCATGCGTGTAAATTTTCTACGAGGTGAGAGTGAGAACAGCTTGTCTTGATGCTAGTTTTGGACTCTTGCCGCGGTGTCCGGTATCCTGAATGAAAGGCACATCGCAGGATTCCTCTGGTGTCAGTCATACGATCTCCTCTTTCATCCGCTCCGCGTGTCTTCAGCCTCTTAATCATTGACCACGCATGAGAGATTAGGTCATAGGGGCTTGGACAAGTGCAGTTGTTTGCTTTGGGTAAGAGAGCATGAACTTGAAACGAAGTTCGCTAAGTATTTTGTCTCTGTAATTGGACATATTTCTGAAATAAATTACTTATTCAAAAAGAAAACATTTAGAGCAGGGCTATTCAATTAGTTTGTCATGGGGGCCAGTTCATGAAAAGCATCCCAAACGAGGGGCCAGAGAGATATGACACAACAGCATATAAGAGCCCATATGCTGTATTTGTGCTCATAAAGACACCCACGTTGACTTTTTCTACATTAAAACGTTAATATATTTTATTTTGAAACTACATAACATCACTGCATTGTACAATGTGGCTTTTTTTACAAGCATATCCAAATGTTGTATTTCGAGGCACAAAATCAGTGTATTCCTCAAGTAGGCTTCTTCTACATTCAGACACATTCATATGTTGTGTTTTAAACTGCGTAACAATTAGGGATGCAACGATTATAGATTTTGGTTGTACGATTAGAGTCTGAAGAATAATCATGGTTTCACAGTTATCATGATTATTATGCATTTATTAAATTTAAAACACTACTAGTTTAGAAAATAACTAGAAAACGGCTTATATATTAAAGTGTTGTTCATTGCTGCTCAGTAACCAAATACAGCACAAAATATTAGTAAAAAACAAACAATAGTCCATTTCTCTCTTTGGACTTAAAATTAAATGAAAAAGTTTTTGATTTAAACATGAGTGATAATTTTACAATGAACATAAATGACAGAACAATAAATAAATACATAAAAATAAGAATAAATAAAAATAGTATTTGTCTAATGTTAATTTAAACTATATATTAGCTAAGAATTTAAATGAACTGTTGTTATTATCTGCGTTCATAATCATTTTAATAATTTTTAATAATTCGTCTAACATATCTTTTATTTACATTGCACTGAAAGCCACGCACAACTCTCACCACTACAGCCTGAGGTCATTTCTACTGTGTGCCGCGCCTGAAGGGCGCGAGTGCATTGTCCGCTTGCGAGCCGTGCGCGCACCACTTCCAATATGCGCACGTCTCCATTGGAAATAATGTACTTGCGTGCGGAAAAGACGCAATATGTCAACGGCTTGCTGCTATAGTTAATCCAATGTGCATGCGTACTGGCATAACTTTGTTTAGTTGCAGCAGCTTTTTTCCGTGCAACAGAAATGCGGCATTGAGAAGCCTTTAATGAATAAAAGCGGAATTAATAGTGAAATCGGCTAATCATTGCATCCCTATTAACAATATCAGTGCATTGTACAAAAGGCCTTTTCTACAAACATATCCAAGTGTTTTCGGCTGCTCACGCCACTCGCTTAATGTCAGGTGACTCATGCTCTGCGCAGCCTTTAACTGCAGCTCGTGCTGTATTGAACAGACGCACGTCACTTCATATCTATAGCGGCCGTTTTTCGACTGAATTAAATTTATTTTTGATGTCTTGGTCACACTATTTGGAGGGCCGGAACAAATTGCCTCGGGGGCCGGGTTCGGCCCGCGGGCCGCCAGTTGAATAGCTATGACATTTAGAGTAAGGTTGTATTTATTATAATGGGAATTGACTGGAGAGCTCACAAGGAAAGCTGTTTAGGTTGCAGAACTGCAGACTTTAATACTAGATATTAATTGAAAACTGAAAAAAATGGACTTTAAACACACTATTTAGTGAGCAATAATGTAATGGCAGAACATAATTTCATCCACTGGGGTGAACAAAATAGCCTCTTATATTCAATATTATTTTATTTCTATATTATTTTCTCAGACCTATTCAGTTTTTAAAGAAATTAAAAGTTGCTCTATGACCAGGAACACTTATTAGAAGCATAAAAAGCATTTTTATATCACATTTTCTGCACACCTTACTAAAAGTCTGTAATCATTTTTTTTTTTTTTTTACAATTTACTCCATCAAAAATACAGTACAAACAATATATTCAATATTGTGAAATAATAATTATGCATCCTTGGCAGGCCTGTCATGATAAAGACTTTTGTTGTGTGATATATTGTCACAGAAATGGTTGCGATAAGCAATATTATTGTCATTTTGAGATCCTTTTATTCCACTGATTATAAAATGATTATATAACAGCATAATAGACTCCCTGGTTCGAGCCTCGGCTGGGTCAGTTGACATTTCTGTGTGGAGTTTGCATGTTCTCTCCATGTTGGCTTGGGTTTCCTCCGGGCGCTCCGGTTTCCCCCACAGTTCAAACACATGCGCTATAGGTAAATTGGGTAAGCTAAATTGTCCGTAGTGTATGTGTCTGAGTGCAAGAGTGTATGGGTGTTTTCCAGTGATGGGTTGCAGCTGGAAGGGCATCCGCTGCGTAAAGCATATGCATAAAATGGCTTTAACGTTATTTGGGAATTCGTTCATGTATATTGCTATGGCAAAAATTATTGAGGTCATCTTCAAGTATTGCATGATCAAGGCTGATTTATACTTCTGTATCAAGCGCACGCTTATGTTCTGGCACAGCCTCTGCGCAGTCGCATGGCCCTCGCCGTGGCTGACAACGATGCTGACGTGCACCTCTTGAAAAATGTAACTGCACGTCACAACGACGTGTAGCTCAAGCTCTGTGATTGGTCGGCTTGGGAGCTGTGACGAGTGTGGGCAGTGCTGATAGCGAGTGTTTACAAGTGTCGAGTCTTGTGAAGGAGCTCCAAATGGAAACTTTTGTTTTGTGTTTACCTTATGATTAAAGTTGTTGCACGTCTGCCGGTTCCCGCATCTGAATAAGCGAGTTTTAGCTACTTGTATATTATGGTAGCGTTCAGAAAAAACAAAACACCTGCGAAGAAACTCGACACAAAAGAACATAAAAGCCTACTGCCAGCTAGCGTTTCGGAAGTGTTATTGCTGAGCAGCACAAACAGCACGCAGAAGAATAAATGCACAGCTACGCACAAGACAGGCTCCGTGGGTCACGCCGATCACTCAACGCAGGAGTATAAACCAGCCTTAAACCAATATATTGATTATTGTGACAGGCCTAATCCATGGTGAGCATATCTCAACTAATTTCAAAAACAAAACACAATTTACAGACCACAAACATGTAATATAAAGTATTTTTATTGAGCACACTACGACCAAGAACATGAATCATATGTATATGATTGATTTAATTGTCATAATGACCATATGCTCCAATAACAGGCAGTAGTTGAGCACTGTAATGTCCCATTAAAACCAACCCAGGCTCATTCTGAAAACGTAGTCCCGTGGACGTTTCTGGAGACCGCGAAATACATCCCGGGAGGTACGTATTTTTGCAGCTTTTGTTTTCGCGAATCTGCGAGAGGCTGATGCGTGCTCTTTTTCATATCTCAAATTTCTCTTGCGAGTGCTGTTTGCACCCGCGCTGTTCTCGCGTAAACCCACCAGAGGCCGCTGTCGACCGACTGTCTTTCTGTCTGACTGAACGAATGACTAACTGGCCGGCCAACCAATCGGCTGACCCACCCTCCTCCTTCCCTAAACCCAACCGGTTTTATCGATTGACCCGCTCACTCCCTAAACCCAAAGCCGTCCAGAAAAAGAAAAGCCCTCGTCTGATTTTTTTTTACCACGTTTTCAGATTTGACCACATTCTCACCCTGTTGTTTACTCGTTCATTTTATTTTTTGGTTTCTGTTTTTGTCTTACCTGGTTTCTGGAACCGCTTTTCCCGGACTTGAACCCCGTCGTTGGGAAAAACTGGTTGTGGCGGGAAAGCCCTCCACACGAAGGTGAGCGATCAGCTGGCAAGCGCGAAAAGGAACAACGTCACACCACCCCGTAGCGTTCGTTTAAAAAAATGAAAAGAAATGCAAGCCATACGTACCTCCGACTACATAATTTGCCGTCTCGAGAAACGTCCATGGGACTACGTTTTCAGAATGAGCCTGGGTTGATTAAAACAGCAGTTTTCCAGAATCTGTGTGAACAAACGAGTGGGAATTCTTGCATCCCCGGTTCCTTTGTGTTTGTATGACAGGAGAATTTAGCTGGAAAGAGCTTTTCCACCCAGCCAAGTTTGGATTTGCAGAGTTGCTAAATAAATCCATCATTCATGCCTCCCCGTGGAAAACGTCCAGCACAGGGATGAGAAGTGAAAGACATTAGGAGAAAATCAGTATTGGACACACAGACATGGGCAGGGTAGGGTTCGTGGGAACTCCAGAGAGGCTAAAACTGTTCTGTAGTTATTCTGTGAAGCAAAGAAAGCACACAAAACACATAGTATGGACACTGGAACTGAAGGATGTTGTCCTGGATAGAGTCGAAATGGGTGACTTTACATTTCTGAGTGTCACGATCACCAGCGAGCTACTGAAAAATGCTATATTGTCTGTATTTCAGGCTTACTTTTTCAGTTCTTATTCTGCAGTCGTAGACCAAAGACACACACACACAAACACACACACTTACACACAGCAGGCTTGACTGGCCACTAGTGACACAGCCAGTGACCCTGGTCATTTTCTCTCTATTACTGTTGACTCTTCACCGATTCCCAGACAGCTGCCTGCTCCCACACACACACACACACACACACACATAGATACACATTACGCCCTTCCAAACACAGCAGAAGCATCGAATTCCTCTACAGAAATGGAGGATGCTGTCGATGATGAGGATAAATAGTTTCAGTGTGAGAAAACACACTCATTCACAAGGTCACACACAACTAGTTTCTCCCCAGAGGAAAGCAAACACTGATTTAACGTCTTTAGCAGTGTGTGGTGTCATTAATGTATCGTTGTTGTTATATAATCCGTGTTGCCAGTCTTGCCAAAAAATTTCACTGACTTCCTTGTAAACATCTTAGACCCTAATGTACGCACATACACGCTGAACAATGTTGCCCCATTGGAACTCTTTGTTCAGTTTTGTCCCGGAAACACACACACACACACACACACACACAAACACACACACACACACACACACACACACAAACAAACACACACTTTGCCCCCCTTTCAGAGTGTTGAAAGAGGTGAAGTACACACCCTCTCTCTTTGAGCATGAAGGTCAGTCTGATTGTTTAAACACAAGTCTGGAGTTGCTGATGCTGATTTGACCTTTACATATGAATGATATTTAACCTTTAGTTGACACACACACACACAAGCATACATAATATGATAATTGTGATTTCTGTGTCAATCCTAACCTCGTGTATGTGTTTGTAGGCTCTCAAGAGTCGGACAGCTCTCAGACTGCGAAGAAGGACATGTTGGCGGCTCTGAGGGCTAGACAGGAAGCTCTGGAGGAGACGCTCAAACAGAGAATAGAGGAACTCAAGAACATCTGCATCAGAGAAGCGGTACGAAGTCCAAACAACTTCTCACTTTAGCATAAAGTCTCTGAATCTGAGCAGTTTTTTTAATTTTTATTTTGTTCAAATTAGTCAGTCAGATATAGTGGGGGAAATAAGTATTGAACACGCCACCATTTTCTCAGAAAACATATTTCTAAAGGTGCCATTGACTTGAAGTTTTCACCAGATGTTGGTAACAACCAAATAAATCCACATATATACAAATAAAACAAATCTAATTAGTTTACAAATGAAGTTATGCATAATAAAATGAAATGACACAGGAAAAAAAGTATTGAACACATGAAGAAAGGGAGGTGTAGAAAGGCAGTGAAAGCCCAGACTGCAGATGAAATCTCTCAGTAGTTCTTCAGCAACCCGCTGCCTTTCGTCATTGTAAAATTATTATTAGCTGCTTCAGTCCAACATCTACATAACCAGGATGATGAAGATGAAACCAGGGTGGACATTTCAGCAAGACAATGATGCAAAACACAGCCAAGGAAACTCTCAAATGGTTTCAGAGAAAGAAACTCAAGCTGTAGAATGGCCCAGCCAGTCACCTGACTTGAATCCATTAGAGAATACAAAATAAAGATCAGATTTGATAGAAGAGACCCACAGAACCATCAAGATTTTTACACTCTGTTGAAGTCTGTGGAAAAAAGAAATCACACCAGATTGAATATTTTTTTTCCCCCACTGTAAATGTATGTGAAATTATTTATATGATTGTATATTTAGCTAATGTATTAAAATATGTATATGTAATAAAATGGTTGTAGAAACAATATTCAGTCTGAAATTTCCCAATTAATTATAAAGAAGCTACATTTAACATTAAATGAGCAGTTCCAGCGTTATGGATGTGACATTTGCAGTAAAAACTCAAACATAAATACACAGAGAAAGTATATGTTAACATATTGAAACACCTGTTTATATTTCCAAAACAACTAACCACAGAGTTGTGGGATCTAAAAATATCAATCCGAAAACATTTTTTATATTTGAAATGTAATTTGAAATGTAAATGCGTTATGGATGTGACCAAAAAAATTGTCAAGTTTACAGTACACTACGTGACAAAAGTCTTGTCGCCGATTCCAGTTGTAAGAGCAACAAATATTAACTCGACTTCTAGTTGATCATTTGAAAAAGTGGCAGAAGGTAGATTTTTCTGATGAATCATGTGTTGAACTGCATCCCAATCATCACAAATACTGCAGAAGACCTATTGGAACCCGCATGGACCCAAGATTCTGACAGAAATCAGTCAAGTTTGGTGAAGGAAAAATCATGGTTTGGGGTTACATTCAGCATGGGGGCATGCGAGAGATCTGCAGAGCGGATGGCAACATCAACAGCTTGATGTATCAAGACATTTGTGCTGCCCATTACATTACAAACCACAGGAGAGGGCAAATTCTTCAGCAGGATAGCGCTCCTTCTCATACTTCAGCCTCCACATCAAAGTTCCTGAAAGCAAAGAAGGTCAAGGTGCTCCAGGATTGGCCAGCCCAGTCACCATACATGAACATTATTGAGCATGTCTAGGGTAAGATGGAGGAGACATTAAAGATGAATCCAAAGAATCTGAATGAACTCTGGGAGTCCTGCAAGAACGCTTTCTTTGCCATTCCTGATGACTTTATTAATAAGTTATTTGAGTCATTGCAGAGATGTATGGATGCAGTCCTTCAAGATTATGGGAGTCATACACAATATTCATTCTTTTTCCACTGCAGCATGACTTTATATTCTGTACATTATTTCTGTTAAGTGACAAGACTTTTGTCTAAGCAAAGTCAGGCCTTACTGTCCTAATTAAATAATTATAAATCAAGGCATGATCATATTTTATTTTGGTAAAATAAGCGTAATCTAGAGGCCTTTGCCTTTCATATAAGCCACTTCTGATACCAAATGATCAACTAGAAGTCAAGTTATTATTTGTTGTTTCTAAAATTTGTATAGACGACAAGACTTTTGTCAGGTAGTGTACTGTAAAATACAAGCTTACAGAAAAAAACGTTTCGTTATTTTGGTGAAAACTGTTTTTTTCATGGCAAGCTTGACATTTGCATAGAATTGCTCAAATGAAACATTTTGTAATTGACTAAATTTGTTTTTGTTTTTTAATCTACACAACCTTTTACAGTATATGCTGCGCAAACACTTTCGTTAAATAATGCTTTCTGGGATTGTGCCAAAACACAGTATCTTATAGGGCTGCATACCTGTGTTTTGAATAAGCTTCCCAGCTTGTATTTGAATTTCTAAAAAAAATGTTTGTCAGGCAACACAGTCAGGCTTGATTTTTCTTTTCACAAAAGTTTTGATCAGAAATAGTAGAATAATCTCACACATGTGTCTAATAAACATACACAACAAATGCTAAAGAAAAAAGACTGTAACATAGTGTGTTGTGCTTCAGGAGCTGACTGGAAAACTTCCAAAGGAGTATCCTCTGGATCCTGGCGAGGAGCCGCCCACCGTCAGACGCAAAATCGGCACAGCCTTCAAACTGGATGAACAGAAAATCCTGCCCAAAGGAGAGGTCAGTGACATCCAACCTCATCCATCCCACTGACCACAGTCATGACCCGGCCACATGGGCATTCTGTTTATAGTCTGATGTAAAGTTGGTAATGACCACAGCGACCGCTACACAATTGTTTAATCATAAAACTGCCCTTTAAGTCATGACGCCCAGGCATTGTTGTGTGTGTGTGTATGCAGGGATCTATAAATAGCGCCAGTCTGGCATGATCAGAGGAAGTGGCGATAGTTCAGTGTGTGCGTTGAGTCTCAGCCAAAGGAGGCGCATTACAAAACCCCCAAAAAAGAGCTTGTGCTGTGTGAATGTGTGCACAAAAAGCTGATTTATGTAGAAGGTCACAATGTCACCTTTTCCTTAGAGTGTATGTGTGTGTGTGTGTGTTTGCGCATGACTGATGATTGTTGATTTTGGGTGATTAATCGAAGGCATTGATAAGAGGCCACAATATCTTGGCTGTCTCAAAGTGTGTGTGAGAACTAGACAGCTTGGCGCTTGCAGAGGTCTTGTTATTTTGACGGAGTGTGTGTTGGCGGTTTCACAAAAAGATGAAATGAAGGATGATATGACTTTTTGCTTAAAGGTGCAGTAAGGAATATTTGAAAAATGCATTTGACCACAGTGTTGGACCAAGTCCTAAAACACACTTGCAGCCAATCAGCAGTAATGGGCTTGTCCAGTAGGGATGCAGCAATACAGTTAGCTTACAGTTCAATACATACCTTGGTTTTTTTAACACGGTTTTCAGTTTGGTTCGGTTCCGATGGCTTGACACATAAGTGTTTTTTTTTTTTGTTTTTTTTCTATGCATAGGCAATAGGAACAGTAAGAAAGAGAAAAAATAAAAACAATTTATTGCAATACTCCTTTATTTTACTTTAAAGCCAAGAAAGGTACACTAGTTCCTAGTGTATTGTATAATAAAAAAAATGCTGGTAGCCCATGTAAACTATGAAACACATAAATTCCTACATTTTAAAAATAAACATGCATGTTCGTTCATTCATTCATTTTCTTTTCGGCTTAGTCCCTTTATTAATCCGGGGTCACCCCAGCGGAATGAACCGCCAACTTATCCAGCATGTTTTTACGCAGCTGATGCCCTTCCAGCTGCAACCCATCTCTGGGAGACATCCACACACACTCATTCACACTCATACACTACGGACAATTTAGCTTACCCAATTCACCTGTACCGCATGTCTTTGGACTGTGGGGGAAACCGGAGTACCCGGAGGAAACCCACGCGAACGCAGGGAGAACATACAAACTCCACACAGAAACGCCAACTGACCCAGCCGAGGCTCAAACCAGCGACCTTCTTGCTGGGAGTCGACAGCACTACCTACTGCGCCACTGCGTCGTAAATTATTTTCAAGAGATGGGTTGCAGCTGGAAGGGCATCCACTGTGTAAAACATGTGCTGGATAAGTTGGCGATTCATTCCGCTGTGGTGACCCCGGATTAATAAAGAGACTAAGCTGAAAAGAAAATGGATGAATAATTGAATTTTTATTCAACCAATGTTAATAAAATCTTTGCTAGGAAGAGGAAGGTACAATTTTGTGAGATGTTGGGGGTCTAGAGGAGAGACAGTGTTTTTGAGTGTTTTCGTTTCTATGCTTAAGGATTGGCAGGCAAGGTTGGCAACTTTCCATGATTGTTGTTAAATAATAACTAAAAATAGATATGTAATTTAAAGAAAAATTCAGTCGATTTACAATTTAATTAATTTTAATTAATAATTTAATTAATAATTAATTTATATCTTGAATCTCCATGCCAGCTGTACTGTCAATTTAAGGTATATTTAAGTCATTCTTATGATAACAGAATCTTTTTAATTGCTACTATACAGTTACTGTCAAAGAAGAAACCATTTAAAATCCATCCAGTGATGAACGAAATATATATTTATTTTATGAAAGAGTGGTTGCATATTTTGAGTTTTGGTATTATTGGGCTAGTTTTGGGCTGTATTTGTTTGCGAAAACCTGGCAACCCTGCTGAAGATATCCAAAAAGGATTTGATGGTTATGGATGTTTTTGATAATAGAATCTTTAATTGCTACTATACAGTTATTTTTAAAGAAGAAACCATTTATAATCCATCCAGTGATAAGTAAAAAAAAAAATCGGTGACTATTTACATGTTGCACTGTTACGAGTGTGTTACTGCTTTATACAACAGTTAGACATCATAATTGTGTGTATAAAAAAGAGAATCAAACACGGAGAGTCTTAAAAACCCTTTTGTACAAAGAACTACTTTCTTCCGCCATTCATTCACATCTGCAGGTGACGTCAGAACAGCAGAAACCATTGCTACTTTACCAACGTCACTTTAGAGCTAGTATTTGAATGATTCTCTAGCATAATGTCTAATGTGATGACAAAACAGGTGATTCTGCTGACATTTTAAGATTGTAAGGCATAAAATGCCATCAGTCTACAGAGATT
This sequence comes from Danio kyathit, assembly GCA_903798195.1. Classification (NCBI taxonomy): domain Eukaryota; kingdom Metazoa; phylum Chordata; class Actinopteri; order Cypriniformes; family Danionidae; genus Danio; species Danio kyathit. The sequence continues at coordinate 13,589,246 of LR812536.1, read as the reverse complement.
TCCCAGTATTTCTCTGTTGCAACCGAGATTTCACAATAATTAACTTGCCAAAGCAAAGCAAACACTACCGGATTACTATAGTATAAGTACAGCACTACAACATACAAAAGAGAGAGATCAACTTAGAAAGTCACTTACCTGTTTTATAATGATTTGTTCTGCTGAATTTTTAAACTTACGCTGAGAAAAGGCTGTTTTTCTCCCCTAAGGACGTATTATGTGGTGTCTGTCGCCATCTTATGGCGAAACATCAACCGTCTTTGCTCTGCTCAGTATGACAGGCTGGCTGCTGATGCGCTGAATCTCAGAAATTATGAATATTTAAAACAGGCACTATCCTTATAAATAACTACATTCTCACCTAAAAAAAGCCTCAAAAGTACATTATGTTGTCCAACAGCTGCAATATTTGAGTATATTTTGAGTATTTGGTATTATTGGGCTAGTTTTGGGCTGGATTTGTTTACGAAAACCTGGCAACCCTGCTGAAGATATCTAAATACGTGTTTGTTGGGTTATGGAAGTTTTTATTTTGGTGCTTTCAAATATCAACATCATTTCATCATGCAAAATTCACTAAATGCACCATTAACGTTGTGTGTGTGTATACATCTGTGTTTTTTAGGAAGAGGAACTGGAGCGTTTGGAAAGAGAATTTGCCATTCAGTCTCAGATAACGGAGGCGGCACGAAGGTTAGCATCAGATCCTCACATCAGCAGCAAGAAACTGAAGAAACAGAGGAAGACGTCATATCTAAACGCTCTGAAGAAGCTGCAAGACATTGAGAACGGCATCAATGAATATCGCGTTCGCTCCGGGAAGAAACCCACACAACGTGCCTCTCTCATCATAGAGGGTGAGGAATTACTTTCGCTGTGTGTGTAAAGATGTTTTCAAGGAGCTCCTGTGAGTTCATTATGAGTTTCCTCTGTAAAGTCTCATCATGCTGAGAGCAGGAGTAATCGCACTTTCCCTTAGACCTATAAAACAGTGTGAAAATATGTGTCTGTGTGTGCCCTCTGCTGTGAAAATTCATTTAACACGCGCTCGTGTTTATGCTCAGGTTGCAACGATTTGTTTTGACATATTGGTGTGCAAGAGTTTTCACTTTGTAATTGATTTTATTTTCTTTGATTGGCAGAAGCCAATATCGGCTCAGAGGACAGCTCTCTGTCTGACGCACTGGTGCTAGATGATGGTGAGTTTTGTACACTTTTACACAGCAAAGACTGTTTTACGTCTATAATCTCTTTTTAAATCGAAGCACATTATGTTTAAACACTCCAGCTGGATCTAGACTGATCACTTTTGCCAACCCTTCGACATAATACATAATAACAGTTTGTAACGCTTTATTGCCTTCAATTTTCACATTGACCATGTTTATATGGACATTAGTAATCAAATTATTTGCATTATTGAATTAGAAGTAATTTATAAAAAAAAAATATTTAAAAAATCATGGACAGGGTTTGATTTTGACCATGTGTAATGAATTAAACTAAAAAAAGTGTGTGTTGTAAACTAGACTAAAGCCAGATCTGGGGCTTCATGTACAAAGACTTGTGTTGAATTCATACTAAAACATTGCGTATGGACAAAGCTGTAAATGTATCCCACGCATATTCTCTTTGTACATCCGAATTAATGTGAAACTGAGCGCACATGCACGAGTGCAAAACCCCTCCCTGCCTCCTCCCCCGTATAAATATGGTAATGACTCTACTTTGGCAAAACCAAACGAAAAACCAATGGCAAAAGCGAGCAAGAAGAAAAACTCCAGTAGACCGGAGAAAAACTGTGTTATTTGCTAGTTTGTCCTCCGGAATTAATAACAAAAGAAAAAAAATAGAGTGGGAGAGTTTAGCTGATGTGGTTAACGCAGTGGGGTCTGAACATCGCACTGTGAGTGAATTAAAAAAGAAATGGTCCGATGTAAAGGTGCAGGTTAAGAGGAGAACAGCGGCGCACCATCAAAGTGAGGGCCGAACAGGCGAGGGAACAGGGGATGCTGAACTAACACCCTTTGAGGAGAGAGTTGCCTCAATTGTGGGTGACACTTTACTGTCTGGAGCAGTATCCGTGTCTGTGGGAGACACAGATGTATTAAAGGAACACTTTGTTAGGGCGGTATAGCAGCACCCCTCCGCTCTTATCAAGGCAGCGCCTCCGGCATTTCAGCTGCCCAATTGCCCGCTCTACAACTGACCGAGTGCCTGCCACCTTGAAGCCTCATCCCAACCATGCTGTTTGTGAGGATGAATTAATCATGGGTTGACCAAGGCCACCTTGCTACAATATTTGTTAAGCGCATTTGAGCATCACATATTATTTGCACATTTATTGAATGGAAATGTTTCCGATTCACGTATGCAAATTTGTCTTCAGATGGCGCCTTTATAGCAATGTGCGTGCAGTCGATCGCTCTGATTACATTAGGAAAACCGGCGATTGCTGCAAATTGCGCTTTAATGTTTGGCTGGTCAACTGCATGGTATGGAAACCTTATATACCTGCTAGACATGCGGATGATCCCGCCCCATATAGCTGGCATTGCACGGCTCAAGGATCCTTTGTAGTGTGCAATTTAACATAATTGCCTCTAGGCGTCGCCAATGCAAATAAAACCAACACACACAAGAAATGCACGTACGCCAGACAGGAAGTTGGCGTGGACATTCTCACGTTAATTCTTACTTCTCTGTCATTCTTTGCTCCAGATGACCCCCAGGTGACAGGAACCCCCACATTCTCTCCGGCTGCCTCTCCACACAAGGGTCTCCCTCCCCGACCTCCATCCCACAGCCGACCGCCCCCACCGCAGTCCCTGGATGGACTGAGACACCTGCACTATCAGCGCAGCGACTACGACAAGTCCCCGATCAAACCGCGCATGTGGAGCGAAAGCTCATTAGACGAACCCTACGAACGAGTGAAGAAACGCTCCTCACACTCCAGGTAGACAGTTTGTTTTTTGCGTGGAATGAATTGTTTGGTGCACATTTGGATGAATGAATGATGTTTATTAATGTGTCTTTAGTAGTCACAGGCGGTTCCCCAGCACAGGCAGCTGTGAGGCAGGAGTGAGCAACTCTCTCCAGAACAGCCCCGTGCGCTCCCTCCCTCACTGGAACAGCCAGTCCAGCATGCCCTCCACCCCTGACCTGAGGACACGAAGCTACGTCCACTCAGCCAGGTAGAGAGACACAAACACACACACTTATAAACCAATGTTTTATTCTTTTATTGTAGTCAAAATAAAACAAATAAGAATAAAATATTATCAGACATACAGAAAATGTCCTTGCTCTGTTAAACATCATTTAGGAAATATTTAAAAAAGACAAAGAAAAAAATCAAAAGTGGGCTAATAATCGATGGATAAGTGACCGCACAGGCATTCCTGACAAAGAGCATGTGTTTGACTGTATGGAAATGTATTATCTCTCTCCCTGTTAAATTTGATCTAATCCATGTCCTGAAACACACCCGCTCTCCTGCGTTCACTTCTCATTCTAATTCTAGCCGACAATAATACAAGTTTCTAGCACCGCAGCATCTTGTTGTCATATTTCATATACATTGTTTGCTTATTTCTATTTTAAAACTAGCATAAGCCTAGTATTTAGTGCGAGTTGGTGCTACTTTGCCTTATGGTCAGTGCAGTAAGTGACTGTATTATCATCAGTACTTGTTGAGCACAAAAGTTTGTAACATATAAAAAATGAAATCTTACCTATGAAATGTTCTGCCTTGGTGCTTTGTTTGCTCGTCACTACACCTGTACACAGGGCTAAAGTCCAGCATCTTCAGTCCGGCTTTAGTCTTGAATGACTTTTGTCCTGGGAGCACTGTACAAATGTGGCGGCGCTGTTGAGGCATTCTCAGGGTCTTTATGCGATATCTAGTGTATATATCTATGATAATCCACTAAACCAGTGGTTCCCAAAGTGGGGTTTGGGACAATAAGGGGGATCGCTTGGGGATTTCCAAAAATCTAATTCATTTTATTAAACTATTGAATTACCATATTTTATCCATAACCTACTGAAGAACACAATAGTATTTAATAGTAACATTGTTAACATGTTAATAAGAAACATTAAGGGTGCTTTCACACTTGGTTCAATTGCCTGGACCGTACCCAAGTTCGATTGTCCCCCCTTGCCACCTTCTCGGTTGGTTTGTGTTCACACCGTCTTTTTTCCTTCTGAACCCCGGTATGCTTGCGTCATAGAGCTGCTGTTTTGTTTACTGCTGTTGCTAGGTGACGGTCACGAAAGCAAAGCGCCAAAATGGAGACTTCCGCACATCGCGGTCGATTTGCTTTTACTGAATCTTTTAGTTTTGGACATACAGAAAGCGACTCGCGTCTGTCTGCCGCAAAAATATTATAAACATTTAGAACATCACACAGTGACTCCAGAAGCTGTTACTGGAGGAGACAAGCAGACATCACTGTGTATCACTGTGCTTTGCTCAGTCCCGCTTGTCACCAAGGTACAATACGTGGCGCACACACACGAATGAACGTTATGAAAACGATAGTTTGTTGTACAGTTGGCGGTTCACTTCCGCTATTTGGTACGATTGCATTCATACTAGAAGTGAACCGTACCAGAGTTCGCATGAACCGTACCCCAGACCACCTCTTTCAGGCGGACTCGGGTACGGATCACGGGTGCGCACCCGAGTTCAGAAGACACGTTCACACTAGCTAAACGTATCGTACTATGATGTCAAACGAACCCGGGTGCGGACCAAAAGTGCTAGTGTGAAAGCACCCTAAAAAACAACATGCAAATAAAAAGCCATCAGACTTTGTTTTTTTGTGACCCCTGGGGTGATTACATTACATTAAAGACATAGCAATAGTGTCAGATACAGCACATTGATTTTATAGCACCAGGTTAAACTTTCTGACACCTTTACGGCACTCATTTACATTAAAAATAAATATAGACCTCAACTGAACATGGAGGATGGTCTCCAGGTGGTGTTCTCCAAAATTAAACTATGATTAGACTTAGACTTGGACTAATAGACTTGGGCCTATTGGTATGTGTGCGCCATTGTGTACAAGGTTTATATATTTATAACCACCTCAGAGAATATTGGGGGTTGCAAGTCACTGGCGTTGTTATTTTGGGGGTCGCGGGTTGAAAAGTTTGGGAAACCCTGCACTAAACTGCCGCTTTCTTTACTTTCCTCAGTCTAACTCAGCCGTTCCGGGGCCGGAGCTCCAGTCTGGAGTCTCAAGGGAAGCTGCTCTCCTTAGAGGCGGACACTGAAGTGGGACTCAGCCCTGACCTGTTTCTCTCGGGCGCCCAGAGGACAGGAAGCAACGGCTCTGTGGTCCCGGATGACTGCTCGTCCTGCACCAGCCACTCCAGCTCAGAACATTATTACCCTTCGTCCACCTCCAACCCCAACTACTGTACGCTGGCAGAAGACTCGCCCTCCAAAGCCCGACAGCGGCAACGGCAGCGGCACAAATCTGCAGGACACCTGGGTGCGTCCAGCTCCGGCAGCATGCCAAACCTGGCAGCCCGAAATGGCAGCACCCACGGAGGAGTGTGTGGCAGCCATCAGGGGGTTTACCTGCACAGCCAGAGCCAGCCGTCCTCACAGTACCGCATCAAAGAGTACCCATTATACACTGAGGGCAGCAGCCCCAACGCTGTGGTGGTCCGCAGTTTGGAGAATGACCAGGAGGGGCACTACAGCGTCAAGGCGCAGTTCAAGACCTCCAACTCGTACACGGCTGGAGGGCTTTATAAGGAGGGCTGGGGCTCCGGGGAGGACGGGGAAGCGGGTGGTGGTGGTGGAAGCGGGAGGTTGACGCCGTCCCGTTCCCAGATCGTGAGGACTCCGTCGCTGGGCAGGGAAGGTGGAGGTGGCGGAGGACGGGCGGCAGTGTCGGAGGAGCTGCGGTGCTGGTACCAGCGCTCATCTGGATCCATAAAGGAGCACAGCCGCGTCACACACACCAGCTCCAACTCTTCAGACGGACGCGGGGGACGGATAGGAACGCTAGTCAAAGGGTCACCAGGTGAGCAGACGAAATATTATTGACCTTATTCTCCAATGCAGAAGTAAAACACCGTTCTGCTAATGTTTTAGGACTTTAGATTTATTTGCATATGGTGAAATGACTAGAAATAACAAACAGCAATAAGTGGTCAAGCTACTTGCTCTACAAACAAGTGTGTTTATGGCTATGTATAAATATATTATAATAAGAAAATACCAGTTTACAACATTAAACAGCATGAAATTGAATTAGAGTGTGAAGTCTTGAGCCAGGCAACGCAGTGGCGCAGTAGGCAATATGACTGTCTGAAGGCAGAATAGCAGAGAAGGTAATAAAGTCCTCCAAAAAACAACAATCCCTCGCTGAATCCTTCCAGCAAACAAACCCAACTGATTCCGAAAGACATATAAAAATAACAAAGGCAGTGTTAAGTTTAATTAAGATGGTTTATTTATATTTACTGAAGTACAAATATGTTTATTTGAAATGGTCCATTTATGTTTATTAACTTCACATGCATGTTTGGGGCGACGCAGTGGCGCAGTAGGTAGTGCTGTCGCCTCCCAGCAAGAAGGTCGCTGGTTCGAGCCTCGGCTGGGTCAGTTGGTGTTTCTGTGTGGAGTTTGCATGTTCTCCCTACATTCACGTGGGTTTCCTCCGGGTGCTCCGGTTTCCCCCACAGTCCAAAGACATGCGATACAGGTGAATTGGGTAGGCTAAATTGTTTGTAGTGTATGTGTGTGAATGAGTGTGTATGGATGTTTCCCAGAGATGGGTTGCAGCTGGAAGGGCATCCGCTGCATAAAACATATGCTAGATAAGGACGTACTCACACTATGATATCCAAACCGTGCCCAGGCCCGTTTCCCGGATCGTTTGAGAAGTGTGAGTGCTCTGAACCAGGCTCAAGCACGGTTCACTTGGCCGGCCCTGGCCCGGTTGGAAGAGGTGGGCCTGAGCACGGTTCACTTGGGCTCAGGCGCGGTACGCTTACAGTGTGAGTGCAAGTGTGCCTAAGCCCGAAACTGAAAGCGAGATGTGACTTTAAAGGACTGTATCATATGGATTAATTAATCGTTCGTGCTTTTTAATGAACGCAAACTGTCGTAGTTTTTGAAAGACACAAACCCCTCACTGCACGACAGCTGCACCTTCAGCAAACCTCCTAATTCCTGCAGCACGAGGACTTTATTAGCGTCAAAAGTGGCTGATCTGTTCGGCAAAATATTTGACTGCGTGTCACCGCATATCAAACGAACGATATAACTAAAGAAATCTCCACTGTGCTGAGCGAAATCGCTTCTCTTCTTAAACTGAACAGCGCGTCATCAATGACGTAAGCGTGCCCAGGCCCGAATGTAATTTGAGTGCGGGCCGTTGGGGGAGACGGGAGGGGGGACAAGCGTGCTTTGGCCCGGTTCAACGCAACTGTACATAGTGTGCTGAACATAGATTCATTCCGCTGTGGCGACCCCAGATTAATAAAGGGACTAAGTCGAAAAGAAAATGAATGAATGAATGAAGTCTTGAGCCAATAAAGTTCCAATGGCTGCACCAGCTTTTAAGGTTATTTTTGTCCATAATGTTCACACATTACATTTATAAATACATTTATTTATACATACATACATCAGGGTTTCTGCGGGGTCTTAAATCTCAAAATCCAAATTTTAGGCCTTAAAAAGTCTTAAATCTACTGAAATATTTTGTTGTAGGTCTTAAATCTTTTTTTAAATGGGTCTTATTTTTTCTTTGTTCATGTATTGCTACTCAATCTGGCCAAAACCCATACAAACACTAACAATAAATTAGTAAATAAATAATAAATAATATATTAAACAATGGGCAACCCAGTGGCGCAGTAGGTAGTGCTGTTGCCTCACAGCAAGAACGTCGCTGGGTCGTAGGTTCGAACCTCGGCTGGGCTGGGTCAGTTGGCGTTTCTGTGTGGAGTTTGCATGTTCTCCCTGGGTTCGCGTGGGTTTCCTCCGGGTGCTCCGGTTTCCCCTACAGTCCAAAGACATGCAGTACAGGTGAATTGGGTAAGCTAAATTGTCCATAGTGTATGAGTGTGAATGTGTGTGTGGAAGTTCCCAGAGATGGGTTGCGGCTGGAAGGGCATCCGCTGCGTAAAATCGTGCTGGATAAGTTGGCGGTTCATTCCGCTGTGGCGACCCCGCAAGGGACAAAGCCGACAAGAAAATGAATGAATGAATGAATATTAAACAATAAATTAAACAATAAATAAACTTTAAACTTTTATTTTAAACAGTAATTTTAACTCTTTTTATCATAATGTTTTAATTATTTTCCTTACAGTAACATTTGTTTAAAAGTTCTCTATGTGTTTACTGGTGAGTACACCGACCTGGACAGATTGTTGTGCATGGATTTAGTTTATTATAGTTTTTAAAACATTTGTTTATTTTTTTATTTTAAAGAAAGTTTATATTGGGAAAAAGGTGTATGGATACAAGTAGAGCTTGCTTGTTTGAACACAATATTTAAAATATTTTGCTAAGAAAAAAATCTAAAATATGTGCATTTTTTTTATTATTATTGTATTATTAAATGTATTAAATTATAATAATTTTTTTTGATAGGGCAAAAAAAATCTTTTCCATCTGGGCCATTTGAAAGATTCCTTAGCCTTTAGCCCTTTATGAGTCTAAAATTTCATTCATAATGGTCTTAAAATGTCTTAAAAACTTGCAAAAACTCTGATACATACATACATGCAAGGTTTTTTTCTTGCATAGAGAATTATGACTGTTGTCTTCGCCGTAATTCAGGCCACCTCATAACATTGACAAAAATCATGTGGGCAGTGACAATTACTGACAGACACCAGAGTGATGCTCAAGCACCTGTCAGTTTGGCTGTTGGGTTGATAAAATATGTTTTTATATTACGTTTTATGTTTATAGGCTGCATTAAGGTTTATATTCTAATATGGCCCATGTTTTCATTTGTCAATCAATGCATCGATTTTTTTCAGTTTCAAGAGTTCACACTTAGCTGATGATTGATTATAAAGCTTGTTTGGCATGCTGTCCCGGGAGAGAGCCCTGAGCTCATAAGATCCTTGAGCCCTGGGCTCCCTCCCGTTTGCAAGGCGAGAGGTGAGTTTGAGCTCAGGTAGATCTCGAGAACTCCTCTGCTTTAGTAGCTAATGAACAGATAGTGATTGCTCTTATAAGATAACTACTTACTAGGTGCATGTCTATGGTGCTGATCTGGATTAGTCAATTAACTTAAGTTGCATGTTTTTGAATGGTGAGAGGAAACCGGGGAACCCGGAGGAATCCAACGTAAGCACAGGGAGAACATGTAAACTCCGCACAGAAACATTGGCTGGCTTGGTAAGGACTAGAACCAGTGACCATCTTGCTGTGAGGCAACAGTGCTAACCACTGAGCCATCGTGCCACCCATCTAGGAAAGGAGGAGAAGTAGGGGTGGAAGGGGGGCTTCAAAACGAAGATGGCTGTTATATGGAACTTAGGGTATTTATAGTGGCTGAGGAATCGTCTGATTGGTGAATCATAAATTGGATAATGTGGGACTAACTGCAAGCAATCAAAATGGCTTATCATCAGAGAATTGAAGATTACTGTAAATAAACAGGTTAGCAAGTCATGTTGAATTTAATTACATTTAATTAAAGTTTTTTTTTAGCTCATTTTGAGCCAGGAAAAACCCCATCACTGTAAAATTTGCTGGAACATATGCTGGAATAGTTGGTGGTTCATTCCGATGTGGTGACCCCTGATAAATAAGAGACTAAGCCGAAGGAAAATTAATGAATTAATTTTTATTTGAATTAAATTAATATTATGTGGAGACCTGGGAAAAGAAAATGTATTCATCACAACAGCATATTATTTTTACTATGCAACCTGTTTTATGGTATTTTTTTGCATCAGAGGTATTTATATAAAGCATTGTGTCCTTGAAGTCAGTTTATATATCCTTTTATGTGTCCTTTAAGTAAGTTCTATACATTTCACATTATTGAGTACATATTTATGCTGTAGCAAATGCTTGAATGAGACCTATTAAATGTGTGTGTGTGTGTGTGTGTGTGTGTGTGTGTGTGTGTGTGTGTGTGTGTGTGTGTGTGTGTGTGTGTGCGTGTGCGTGTGCGTGTGCGTGTGTGTTTGCACGTGTACATGTGTATGGAGGCTGTCAGGGTGGTCTGGTCAGTGTTTTTGTGTGTGTGTGTGTCGTGGGGATTATCACCTCTCTTTGGGTGGCAGAATCACTCCAAACCTTTTCCAACAGCTCAAGATGGTGTTGGCAGCAAACAGTCAGCTTTATCTCTGACATGTTCAGCTCGTGCATAAGCATATGTGTCTGTAGATGAGCTGCATGCATCAGGGTCTTACAGTGGAGTGTGTGTGTTTCAGCTGCGTCTCCACACAGTCAGAGGAGTGGTACGCCCTGCAGTGACCCGGCAGCTACGCCCCCCTGCAGCCCACAACACATACTCAACTGGCAGAGCGGGTAAGACACACAATCAGCACAACCTTTAGCCTCAGATCAAGAGTTTATTAAAAATATAAATAAAATTTCTAGAATCTAAAGCTACAATATGTAACTTTTGAGAGATAATAAATAAACCTGAGTAATACAGGTACTGGGTTACTAGAAAAAACAGGTATCAGCTGATTTAAAGGGCACCTATTCTATCCCTTTTTTTTTTTAAAGATTTAATATCAGTTTTGTGTGTCTCCAGAATGTGTCTGTAAAGTTTCAGCTCAAAACACCCATCAGATTATTTATTATACCTTTCTGAATATGGGAAATTTGAGCTGTTAAGACACTCTAGCTGTTTTTGTTGCCTGTGCCTTGGCCAAATGAGCTGGTTCTCCCCGCCCACCGTTCCCACGTGCGTGTCAGAGCCATGGAGATCTCTCACTACTACTGCTCTGTTGCGTGTATCCCTCTGCTGCTGTGTCTCACATAGATAAAGCACAGTGACAGGCAAGAATGAAGCAGATCTCCCTTACTACAGTAAGAACTTTCCCAACGGTAATTTGATCTATTTAATGTGAATTTAATTCAAGCCTTTCTGCAATGATGAGTCACACACACTATCGTTTTAGCGCACTCACACACACACACACACGTTTAACTTTGCACTCTTTGTGCACAGCAAATGTGACAGGATACACTTTAATATCCACTACTGTATGGATATCCGTTATGTTAATGTACAAAATAAATCTGATATAAGTCCACAAACCGGGATTGAAGCATCTTCTTTTATAATTGTACTGACACTACGTGGCTGTGGTGATGAATTACATAGCGATTTTACTGACTTTACTTTATTACAAACATGCACTGTTTTAAAAACATTTTAAACTTGTAAAGCTTATTCTTGTGGTGAAGATGATCACAGAGAGCTCAACAGATCTTTTTATTCCAGTTGCTTTGCGCAAGTCCTGTGTTGTGGATATGTTTATAATAGGGATGTGCGCGATTATTCGATCAATCGATTAATCGAACCCATCAGCGACGATCGAGCATGAAAACGATGATCGATTAACTCTAAAATTAAATTACTTTCAATCGTTCTGATTATTTATGCTGGTATTTGGGCGGTAGTTTGATATTTGATTTGGTTATGGCTGCAGGGAGTTGCGGTCTAGACAAGACCTGAGAGCAGATCTATAGGGGGTCACACACCAGAAGCGCCGCGTCGCGCCACGCAGCGAATTTCAGAATTCTAAACATACACACAGCGGTGCCCAGCACGACTCAGGACCTCATTGCTCAGGACACTGTTCATTTTTCTGCCGCGTCACAGAGCGCCATCTGAATAGTTTCATTTTAAATACAATGCGAATGTGCGGGTCTGGTGTGTGATACTTTCAGCTGTCATGTGCGCATCGTGTCTTGACAATCTTTTCGGGGAGGACTAGCCACGGCATGAGTATAGGCTAATGTTACACCGGATGACACCAAAATCAAAAGCTACTTCAGGGAGCCATGCATCTATCTAAACCCGGATCCTTTATTGTGGTGCAAAGTAAATGAGTCTCGATATGCAAGGCTAAGCACCGTTGCCCATTGGTACCTGGCTGTTCCTGCCACTTCTGCTGAGCGCCTTTTTTTCTGCGCCGGTCTAATTGTAAATAAACTTCGCACTCGGCTTTCGTCGGAGCATGTAGACCGACTGATCTTTTTGAATAAAAATATGTAGTCCTTCCTTGTGTTAAGTTTTATTAGCCATGCATGGTAAAATATTCGGGCTGTATTTGTTTTAATTTTAAGCAGCATAGTTAAATTAGGCCGGCTTTATTTTATTTACTTCCACCGACTGATCATTTTGAAAGAAATGTTATTTTACCTAATCTTTAAGTTTTATAGCTGTGGTAAAAATATTCAGGCTATTTTTATTTTAAGTTTACGCAGCCAAATTATTCTATAATTTTAGTTAGGCTATGCTACTTAACAGCCGTTTGGTTAGGCAAAATTTTGGTGAAACTTTATTTTTGCGAACCTTTTACAATTAAAAAAAAAACCTTTTTGATCCACATCTGTTGTGATGCTGCTGAAGTAAAATATTGTTTTGGTAAAAATGTCAGTTGAATAAAATAACTGAACTGCAGAGTATCATATGTGTGTTTATTGTTGTTGTCAACAATATAGAAAAAGGTAAGTTATAGTTTTAAAACGGATCCATATTTCTAAATTTATAGAAATAATAAGACACATATTGAAGGGGATAATACTGTAAAATAACTTTGGTTTCTCTTTTCTGCGCGGCTTCAGTTGCCCTCGTTTTAAAGCGCCCTGCGAACCGCATCCACTTTCTGGTTGGCATGTAGTTCAAGCTCACATGCATTTTGTGTAGATAAACACAATTTGTAATATAACATTTTCATATTGTGTTTCTAGGCTTTATGATTAATTTTATTTAGGTACAATGCGTCATGTAGCCTCACATCAGTGGCGGTTCTAGTTTAAATGCCACCCTGGGCGAACCACCTGCTTTTAGAAATGTACTTATAAATAAATAAAATTATTATTATTATTATTAATAATAATAATATTATTATTAATATTATACAATTATTATTCTAAATAAATAACAGAAATCAATCCTAAATGTAACTGGAAAACATTTAGACAGCTGGAGTGATATGCTAAGATCTCTTAAGAAATCTTTTGCTTGAATATTAAAGACAATTAGAATACAAAAAATATATTTAATGTAATTATCTGTTGTCTTAGACCCGACTCATGGCTGAGAATTAATGTTATTAAGTCTTACCTCCCTGATTCATCATCTCTCCTTTCTGCTTCATAGCCATATAGTCAAAATAAGATCATCATCATATTATAGCTTTAGTTTTGTCGACTTGCAAAGCTCGCTGTGTGCCGACACCTCTGCATAAAAGTTACTCCAGTTTCACAGTACATAAACGGCATGTATTTTATCGGCGTGCATGTACACCGGGAAAAGAGCAGCGCATAAGGTGCGCGGGAATGGTTTACTGCGCGCATGCATGCGTCAGTTTGCTTTCACCACCTTTTTTCGGTTGCACATAGAGAATAACAAACTTGCACATGCAAAATACGCCAAATGTGAATGGCCTCTAACGTCTTTATTCTGGGATTACTACTTTAAATTAATACACTTGCATAAAGTAAATCGTAACTCAAAGCTTTTACTGGGGCTCGTTTTTTTTTTTTTTTTCGCACCGTCTCCCCGTGCCACCTAGATGCCGCCCTGGGCATCGACCATATTGCCCATGACTAAATACGCCACTTGTTACACTTCTTTAAATGTTTACTGTGTTAACCAATATTGATGGTGATTTTTAATAACCCAACAGCCTTGATTTAATTGTTTTCTGAATCCTGTCATAGTTTTATCAACAACATTTTTAACAGGGCTTTAAATAATATCTATCTATCTATCTATCTATCTATCTATATATATATATATATATATATATATATATATATATATATATATATATATATATATATATATATATATATATATATATATATATATATATATTTTATTGAATTAAAGCCCCGCCCCCTTGCTTCAAGCCCCGCCCCTCTAGCTTAAGCCCCGCCCCCGATTAATCGAGTACTCGTTTGTCAAACCTGTGGATTAATCGAAATGAAGAATGGTCAGAAATGCCCATCCCTAGTTTATAAGCGTTACTATGGAGACATGTTAATATGAGGCTGTCAATCAATTTGGTGGGCGGTGAAACCGCACTCCTACATTACGTTGCAGTGGGCCTCTAAATTGCAGGGATTTGGATCCTATTTTAACGTCAGGAAATTAAAAAAAGAGATGTATTGTGTTTATATCACTTCATATATCACTCCAGTACACAGTTCTGTTTAAATAGCTTCCAAAAGTTGATTTTCATCTTAGGTGCCCTTTAAAATAGTCCTAATATGAATTATAAATTATAAAATATTTCTGATGTTAAAGGTTAGATACTGCAGTTTTTAAATTCTAATAAATTCTATATTTATTTGGGGGAAATCTAAATATAAATCATCATACAGAGATTTTTTCTTTCTTAAAATAGCAAATGTTTTTTTTACACCAAATATTGATTCCTTAACTCTTCTTAAGATAAAGCATTGGTTTTGTGTGTTGTCTATAACCTAAAATCTAAACATCTGAAAAAAAAAAAAAAAAAATTCTGTTATTTTGATCAATTGGCTCAAAACATGACACAAATATATATATATTTTAAATTGGAAGAAATGTCATAGTAATAAGAAACTAGAACTTTGAAGTGGACGTATATGTAAAACCAAGTATACAGTATGAAGTGTTTATATATTTTTTACAATTATTATTATATTATTGTTGTTTGCATGCATACAGTATATTCATTCTACAGTATGCAATGTACACTACCTGACAAAAGTCTTGTCGTCGTTCCAGTTGTAAAAGCAACAAATAATAACTCGACTTCTAGTTGATCATTTGGAAAAGTGGCAGAAGGTAGATTTTTCCGATGAATCATGTGTTGAACTGCATCCCAATCATCACAAATACTGCAGAAGACCTATTGGAACCCGCATGGACCCAAGATTCTCACAGAGGGAAGGAAAAATCATGGTTGGTGACGGAAAAATCATGGTTTGGGGTTACATTCAGTATGGGGGCGTGCGAGAGATCTGCAGAGTGGATGGCAACATCAACAGCTTGAGGTATCAAGACATTTGTGCTGCCCATTACATTACAAACCACAGGAGAGGGCAAATTCTTCAGCAGGATAGCGCTCCTTCTCATACTTCAGCCTCCACATCAAAGTTCCTGAAAGCAAAGAAGGTCAAGGTGCTCCAGGATTGGCCAGCCCAGTCACCATAGATGAACATTATTGAGCATGTCTGGGGTAAGATGAAGGAGGGGGCATTGAAGATGAATCCAAAGAATCTTGATGAACTCTGGGAGTCCTGCAAGAACGCTTTCCAAATGACTTTATTAATAAGTGATTTGAGTCATTGCAGAGATGTATGGATGCAGTCCTCCAAGCTCATGGGAGTCATACACAATAGTAATTATTTTTCCACTGCACCATGACTTTAGGCGACAAGACTTTTGTCTGGTAGTGTATATTATTTAGAGTTTTTTCAACTAAATATCATAGTTCTACATTTCACAAATCTAGAAGAAATGTCAGTTTGTAGTTTTTATAGTAGTAGTATTTAGTCAGTCTAATTAACACAAATAGTATATAGCCCTCTAGTTTTCATTTGCTGCATCTGTGTATTTCTTTTAGATTTATTAACTCATCAGAATCATCTCATAAACTAAAAAGTGACACAAAGGACACATTTCACTCACAGTTATTGCAAATAGTAAAACAAACCATTTTATCAAAAACGTCATGGTGGATGTGCTTTTAGAGAAGGCTTATTTGGTTCTCCATGCACTAGACGTACACCGAGAATGTTAAATATATATATACACACACTTCTAATTTTCATTTGTGCTGTTTTAGGTTTCTTCCAAGATTGCACAATTGTTTTTTCCGAGATTGCACAATTTATCTTTAAACTGCTCAGCTTTGTGGGTATTTAGTCCAAATAAAAGTCTAAATTCAGAGATATTTGAGGATGCTGGTCAAAGTCTGGGCTATGGAGCACATTCTCTTGGTTTGGTTGTCCAGCTAACTGTACCAATGCTTTGTGTGTGTTCACTTTAATATTTTGTAACAGAACTACCCCAGTGTCGGAATTACACAACTCACTCTGCATTAACTGATCACGGCTACCCACAAAACTCTAACCTCTATCTCTCTGTGTGTGTTCGTGTGTGTATGTGTGTGTCTCACTAACCCACTTCTGCCTGAATGTGTATGTGTGTTTTCTCGGGCAGTGATACGACTGAAAGTTCTCCTACTGAAGACCGTTCTCCCTCTCACCAAAGCACTGACCAGTAGAGAGGTATACTCTCTCTCTTTCTCTCTCTCTCTCTCTCTCTCTCTCTCTCTCTCTGCATGATCTGTATCTCACTCTTTCACTACTACACGGCTGTGTCATTTTCTTTTGTTGTGATTTAACTTGTGACTGAATTTGTATTCATAATACAGATTTTATTTCAGTGCATTTCATTATGAAATAATTTGAACCCAGTCACTCATAAAACCTGAAAATTATGGGCTCATTTTGAAAAACGTCCTCATTTTGATCGGAGGTATTACATTTTTCTTGGAAAGAGCAAGAAATAAATGTGAAAATTAAAAGTAAAAAAAAAAAAAAAATATATATATATATATATATATATATATTAGTGCTGGGCCGTTAACGGCGTTAACGTGCTGCGTTAACGCGAGACTCTTATCGCGCGATAAAAAAAATATCGCCGTTAATCTATTCTCAAAGTTGGGTTGGGAGCTGGGTCTATTCTACGCAAGCTATGATGACTTTCACCTTGATATATTACCGCGGATGTATACCTGACCGGTGAGCCGTCTGCTCTATTGAATCAAATCAGCAGGATGCCTGACTCTAACTGCAGTTTCACTTTTCATTTATTCCTTCGTGACAAACTGGGGTAATATAGACGCAAATAAGGACAGGTGAGAGAGTTATGGAGTTTAATAACGCATGCCAAATGGTAAGAAAAAAAAACTTCCGCATTTCGCGATGTGTGTGTGTGTGTTTGTGTATCTGTGTGTGCAGTCCTTTCTGACAGCCGCGTGTGGAGCTTGTCGGAAAATATGGCGAAAGGTCCTAAAGACCGCGGTGTTTACTTCAATAATGCCACTAAAATCTGCATACTCCACATCTTAATTTCATTTCTGTTTAATTCAGTGCTGACTTTAGTCTGATTAAGCTCATCAGAATTCGCTGTTTGGAGCTTATGTAGGCCTACAGTTCAACATTCATGTTTAACTGAATAAACAGTTAGTAAACACAAGTAAACACATCTTATTGAACATCATTTATTTTCATCACCAATTATCATAGTAGAACAGTTTCTCAAGCAGTTTGTGATGCATTTTGGAAACATTTTGGAGATGAGACACTGGTCTAATGCGACACCCGGCTTGAGAAACCCGTTCTCAAAGACTTATTATTTGGGTAACACACATATTCTGAATACCTTCGGCAGAATTCAAATGAGCCATTTAATCTAGATTAATCTAGATTAATTTTGAAATTAATCTAGATTAATCTAGATTAAAAAAATTAATCTATGCCCACCTATAATATATATATATATATATATATATATATATATATATATATATATATATATAGTTCTCAGCATAAATGAGTACATCCCTTTCGAACATGAATGTTTTTATCCTTTTGTCATTGAATATAGTCGATAAATTTTGGTGCAGTTTTATTAAACATTTATATCCATTAAAATAAGAGTTTGGTCACCAAATAGAAACGAGTAATTGCAATAAATTACAATAAAATGTACTACTCAATTTAAACTAAATTTGATATTTATTTATATTTCTCTTGATTTTTCCTGTTTATTAAAATTGTATTTAAAATTTTCTCCAACATATTGGGTGTTAAACTGTGATCTTAACTTATTTTGTTAGATTAATTCTGGTTTTGGCTTAGGTACAGACTACTCTAATGTAAATACACAAATATATTATTGTAAAACATAATATAGAAAATATCAATCTAAAAGAGAGATATGAGGGGTGAACTCTGAGCACTGTGTGTGTATGTGTATATAAATATATATTAGGGTTATCACGATACTGGAATTCTGTACCAGTCTGTACTGAAATTTTAAACACGTCATTTCCCGAGAACATTTGAGTGGTGTTGAGCACGTTCTTAAGCACGGCAGTAACAGGGACACTGAAGGCCCATTCACATGGGGCATCAGCGTCAACCCTTCACATTCACTTTGAATGGGTGACGTCAAGCGTTGCCGAACTGAATTGTGGGTCCATCGGCACTGCTTTAGTGGCGTTGCTTGCTACAGAAGTTGAGACTTTCTCAACTTTTCAAGCGTCAACGGAAGCGTCAGCCAATCAGATCGCTGTATGCAAATACCCCAGCTCAGACAGTAGCCGATTGCTGACTAGTTTCATTGGCTGACACTGTTATGATGATCGCGTCAGCCCCAACTTTAGACACGCCCTCTGTCAAGCGTTGACGCTGAAACCCCCTGTGAATTGGCCGTCAAGCATTTTAAAGCTGCGATTTATCAGCGGACTGCTTGTATGCCAGCTTATTGACAAACCAGCTGATCAACGTGACTTTGAAACACTCCAGTGTCCTTGTATCTGTGGTTACACTCAGTAAACAGCGGTGAGTTAGGTGAACTGATGACCTTCACGGCCAATCACATGTTGAGTCATTTCTGTTGAGCACGTGAACACAATGACAAACCAGCGCTGTTTAAGAACATGCTCAACAATGCTCAAATATTAGCGGGAAATGGACGTGCTTAAAATTTCTGTATCATTTGGTACCGAATTCCAGTATCGTGACAACCCTAATATATATATATATATATATATATATATATATATATATATATATACGCATACATACATTTGTGTGTGTATAATACTAAATAATAAATTATTTCTTAAAAATATGTTATATTAAAAATAAAAATATTTATATTTAAAAATAATCTTTATTAAATACTCTTTATATTAAAAATAGTCTTTGCCATAAAACATAAATCAGCATTATATCTCCTTATTTTTGTGAAAAATCTGTGTAATTGTCCAAAAATGATCTAAAAATGGTCAAATGTATTAGCATGTTTAAAGAAATAACCTATTTATTCAGATGTTACTTAATTCTGTGAGATATTTCACATATAAAGATTACACACAAATATAAACCTACTTGCAGTGCCATAAATTGATGAATGTACATGAAATATCATGACGTCTGACTCTTTCCTCTACGTCTCATTTCAGATCACCGTTTGCCGACATTACTTTTCTGAGCAGTCCCCTGTGCTCTGAGCTAGCAGACGTGCAGTGGTACGGGCACGAGAAGGCAAAGCCGGGAACGCTCGTCTAAACCGTCATCCCTCATCCCTCTCTCTTTCAAAGGGTGTTCAGAAGGGCAGGCCTGACCACAGCCTGGACCTCAACTCATCCCAACACACCTGTGGCTGGAGCCAGTACCACCTCGACCTCTCCTTCCTCTCCTCCTCTCTGTCTATCTGGCGGTACAGTGCTTATGAACTATGGGATTACAAGAGTCTGAATGAACTGAGCTTGACCTTGTCTAAACCTCCCTCTCAGACTTTTGAACTCTGACCCAGTTAGCTGGCAGCCGGTTCCTCTAAATGCACAAACCCATCCATCGCTGGAGTGATGTGCGTAAGAGAGACGTCTTACCCACGTTGTACTATAAGTGAACCCCACTCATGCACACACACACACACACACACACACACATGCTCAAATAGACGTATTGGTCCCCTGCTGTCGTGTGTGTTCCTCTGCACTGATGCCAGAGAGCCGATGTCATTCTCTCATGCACAAAAACACATTCCGATGGATTGCTTTGTCGTCAACCATTTTTGTAGATCTTTACGTTCTCAGTATGTGACCACAAGCCCCTCCTTCATCTAACAGCGCCTCTTCTGATTGGACCATATGCATCAAAAGCCCCTCCTTCATCCTAAAGCACCTCTGCTGATTGAACAGGATTACATCATAAGCTGCTCCTTCATCCTACAGCACCTCTTCTGATTGGACAGCAGTATATCAAAGGCCCCTCCTTCATCCTACAGCGCCTCTTCTGATTGGACAGAAGCCCATCAAAAGCTTCTCTTTCATTCTACAGAACCTTTTCTGATTAAAAAGGATTACATCAAAACTCCTCCTTCATCCTTCAGAACCTTTACTGATTGGACAAGAGCACATCAAAGGCCCCTCGTTCATCCTAAAAAGCCTTTTTTGGTTGGACAGGAGCACACCAAAAGCCCCTCCTACATCCTACCGTACCTCTTCTGATTGGACAGGAGTATATCATAAGCCTATCCTTCATCCTACAGCGACTCTTCTTATTGGACCATATTGCATCAAAAGCACCTCCTTCATCCTACAGCGCCTCTTCTGATTGGACAGGATTACATCATAAGCCGCTCCTTCACCTTACAGCCACTCTTCTTATTGGACCATATTGCATCAAAGGCACATCCTTCATCCTACAGCGCTTTTTCTGATTGGACAAGAGTGCATCATAAGCCCCTCCCACTGTTTGTGAACTTGATATTTTGTGAGCATTTGAAAAGCTGTTCTTGGATTTGAAAATGAGCCCTGATTTTTATATATCGCTCGAGATGCTGATGTTGCTAAAAGCGTCACAGACTGCGTCGAAACTTTGTACGTAATGTTGGTTCGTCAACCTCTCAACGTCACTGATTCCGGTTCAGGAAGTTCTACCGTATTTCTTTGCAGAACATAGCTAACTTTTAGAAGCCATAGCTGTACAAATCTGACACGTTAGGTTAGAAGCATGATTATCTGCGTTGAACGACCAATCGGTGAACTCAGGCCGCGTACTTTGCTACTGCGTCACACTCGCTATCATGGTGCTCTATGCCTGAACTGTACATCCCACAATGTCCTGCTGTACGGCCCACACTGCATGCAGAACCATCGCAATCCCCTGCGTATAGTGTTGTGACATCAGTGAAGAAAAAAAAACTCTCCGAACACTCCTGGCCTTATCGGTTTTCTGTTTTTACGAGTCTGTTTTTTTAAAAGTCCAGATTTGACTTCACTGTAACACCGTTATGACATGCGTTCGTATTTATTAAGTCAGATGAGCACAACGCAACGTGGCACACCGACACAATATTTTCAATTACCTCTTCCCTGACCTGCTTTCAGGAGAACAGCATTCCAGAATGTGATGCAGGTGCTTTTGTTTTCAAGAAAACACGAGCTCAGACAATACAGGGTGTTTCGTGCTTTTATCATGCAGTCAACTAGATCGAAACCATGTGTGCCCCTTGCCTCGATCATCCGACCGAGGAAACATCAAGCCATAACACTAAAGACCGCATTTGTTCTACACTCTGCAGGATACGAAACATCGTACGCGCAAAGTACCTTAAGAAACAGGTAGCTGAAAGCACACCCTTAGCCGTTACTATTTTTAAAAAA
Organism: Danio kyathit; assembly: GCA_903798195.1. NCBI lineage: Eukaryota > Metazoa > Chordata > Actinopteri > Cypriniformes > Danionidae > Danio > Danio kyathit. The sequence goes on along the minus strand of LR812536.1, from coordinate 13,567,586 downwards.
TGTCTCTTTTTGAAAGGGTCCAAATCAGCAGATGCTAAACTACCAGAGTAAAGGTCTTTGCACACTGAAGTCCGAAATTTTCATATGCTTTTTTTTTTTCATATTCATATGTGAAAGAATGGTCACGTAAACAACACATATTAATTAATCCATCACGAAAAACGAAAAACATTTTGGAGTCAATTCAAGCGATACGTTGTTCTCATCTCTTCTCCAAAGAAGAAAAAGAAAGAGGAATAGGCTACATATTGTGTTCATCCAATACTGCAAATAGAGGAAGGAGCGATCAGCTCATTATCAAAGTTTGCAAAATGCAAAGTTTATTTCAGGAAATCATTCATGTTGATACATTCACGTACGTAAACAAATCCTGAACAGAGACTGGCAGTACCTACAGACATTATAATAGATGGTGGCCGCGTTGACGTGTCAAAGCAACGGACCAGCAGGGGAGAAGTGCGCCAGTCACTGAATCCAGCATATAGGGGTTCTCAACTGTCCGCCACATTCAGTGTTTATTTTATGCACTGTGTTTGTCATAAAGTTATCTGTAGCTCAAATGACCGCATTCTGTATTTAGCTTTTAGCTTGTGTGGTGACTCTGAACTGTCAAAACACCTCTCAAATCGATTTTTCGGATGCAAAAAGCAGGAAAAAAACGTTCACGAAAGTTTCGGAGGCAGGGTGTCAATACGATTCACACAACGTGAGGTCGAATTTATTTTTTAACTTGCAAAAATTACAGGCGAAAATTTCAGATTCAGTGTGCAATCACCTTTAAGCAGTGTTTTTGAAAGATGTCTTTTCTACTGATGAAGGCTGTGTTTATTTGATTTTAAAAAATCAATAAAATAGTGACATTTAAAAAAAATAATTATATCTATATGTTTGTTAAAAAAAATAACATAACGTGTCTGAATATATTTTAAAATGTAATTTATTCCAGTGACACAGTTGAATTTTTGCATCATACTCTAGTATTCGGTATCACATAATCATAAAAAAGATAAAAATATTCTAATATTCTGATTCATAAGTTTGTGTAGTTATGAAAATAAAACGCACCATGGTTTCCACAGAATTTCTAAAAAGCAGCATTCATAATTGGTCACAGCAAATCTGTAAATCTGTATAGTATGTATAAGTATAATTTATATATATAAATTTAGTATATAATCATGTGACATTAATGACTAGAGTAATGATGCTGAAAATTCCTATTTGAATCACAGGAATAAATTAAAATTTAAATTATATTCACAAAAACAAATATTTCAATTGGAAACATTTCACAATATGACTGTTTGTATTGTATTCTTGTGTATATAATATATGAATAAATGCAGTCTTGGTGAGCAGAAAAGTCGTTTTCTAAAAACAAAAAAAACGTTTCCAAACTCGGTGGCGTTAATCCAAATCTCACTGATTCATGCTCAGTAAAGGGCCTATAAGTAAACCATATGTTTTTTTATCTGCCCTAAAATGAATTGTTTATTATTTTTGTGCATGCTCAGCACACGGTGTTATGCATCTTGATGTTAAAACTGAAACCCGGTGTAAAAACAGCCCTTACAGAAGTCAAACGTCTTCATTTGAGGTCGTCCAGACCCTCTTTGACCAATGTGGTCTCACTCCTCTCGTCTACCTGTACTCGATAACAAAAACATAAACCTTTTTATATTAAACCAGAAAGAAACTAACACATTTATCAACATTTATAGGCAGGACTGTGGAAACTGGGTTCTTTTAAAAGAAGCAAAGCGTTCGTTCAATGATTTTTATATAAATCAGTATTGGTTTCATTTATAAGTTGGGATTTAGCAACGACACGTTCAGGTGCTACAGGAAGACCAGTTACTGCTTTGGATTCCTAGCTGTAGACTTTTCCTAACTGTTGTCAATAGTTTTAATACCAGTTGTGCGAAACGAAGGACGTTAGTTACTAAACCCGTCATCCTGACAATAGAGCATGTTTCATGAGTTCATTTTCAGACATAACCCGGACACAATAAAATGGTGTTGTAGAGAAAAAAAAACAAAGTGGAATTGTTGGGCAGGTTACATATAACCAGATTCCACCGTTAATTTATTCTTTTTTTTCTATTAAGAATTTGTATAGTAACATTTTTTCAAAAACCGTGTTGTTGGCAACTGATACTGAATTTTTCAGATGAGAAATGTGGTGGTTCTTGAGATTCTGAAATAAATTATTGCTGAATGTTCTCTAAACAGCAGCGTGAATGTGATTTCTTTTCTGTGTGAGGCTAATGAACAGTGGGGGAAATAAGTATTGAACACGTCACCATTTTTCTCAGAAAACATATTTCTAAAGGTGCCGTTGACTTCACAGCAAAAAAATCAGTGTACATTTAACTCAATTTGAGTTTAACTTAACACTCCTTGGGTGTACATATGACTCCCTCCATTTTGGAGTTAAAATAAGACTTTCTAAAGTGTGAAATTTGTACATTACTCTCAGAGTTCATTTTAACACAGTAAGAGTTTATTCTTACATCGAACTGGAGTGTGTGTTACCCTTCAAAGTGTTAATATATTACCTTTTTTCCTATATTATCAATTGTTGTGTGTGACAGATAAGTGATCAAATAAGTTGAAAATAGTTTTTATTTATTAAATGTTCATTAATCTTTTTAGCAATAATTTCAATACATTCAACTCTTTGCATTTTAAAATGCAACAAGATATGTTTCAAGTTTAAGTAAAACATACTGGTTTGATCACTGTTTGTCTGAAAAAACCGGTTCGAGTAAAAAAAAACTGGACTTCCCATCACTAGTGGGAAATACACTGCATATTGGGTTAAAATTTAACACTGAAAAAAAAAACTCTTAAATATACGCTCTTTCACACTCATGGATTAAAATGTACTCCGGCACTGAACAACACCAAAAAAATCACACTGTATATTTAACACTGGAACTTTTGCTGTGTAGTATTTATTTACACTGATGAAGGGCAAAGAACTACTGAGAGATTTCAGCTGCTGTCTGAGCTTTCACTGCCTTTCTACACCTCCCTTTCTTCATGTGTTCAATACTTTTTTCCATTTCACTTTACTAAGCAGTAGTGGTAAATTTCGAGTGTTGCGGTAATTCAGAGTAAAGTTTTGAAATTCTAGAGTTAGATAAAGATAAAATTACCCTCTTAGTGTTAGAAGCTGATTTACCTCCTTGTCATACAGAGTTTCATGCATCTAACGCTAATACAGTGTTGACTACTACATCAAGGAATTTATGCAGCAATATCCCTGAAGGATTTTTCCAGACGCCATTTTCTTCTGCCACGAGGAGCAACGAGAAGAAGCAACTGGTGAGTAAAAGTACTTAAAATGTTTGTATATAGACATTTGACATCAAAATTGCTATATATGTACACATTAGTTTTAAATATCTCACAAAAAAAAACCTTGTTAAAGAAAAAATAAAATGTATTCATTGCAGCACATAATTATTGCATGAGTGGTGAATTGAAATTGTAGATTGTAATTATAGAATTAACGGCAGGGGATAATGTAAATACAAATGTAAAATATTTCAAATGAACACTGGTGCAGTGTTGAAAATTTGACCTAAGAGTGTTAGCACAAAACACTGACTGGTGTTCATATGATCATTTGTGGTGTTAATATTTTACACTATAAGAGTTTGCTAATTAACACACTCTCTGAGTGTTGACGATGTTAACTCTTTCAAAAGTGTTATTTCAACACTTTTATAGTGGTTCCCATATAAACTCTGAGGGAGTGTTCATTTTAACTCTAAGGTAGTTAAATCTACTATTTAAAATTTGCAGTGTAGCTGCTTCAGTCCAACATCTACATAACCAGGATGATGATGAAGATGAAACCAGGGTGGACATTTCAGCAAGACAATGATCCAAAACACAGCTCTCAAATGCATTCAGAGAAAGAAAATCAAGCTGTAGAATGGCCCAGCCAATCACCTGACTTGAATCCAATAGAGAATACAAAATAAAGATCAGATTTGATAGACGAGACCCACAGAAACATCAAGATTTTTACACTCTGTTGAAGTCTGTGAAAAAAATCACACCTGAGCAATACACGTGACTTCATTCTCCATATGAGAGATGTCTTTAAGCTGCCATCACCAAAAAAGCCTTTTATATTAAGTATTAAATACGTTTCAGTAGTTCAGCACTTTCTCCTTGTGTCATTTCATTGTTAATACACAAAACAATTTGTTTGTTTTGTTTTATTTTTATGTTTGTATTTGGTTGCATTGGAACCGTGGCTTGATTTGCAAGTGCGTGAAAGCACCTTAGGCACTTGTTCGGGAAGGGGGGGGGGGGGGGGGGGGGGGCATTTCAGTTCACTGTCACTCCTGATGGCATCGACCTACAGCTGAGTCGAGAAGTTCTCAATCACACTTCAATTTGAACTGCAGTAAATATGTATTGTAGTTACCTAACATCTTGATCAAGGAACTCAAATCAAGGCAAAAGTTCTTTGAGATAATAATTGATTATGCTACACCCGACTATACAGTACCTTGTCTAGTATCATAGCGAAGCACCAACTTCTCTCCAGTTCTTTGGATGTTTCCCAGTACATAAAGGCAGTGTCCCAGGCTGGTTGTGAGTGGGGAGTCATGAGAAAGGGACAGGCTGAACTGAAAGTCTGTCAGAGGAAGGGAGGAAACGAATGCCCAGGTATCTGTCCATGGATCATACCTCTCCACAGCAGTGTATACACCAGTGCTGGAGTCAGGAGTCACAAGGGAATCCAGATACCAGCCACCCACAGCAAAGATTTTCCCCTCACACACTGCTGCACTGAAGTGACGCCTGTGCTGAGAGGGTTAATGGACAGTCACATTTGAACTTTGACTTTAATTCTTGCACAACCAATATTTAACTCAGGGAACAAGATGTTAAAGAACAATAAGTTCTGCATATAAATCTGCCTGTGCAAGTTTGTATTATATTTAGGTCATGAAATGGTGGACTGGTTTGCACTGGTCAGAGGTGGTATACTAGATCTGACCAGCACAATTCAATTCAACACAGGTTATTCAGCTGGTCAAGTACTTAAAATGCTTTTTGCCTGTGACCACTTTGAAATTTTAAGAGTAGATAATTACACAATTAACATATATATTGTTATCTATTGTACTGTACTTAATAGTCATGTGTTCATACTTTCATACCTTAATAAGAGGAGCTGTTGATACCCATTGATTGGTAAAAGGGTTGTAGCGAAAAGAAGCCATCTTGAACTCGTATCCCTTTTTTACACGCTGTCTATAACCCCCTATTAGATAGAGGTAATTATAGAGAACTGCTGTAGTGAAGCACCACTTATCTGCACAAAAAGGCAGATCTGTGAGAGAACTCCATTTCCCATAATCCCAATCCTTCTCCAGCCAGAAGATTGTTCTAGCAGTCTCTGTTTCCAGGTCATTCCCTGAGGTCAAGTTCTCCTTCCTCAAGCAGCACAAGTGTGGAGTTCCCATTGACCTTAATCTCAGAACCTCTGCTTTAAGGTGTGGATCCAAGCCCTCGCTCAGGTGTGGACGCTCCAGTAGATACCTGCTCAGGTAGGTTAGCACAGTCTCTAGGATCTCCTCACTGCAGAGTTCATCAGCCAGCTCTATATAGCCCAAGCAGGTCTGATCTGTTAGTGCCTGAGAGAGGGCAATAAGTAGACGATTGGTGAACCCAGAAGCCAGAAAGTAGGTGCTCACTCGTAGGTGTTCCCCAAGGAGGCTGTCAGGAACACAAAACCTCTGAAGGAAGCAGAACTGTAGAAAGTTGTGGAAGACTGGAGCGGCAACATGTTCAAAGTGTACCAGCCGTTCAGATGTCTCTCTCATGGAGGAGTGGAGAAGAGCCTTGAAGTACTCGCTGGAGTCTGCAAGCTTCTCTAGATCAACCTGGAAGTAAGTTCCAATAAGCATTACCACATTGCTGTATTCGAAATTGCCCCCCTCATTCACTATTGCCTACTTTAGTTTAATTAATGTTTCGCATGAAGGAGGGAATGAAAAATATTGAGTGCACTGAGTGGAGTTCTTGTTCTTGCTTTGCTTTTGATAAATCCCTCAGACTGATTAGACTTTGTGATAGTTATTAACACTTAAAGAGTTGTCTATTAGTAATGAAACAAAGCATTTTGATTTCTGTCATGCATTCAAACATTACTCATACATTTATTCATTTTAATCCCCTTTTTCGGGGCCGGGTCAGAGGGGCAGCAGTCTTAGGAGAAAACCCCAGACTTTCCCTCTGGAGATCCTGAGGCGTTCCCAGGCCAGCCGAGAAACATAGTCTCTCCAGCATGTCCTAGGTCTTTCCCGAGGCCTTCTCCCGGTGGGACATGCCTGGAACACCTCCCTAGGTAGGCGTCCAGGAGGCATCCGAAACATTACTTTAATTCAATAATTTATATAGAAACTTACACCAATAGCATCCCACTGCAGAAGCGGTCAGACGTGGAAACTCATTAAGTGTGCAAACTTGTACAGTGCATTATGGGTATTTTCTAGCTGAGGGTACATTGGTTGTACACTTTTTGTGGTACATTGTTGGATTGATCGAGTGCACTTCAGAACTATGGTTTTACCACTACAAAGGGGTGCTACCTTCAAGAGTGCACTATACTGTATAACTTGGTCCTGGAGGGCCAATGTCCTGCAGAGTTCAACCCCAATTAGACACACCTGAACCAATATATCAAGCTCTTATAGGTTTACTAGAAACTTCCTGCAGATGTGTTGAAGCAAGTTGAAGCTAAACTCTGCAGGACACCGGCCCTCCAGGACCAAGTTTGGGCACTCCTGGTGTAGGGGGTGATTTTTAGATACAGCCCATGTGTTTGTGGCCTAGTATTGTTATACAGGCCATGGTTGGTGTGCATTCCTGTGTAGATACTCACATGGAAAATATGTGTGCTGGTTTGCACCATCACCATTGGTCCATCGGTCTGGTGCCGATAGGTCCTGTAGTCTTGATTTGTTCTCCAGATTTCTGACAGTAGGATATCAGACCTCTCCTCCACAACATCAGATTCTGCTTGTCCAAACTGAACCCAGTTTAAACTGCTTCTGGAGTACAGGCACCTCTGTATCTGTTCTAAACTTCTCTTTATCCATGTGCAAAAATACATTAAAACCACAGCAATAACCTGCTTTATATTAGCCATGTTCAGATAGATCAGTCTAAAGAAGCCTCACTCACAATCCCAGCTATAGGGTCATGCTATTCCAAGGTGGATGGAGGATAATTCCAGCCTGTTTTTATGGTAGAACATGCATGGTTGTTTTCATGGCTCAATATGGCGTCTGTGTGCTCGAGCTATTTAAAGAGGTCTTTGCAACAGGAAACAAAATATGACGGGTCGCTCTGTTCAGTCTACTGATTTATAACACTGTAAACCATGATAGCTGGTAACTGATGATGCTTGGTTACATTATAATTTATATACATTTGTGTATTATAAACATTGTTTTAATGTTATGATTTAAATTAAATGAGCAATAAAACCATTAACATTTTTAATAGTTAATACCTTCATAAATACATTTAAAAATACCCAGCAAGCATTTTGTTTTTAAAAGATGTCTAATAAACATAGTCGTCTTGGCTAAAACAAGGCTAAATTTGGGCTGTCTGTGAAAATCTAATAGAAGTCTAAGAATAGGCCAAAACTAGACTAGTCATCAAATAAACAGAAAGAATGACTACACATATTAAGTCTGTCTTATCTTTCTATTTGACAGATTAGACAGTTATGGCTATTCTTAGATGTCTATTAGATTTTCACTGACAGCCCAAGTTTAGCCTTGTTTTGCCAAGGTTTCTACATTTAGATGTCTATTAGACATCTATTAAACACAAAATTGTTTGCTGGGTATGTTTTGGCAGACATCAAACACACACAGAAATCATTTATACATTTCAAAGATGACGTTCATACATCAGCTTGATTTTTGTTGTTGTTAATTTTTTAATGATCAAAAATATTGGATGCTTTCAGACAGTGAACAAAGAGAAATAAACCAGAGAGAAGTCTAAAGTACAACCTGAATTAGCCAAAACAATTACAGAAATCATAAACATTAGTTCTAACTACACCGTTTCAACTTCATATTTAGAATATGAGGCTGGGTGCTTGTTAAAGTGGCTGACCCCAAATTTCTTTAGTGCCTCAGTGTTTATTCGGCACAGACAAATAGAAGAGCATCAGTTTGACACATCAAATGCTCCCAATATGATTCCTACAAAGTACTGTACGTATTCATGAACTTGATCCCACCCATTCACTGTATTTAGTTAATACAGAAGTGAATTTTACATTTTGTTGAACTAAACAAACTATACTTGCTTTGGACAATTTAAACAGATATTAAAATAAGCATAAAACAATTAAACAAAGGAAAACTTTAGCACTTCCTCATATTTAGAAATGTGACGGATGCATTTTGTCAGTACATACACTGCAGTTCTAGAGGTTAAACTTGTGTGTATGTACAAATTAATACAAGACGGTTGTAGAAATAGTTATTGCTACATATCAATATGGCAAAGCAGAAATCGGTCAAATCCTTAGTGAAATGCAGAAAGGCATAGCTCAATATTTTTTGCAATTGCTAAATGAATAACAGCCATATCATTTCAAGACAAAGAAACAGTAGTTTATGCGCCATTCTGAAACAAATTAACATGGAAATCCTGAGCTCAAAAAAATAGGTGCAATACATTTCACAGTTTGTAAATATATGGATGCAACATGATAGTTGTAAGTAGTTTTTTTTCCTTACTCTGGGGTAGGACAAATAGTTTCCCATCCCCCTTTTTTTTCTCCAAATGACAGAATAAACAAACATAAATAAGCAAACAAAAATAGACAAAGGTAGTAAATGGAACTAGGACATTAAAATGCAGAGATATCATTTGGACCCTGTGGTTTTACACAAAACTGATGATGGACAGGCTGATTCTTGATAGAATCAAAAGATAGTAATTAATTAAAAGATAATTAATAGTTGACCACACTTGTAGGATAATGTAAACATTTTAAAAACAAAGCAGCTACATTATAAATAAAATACATTTTACAGTTTTTGTCATACAGGTTCAAGCGGTAAATGAATTATATCTAGATTGCAATCAAGAGTTGTAAATTTGTGATTTTTTTTTTTTATAAGGGAAGAGCCCTATAAAATGTTGTAGACTTAAAATCTCAGGATAAACCATTCTTCAGTCATATTCATTTCGTACTGTGCCCCCTCTTAAATAGTTTTAAAAAATAATATTAAAACAAAATCAACACCTAAACAGTAAGTGTTGCAAAAGGATATCCAGAAGTCCACTTAAGTGCAATTTTAGGAAATGAGCTTCTTCTGTTTGAAATATGTGTCGAACCTGTGCAGTGCATAATCCTTAAGGAAAAACAGAAATGAATAGATAGAATTTAGTTGTCAAGGCCTGTTGTTTCAGTGATGAACATGTACTGTATACATAACCAGTGTTGGGGGTAATGCATTACAAGTAATGTGAGTTATGTAGAAATATTACTTTTCTAAGTAATGAATAAAGTAACACATTACTTTAAAAAAAACTAAGTAATAACATTTGAGTTACTTTTTATTTAATGAATTAGCTTTTTTAAAAATTGCTAAATTAATGTAGTTGAATCCTGCATTCGATGAAAGAATGCATTTATTATTTTGAACACGTCGAAGAAAAGGAAAAGGGGATTGTCTCAATGGACAGTAATTTTTATTTGACTAATAATAATAACAACAAGGGACTAAGTGATTTTTTTTACGTAACTAATAAGACAAAAAGTACAAAAGTAGCGATAGGGCTGGGCAATTTGGCCTAAAATCTAAATCTCGATTAATTGAACATTTTAACTCGATTACGATTAATGAACGATTATTTTTTAGTAAATATGCTCACATATTACAAGTGAGAGATTTTTGAATGAAGGGTGCATTAATTGATTTGAAAATAATTGAAGGAAACACACGCTATCTACTATCTGATTATTTATTGAACATCAACGTTGAACAACAAATGAAAACACGCATTGCTTAAAACCAACAGTCACTTATTTTCTTATGAAAAAGTGAAAATAAATAACTTGCACTTTTGGAAACAAAATAAATTATTTTCAGTGTTTTTCATATTAAAAGTAGAAAATAAGCAGGATCCCTTCTAATAAAGAGATAAAATATCTCTTGTATATCATATCAATATTATTTTAAACAGTGCATTTCTGGCGCAGCTTCTAATCATCGTCAATGTAGTGCAAAGTAACACAAAAGGAACAAACAGAGCAGGGTCACGTGACTCCACACACTGTAGGGTAAGTAACTGAAAAAATTGACCTGGAAAATTAGATCGATTATTGGTTCTGAATGTCGATTTCGATTACTTTGATTAATTGCCCAGCAAGCGAACACATTGCTTTAAACGTTCATAAATCTGTATATATGGCATGTATAAAAAACTTTGCAAGTTCTAGAAGAGATCAAGTCTCAGCAAAGTTAAGTGAAAGTAACGCAAAAGTAACTTAATGCATTACTTACCAAAAAAAGTAACTAAGTAGCGCAACAAGTTACATTTTTGAGCAGTAACTCAATATTGTAATGCTTTACTGTCAAAAGTAACTTTCCCCAACACCGCACATAAATATTATGTGATTTTCAGTTTCATTAATTTATGGATAATTGACAAGTGACATGAACCACAAACTTTATATGAATATAAAGTACATATATGTATTTACACTAATATGCAATACATTTGATTAGTGTATTAGGTAATTTCATTATAATTTTTAGTACACTATTAGAAATTTGAGCTTGTATGTGTAATGATACAGTGTTTTAAAGATTACCATGTATCCAAACTCGATTTTGGAGAGCTTGGCTTGAATAATGGACCACAAACCCCAGAGGAAATGAGACGCAAGGGCAAACCTGTTTGTGTGCATGTGAGTTTGAGAGATAAAATGACAAACAGAGAGAAAGGTTACTAGGTAGAGGTGAAAATTCACCAAATGTTCTTTCCATGTTATGTCAACAAAAGTCTGATAGTAAACACGATTCCTACCGGTTAGCCTCGATGATCATGTCCTCTTCTATCCTGGCCTGGTCTGCCGGTGAAACACCCCCTTTTTCTGACAGATAGTGTCTGATAAAATGTAACTAAAAACAAATATAACATGTTTTTTTTTTGTTAAATCTAGATATCAGATATCTGAAAAAACTTTCAAATGACCACATCAGGATTGAAATCTTAAAATCAAATATTGCGTCAATTAAATAAATATTGTGCCAATTAAACAAACATTAAGGCAATGACATATTACACAGTTAAATGTTAACCTTGTGTCAGTCAGACTGACCTCTATGGAAAAGTTACTGGGTTAACCTTTGACACACTTTTTATGTCACGTCAGTTCTAAAACTTTCCACTAGATGTCAGTGTCACCAAACGACAGCTGCACTTTACACTCACCGGCCACTTTATTAGGTACTCCTGTCCAACTGCTTGTTACCGCAAATTTCTAATCGGCGAATCACATGGCAGCAACTCGATGCATTCAGGCATGTAGACATGGTCAAGATGATCTGCTGCAATTTAAACCGAGCATCAGAATGGGGAAGAAAGGTGATTTAAAGGATTTTGAACGTGGCATGGTGCCAGACGGGCTGGTCTGAGTATTTCAGAAACTGCTGATCTACTGGGATTTTCAAGCACAACCATCTCTAGGGTTTACAGAAAATTATCAGAAAAAGAAAAAACATCCAGTGAGCGGCAGTTCTGTGGGCACAAATGCCAGGTTGAAGCCAGAGGAGAATGGCCAGACTAGTTTGAGCTGATAGAAAGGCAACAGTAACTCAAATAAGCACTCGTTACAACCGAGGTATGCAGAAGAGCATCTCTGAATGCACAACATGTCCAATCTTGAGGTGGATGGGCTACAGCAGCAGAAGATTGACAATAGAAGATTGGAAAACCGCTGCCTGGTCTGATGAGTCTTGATTTCTGCTGCAACATTCGGATGAGAGGGTCAGAATATGGCGTCAACAACATGAAAGCATGGATCCATCCAATGGGTCAGGCTGGTGGTGGTGATGTAATGGTGTGGGGGATATTTTCTTGGCATACTTTGGGCCCATTAGTACCAAATTAAGCATCGTGTCAACGCCACAGCCTACCTGAGTATTGTTGCTGACCATGTCCATCCTTTTATGACCACAATGTACCCATCTTCTATCTATGCCACGAAGGATTAAGGCAGTACTGAAGGCAAAAGGGGGTCCAACCCGGAACTAGTAAGGTGTACCTAATAAAGTGGCCGCTAAGTGTATGTACATACGTAGCCATGTGTTAAACAAATATCAATCCAAATAATAATGCTTAAAGTATATATATATATATATATATTAAGGGTGTAACGATACGCGTATTCGTATCGAACCGTTCGGTACGAGGCTTTCGGTTCGGTACGCATATGAACCGAACGATTCAGACAAATATAATGTTTTCAGCGCAACAATGCTCAACAAGGCATCCCATGATGTGACAGGCAACATCTGCCTTCCCCGCCCACCTCCAGTCAGGCACACACTGCACTCAGGGTCAGAGTAAGCTCAACTGGCGCTCAAACCGAAAGTTATGCCGCTTTCAATCCGAAAAAGCCGGCGGAGCTGGGTGTTGAGATGATGCGGGGTTTGTCCCGGACAAAAGCGAAGACCGAGGGCGCTGAGATGATGCAGGGTTTGTTCCGGACGAAAGCGAAAGGGTGGAAACGCGCCGCGGACTGACTGCACTATACAGCTAGCAAAATGGCTAGTAGCTAACATTAATGTAATCCTCCTATAACCAACAACGGGTCTGGCGTTTGGGAGCACTTTGCTTATTCCTGCTTTCAGATCCACTGAAATGGCAGGTGACGGTCAAATCAAGCAGATCTCGGTTGTATCCACAATGTGCTGCCGTTAATCCGCGAGTCAGGTAATCAAAAAATAGGTTGCATGATATTTAAGTATACGTGAGTCACGCGTGGGTAAGATCAATTATTGGTGATGCAAACTTTAACTATTTACTCTAAAATATTAAGGTGTTTCAAGCAATCTTGACAGACTGCCACAACTATGCTTTCATTTAAAAAAAAATCGCTCGTCACGGCTATATGCGGTGAACATCTCCGTTTTCACAGGTTTCTGAGTTTTCTCATCATCAATCACTTTCAGTCTGGGAACATGTTCAGTGCTGCGAATTTTGTTTTAAGCCTGTCCTGCAATATCGTGTATTGAGGAGGATATAGGCAAAGATATTGCAGAGAGCTGAGATCTACAGTATGATGACTTTAAAGACGATATTTAGCTTGTTTCGCATTAATGTAGATATATTACATGTTTTAATTACATTATTGAATAAAATGAACAGCATTATTATTTTTAATCATCATCATTAATAATAAATAAACTAAAAATAATTTGACAGCTTCAGCTGTTCACATCAACATGACCGGCACTTACAGACTTCAGCACCACATGTCTTTAGCATGAATTGAAATCGACTTTCCCTCCTAAACGAAAAAATACAATAATTTTTAAAATTGCAATGCGATTAGTCATGTATTCGCAATTTCACTTAAATCAGCATGCGAAAATTTAATTATTTTCATTGCGCTCTTTCTCTCTGCAGCAGCAGTTCACGCGCTCTGGATAAGCGCACTACACAGCCACATCTTGTAGCAAATTAATTTGCAACTTTGTTGTATAAAAAATAGGCTAAATAACAACATTTAATTAACAAACAAATGAAATAAAATTATTTGTAAAAATGAAACTACAGAAAAAAGAAAATGAAAAGAACTGAAACCAGCTCAAATGTTCTGTTCTGGAATAACAGGTGTTGCGATCAAATTAATTCGATGGAATAATTAACAGAGACGGGCGCATTTTTCAGAAAATAGCCTATTTTATTTTATTTAAAAATATGTTAGGCCTATAATTATTATATATATATATATATATATATATTTTAAATAGCCTATATTAAATTACCATTCATTTTGGCTTTAACGAATTATTGAACAGATTATTAATAACTTATCAAAAACATTTTACTGAGCTCAGTGTCGGCCGTCACCGGATAAAGTCCAATCTTTCTTTAATTTTTTGGACTTTTGTTTGAAAGCTTAGTGGCATTGTAGAGGTCCAATTTACTGTTGTTTGATTTAAATTTTAGCCTATATATGCGCCAATAAACAAGTCAAAGGAATGAGTGAATTAATAAAATGATTCTTAAATGTCGATATTGTTTTTACTCAAAAAAAAAATAACAAATGTTTTATAAAATAAAAGGAGCAATTTTCATCATTTATACGATTCAGTTAAATATAAGTTGGACATTTATGGGGCCATGTAACATGTTTTTGTGTTTGTTTTTTTGTTCTAGTGATCTTTAATATATACTGGGTAGCTACGCAAAATATTTTCTAAAATGTCAAGGAGGAATTTGTCGATTAGCTTTAATTATGAAGACAAAGAAATATTAAAAATAACAAAAATAAAATGATAAATAAAATACAAAGATAAAAAGAGCAGCATTTTGCTAAATATAATAGTCCTTTATATGCTTTAAATCCTGCTATGTGTTGTTTCATATTCGTTTTTATTTCACTTGATGCATTAGTTATTTAATGTTTGAAAGCTGAAAGAAATAACAGCCGTCCTTTAAATCATTATTTTACCATCAAAATGTAGCATATTTTATATTAATATCAACTTTTGATATAAAACCGCTGTGTAATTTAATTGATTGTTAAAAATGAAATAATTTTATGGCATAACAGTGTTTAGTAGTTGCTTTCGCTTTCGTTCTTCACGGAAGCTTTAACAGAAGCGTGTGCCGCATTCACCTCTGACGTGGCTACTCAGCCTGTAGCCTAGTTTGGGATTTTTTCGTTGTGACGATTAAGCAAGAATCATAATGCATTGCATATTCAGCTCATTCTTCAGTAGCCTCAACACAGGCTGGTAGCCTAGATTTAAACGGATCGTTTATAAGAATGAGCGATTAATAGATTAATTGGTCGTTAATTTAAATGATCATTGATCACTGGATTTTGTAGAAACTGACATCCCTAGTTCAAAGTAAAAAAAAAGAAAAGAAGAGAGATCTTGCTTTTATGATGTTAGTTTTCATACAATAAAAAGATTTCAATCAGAGAAATCCTCTGGCTTTTTTTTTTTTTTTTTTTTTTTTTTTTTGCTGTATCGAAAACATACCGAACCGTGACACCACTGTGTCGTATCGAACCGAACCGTGATTTTTGTGAACCGTTACACCCCTAATATATATATATATATATATATATATATATATATATATATATATATATATATATATATATATATATATATATATATATATATATACATATATATATATATATATATACATATATATATATATATATATATATATATATATATATATATATACTTTGTGCTTATGCTAGGCTGCTTGTTTACATTTAATTTAATAATAATGTATATGTTTTTAGAAATTTCTATCCATCTCTTCCGGTAAAAAATTGACAGAAATTGTGTTTATATATACATGTTTACTTGCCAATACTGGATACTCGTTTGATTTCCTCATTTCACATTCCACCCTGATATTTTGTTCGATATTCGATATTTTTACTTGACAGTATCGTTCCATAAATTATATATATATATTATAAGATTTTTGTGTGTGTGTACTCTGGCATAATATTAAGTATAATAATGATAGGCTGAGTAAGTGTGGATGGTTGTGACTCACCTGCTGTTCTCTGTTAGGATAATTTTCTACCTTTGCCTTATAGAAAGGCCACTGGTCATATGTGTAGTCATAAATCCATTCACAGAAATGATTCCCAAAATCAAAGCCTCTGCATTTAGGGGGACAAATTAAAAGTTCAGGTTATCCAAGCTGCATTTATCTTAAACTGTAAAAATGCTATTGACATTTTTCAGAGGCGCCAATAACCTTATAATTTAAATGAGGGCATAGGATTTCAACAACCTAGTACCACTGAACATGACCTATATTATCAGGGATTATGCATGTCTTACTATATCAAATATGTGGCCTTTAAAGACATTTTATAGATTGTTAAGAAAGAAATGTAAGATCTACACAAGAATGTTTGTCTCATTTGTAATCGTAATACAGCTAATTAAATATGGACTAGGAAAGAACTACAACCAATTAAAAAAATTCTAAAGACTTAGATAGGACAATTAAGACCAGTTTACAACTATTTATATAATACTTTTTTTGATTATGAAATGTTTTACTTTTTTTTAAAGACTTTAAGATCCTCTGGAAATCCTGTTATTGTTTGCATCGCCCCTATTCGCATGTATGCACATATGGCAGTTTTACCTGTAATTATAGCTGCTGTATTCAAAATCGATAAGCATTAGTTTGTCAGCTGAATTCTCCCGGCCGTCCAACATGAGAATGTTCCCTGCAGAACAAAGTATGGTTTTATAGGTGAAAGGGCAGATATGTTACATAATGGTACAACACAACTGACTGGCAGACCCGTATCAGATAACCAGATCATGCTGGCATGCATGTGTGAATGAGATCTTTTACCTTCCTGAACGTCATTATGGCAGAACACCACAGGAGAGGGGGTAGCTGCCAGCAGTGACCTGACCAATGACAGATAATGTCTAACTTTATTACATTGGTTTTAAAAGCTGCTTTAAAAATGATTATTTAAAAGCACATCGCATAGAAAGAACAGAAACGGAGCACGCACACACACACACACACACACACACACACACACACACACACACACACACACACACACACACACACACACACACACACACACACACACGAAAGCATTTCATTCAGTGAAGTGTTACACAATCATGTGTGTGTGTGTGATTGACCAAGCAGGCTGAGTATGTAATCACTGATCACTGGGTATGCAAATCACTGATGCCTGGAACTGGGCTAAGGGTGTTAGCATGCAAACACGCATACACTACTTTTCATAAGCTTGGGATAGGTTAAAAAAAAAAGTACTAGGATACTTTTATTCTGCATTGTTGCATAATCAAAAGTGATAATAAAGACAGATATTATGTTACAAAATATATTTATTTCACATTAATGAGGAACTTTCTGTTTATTAAAGAAACAAGAAAGAAAATGTTTCCAGAAAGATATTACAAAGCACAGCATTTTTTAACAATGATAATAAAGGTTTCTTGGGAAGCAAATTGGCTTATTAGAATAACTTCTGAAGGATCACGAGACCTACAAACAAAAGTAATGGCCAGTGGTGGAAAGAGTACTAAAAAATCATAGTCAAGTAAAAGTACCATTACTTGCCTAAAAATATAGTGCAAGTAGAGTAAAAGTATCTGTTGTAAATATTACCCAAAAGTATGAGTAAAAAGTAGACCTTTCAAAAGTACTCAAGAGTAGCGAGTATTACATTGTAAAAAGCTGATGCATTTACATGTAATTTGTGAATGTGTGTAAACGTAACATTCTGTAGTGCATTTAGTCATTGTCCAGCAGGCACACAATGTCATAAGACGTTAATATTAGGTTAAATTTAGGTTGTGATGTCAGGTGACCAAAATTCAATGTCTAGGTAGCGTCTAAGGACAACATTATTTTGAAGTCCAATAACAACATCAAATAACGTTGATATTTGGTTGAGTTTAGGTTGTGTTGGAAAGTGACCAAAATCCAACTTTGAGCCAACATCTTAAACCAACGTCATATTCACATCAAATACTGACATTTATTCGTCAGATATTGCAACCAAAATCCAACATCTGATAGACAAGCTGTAACATCATGAGACGTTGATATTTGGTTGATTTTAGGTTGAATGTTGGACATTGACGTCGGCCTGATGTTGAGTTCTGACGTCAACCCGATTTTCATTTACAAACAAAATGCAACATCCCTACGACGTTGGGGTACAACATCAATCTGACGTCCAATGTTGACGTCCTGTGCCTGCTGGGTGTTTAAGGCCATTTCGGTCATCATACAGTAAACATCCGTCATCTTTTCATCAGTGACATGCTTCTAAACAGTCTCTGGGTCAATGCGTGTAATGATTTTGGACATCTTGGACATTTTTAATGCTTCCAAACAGTTTGCTGCAATTATAAATCACCCATGTCTTGAGGTACTTTATTAAGGCCCCGTTTACACTTTCAGGTCTTGATGCCCAATTCCGATTTGTTGCTTATATTAGATTTTTTGCCTGTCCGTTTACACGTTCTTTTAATTGTGACCCATATCTAATTCATGTGTTTACACTTACTATACAATTTATGACGTTGTGCATGCGTAAAGGCAGGTTCTGGCATCTGCGCCAAACTAGCCACGATGGAAGAAATTGTCTTGCTTTTAGCTCTGCGAAATGAGACAAGTTCAACTTTAAAATGATTTTGAGGCGGAGGAGGAGGGAAAGGGCTGTCATCGCAGCTTGCGCCTATGGTTTATATATGGTGTCCTCCACCATTCAGAGGAATTTGTGGGTACGAGAGAAATCTCCCGTCTGGTGGGAGCAAATTGTGGCAACTGACCACTTTCCTCTACCATGTCTCCTCTGTTGTTGATGTTTACCGCGTTGGTGTCTCCACACACGCTCTTCCTTCTACATCATTAAACCGCGAAGAAGTACCACATGGTCGCAAGTTTAATGACGTACAAAACGGAATGCCTCAATAAATCCAATCTGCCTGTTTACATGATAGTCGCGTTGTCACATATCAGATTTATATCTGATTTATTTCCACATATGAAGGAGGCCTGAAACTGATCTCTGAATATACGAATGTATGCGTTTTTTTTGTAATTACGCGGCCATAGAACATATCCGATCTGTGTCACATACGAGCAAAAAATTGGAATTGGGTCACATTTAACTGGCAGTGTAAACGGGACTTATAATGCGATTTTACCTTCTATGTGTGATTTGATTGAACAGGAATCACAGGATTGAATTTTCTACTCCCCATAGACGAGAAAAAAATAGTGACTGCAGGTTGAAGGAAAGTAGTGGAGTAAAAGTACCAATACTGCACTAAAAATGTACTCAAGGGAAAGTAAAAGTACACATTTTTAAAACTACTTAGTAAATGACAATTTCTGAGAAAAACTACTTAATTACAGTAGTTTGAGTATTTGTAATTTGTTACTTTACACCACTGGTAATGGCTCCTAAAAATCTGATTTTGCCATTTGTTTAATATATTTAATACATTTGTTCATTCATTTTCTTTTCGGCTTAGTCCCTTTATTAATCTGGGGTCATCACAGCGGAATGAACCGCAAACTTATCCAGCACGTTTTACGCAGCGGATGCCCTTCCAGCTGAAACCCATCTCTGGGAAACAACCATACACACTCATTCACACTCATACACTACTGACACTTTAGCCTACCCAATTCACCTGTACCGCATGTCTTTGGACTGTGGGGGAAACCGGAGCACTCGGTGGAAACCCACGCGAACGCAGGGAGAACATGCAAACTCCACACAGAAACGCCAACTGACCCAGCCAAGGCTCGAATCAGTGACCTTCTTGCTGTAAGGCGACAGAACTACCTACTGCGCCACTGCGTCGCCCATATTTAATACATTCCATACATTAAATCAAATAAATGCAGCTTTGAAAAATCTTGCTGACCCCAGAACTTTGAACAGTGTTGTTTACATAGAGAAAACTGAATATATGGAGTATTTGATCTGTGATGACACGTTTTCCAAATATCCTTTCAGTTTCTTTTATGTACAGTACATATCCCTCTCACCTCAGACTTTCCAGTTCTGCAGGAAGATCATACTTCATCAGCTTGTTAAATTTCTTGATGTGAGCTTCACGCACAAATTTCAATGTCTTAACTTGATCCATATACCTGTTTAGAAGGACAAACGCAAACAGTCATTTCAATACTGATGCCAATTAAAACATCCCACAAAAATGACCTCTTTATTTCATTCAAATATATTTTTAAAACATCATGGATGATTTCTTTAATTACGTGTTGTCAAAATGTCTGCATTTTCCAGATCAAACTAGCTCAGACAGTCTTTGTTTTATCGGCCAGAATGATCTTTTCAGACTTGAATTTTAATTTTAACCCATTTTCAGGGTTTATGCATGTTTCACCATATTAAATATAAGGCTTTTAAAGACATTTTAAAGACCATTAAGAAAGAAATTTAAGGTTAACACAAGAATATTGGTCTCATTTTGTAATTGTGATACAGCTAATTAAATATGGACTAGGAAAATCTACAAACCAGGGCTGCACAAAATATTGTTTGATCATCGATATCACAATGTGTGCAGCTCTGCACAAGACGTTTGGCCATAGGAGAAATGGTCATGCCCAACTAAGCCAGGTTTCACTCGAGGTTTTTTTTTTTTTTTTTAATCTTCACTTTCGCCAATTGGTGAAGTTTTTTCCTCGCCACTGTCGGCACTGGCTTGCATGGTTCAGGATCTGTAGAGCTGCGCATCGATGGATTTGGTCTTCAGTGTTTGGACTCTCAGTAGTGAATATTAACCCACACTGAACTGAGCTAAACTGAACTGAATGGAATTTAATCTCTGAAAACTGAACACACTGTTTCAATTCACTATAATCTTCTATGTGAAGCTGCTTTGACACAATCTACACTGTATAAGCGCTATACAAATAAAGATGAATTGAATCCACAATAGTCACACCGCAAGATATGCAATGTTGAGCTATGATTATAGATGACCGTAGATTATAGATGAATTTTATTATTAATAATGATATTATTATTCTACATATTCTCCAGATCTAGGATAGATGCATGCATTTAAGAATAACACACATCACCTTTGACCTTGTATTATAGGAAGAAGTGTATGTGTTAACATAACCATAGGGTTTTAGGTAAATTGAAGACATTTATAAGACATTTACCTGTCAATAGTTCCAATCAGCCATTTTAAGATTCTTTTATTTTTATTTTAAGAAACTATTATTTTTTTGAAAGTATTCAGAAACTGATTTGTGTCATCAAAATGTCTGTATTTTCCAGATCAAACTAGCTCTTATCTTTTCAGACTTTAATTTTATTTTTTATTAACAATATTATTAATCTACATATTTATCTAGAATAGATGCAAGCATTTAAGAATAACACACAGCACATTAGACCTTGTATTATAGGAGGAAGGTTATATGTGTTAACATAAGTATAGGGTTTTAAGTAAATTGAAGACATTAATAAGACATTTACCTGTCAATGGTTCCAAACAGCCATTTGGGCTCCTTGTTGAATGGCATCTCCATGCCATGAAATCGCGCCACCTTACTGGCTATTTCGGCTGAGATCTGCGAGTATGACAGTTGCTCTGTACGCAAGCGATTGCTCTGCGGAAGAGGGACAGATCAGACTCACACCATTTTTACTTAGAAACAGAAAACTTCATGCATTTTGGTTATTTACAGAATGTTATTTGGGGGTGGGGAGGGGGGTCTCTGCTAGGGTTGTGCAATTTGGGAAAAATATCTAATTGCGATTTTTGACAGATATTGCCATTTCTTTTTGATTTGCGATTTAATTTTGTAGTCAAGCTTCAGCTCAATAATCTCAATAATCGTAGCTTCTTACTGCTAAAATGCAGTGAGTGTTAGTTAAAAAAGGAACTGAAAAGATAATAACTTTTATTAGCAATTAACTCTGAAATTGTACTTTGCTTGCTACTAGATTGAGTGTCTCTGGCAGTAATTTTAGTTGACTTTGACTTTATCCTCATATAGCCACCTGTGGTGATTTTTTTAGGTGCTGGTTGTTGTAATTCCTCGTACTGTGGCAACAATTCTACAACAGCTCTTACAAATGACCTGTTTTGTTTGGTGTCTGTGACTTTGAAACCAAGATATTCCCATATTACTGACATGCTGTTTTTCTTTGATATTAATTAATGTATTATAGATTAATTAATTAATCTATAAATGCTTCTGAAGTGGCGGACGCCGTCATCCCACTCGTCCACACTTTCCTGTTTGTTTGTTTTATTGTGTATGTTCCTCATAGTTCGGTTGCGCAATTTTGATTGGGCAGAACGAAAGTGTGCTCACTCAATTGGCTAGTAAGACTGTCACACACAGCCGGCAGTCACGCATTTGCTCTGGGTGGGGGAAGATAAATAACATATAATTCATATCGCAGCCTCTTGCGATTTAGCTAATCACAGCGTTTCAAATTGTGATTGCGATTCAATTTGAATTAATCACACAGCCCTAGTTTCTGCTATTATGTAAAAATGATTATGCAATTTGTATGCATATTGTGTGTTCAGTCTATATAGACATGAGTGAAAACTTGACTACAAGAAAAACAACAATAGTGGACTACAGTACAGTATTCAGTGGGGTTTTTTTTCCCAAAAAGCTTTCAAAATGTAATAAATAACACCCTTACATTATACAGAGTCCAGTCACATTAATGTGATCACCTGTCAAAAGCCAAAATAACCACCTTTCCAGGAAGAGAGTCAATGAAGTTTTGGAGGGTAGTCATAGAGATGTAAAGCCATGTCAACTAGGTTACTTGGTTGAGGGTCCATGGCAGGTACAACCTGATCAAGGTGGTCCCACAGATTCTCAATTGGGTTTAAATCTGTGGAGTTTAGGGGCCAGTTGAGTGTGGTATACTCATCCTGGTGCTCTTTGAATCATGCACTTAAACCTGTGAGTTGAATGCATTGTCCTGCTGGAAGATGCCATCATGCTGAGGAAAAACAATCGGCATGTAGAGATGGACAATGGTCCACAGGGACAGAAACATACTTCCGTTGATCCATCGTGCCTTCCACAATAATGAGTTCACCCAGGGAATGCCATGAAAACATTCCCCAGACCATTTCGCACTGATGATGAAAGTAGGTGTTGGTTACATTAATGTGACTGGACTGTGTACTTGCAGAAATAGGTTGAATGTGCAGTGTTTAATCTAAAACTTGTTTATGTAGCATGACTGCATTATTCAAGTGTAGCTGTGTTTAAAGTTTAACTTTACAACATGCATATTGTATCTTGAATTTTTGACTCACGGGCAAATACTGCTCCAGACGACCCTCTGGGAAAATGCCATAGAGACGCGGACCCAACTCTCTCTCTGCTAAAATGGCAAACATCACACTTTCCAAAACAAGTGAATCCACTCCCTGTGTGTGTGAACATAGAGAGACTAATGCCTTTGAGCAAACACCCATAGCATGATTAGATAGCCATTAGTTATATAACATCAGTGAATAACAACGCTGGGCAATAAACATCTCGTTCAATATACAGGCTCTTATCAGCTTATTTTCAGCGGAGGATTTTTGGTCTACTTGACATATAATGATGATGTCAGCATGGCCTACCTGTAAAATGGCTCCATAGATACGAAGCAGAACTCTTCGAGGTTCAACCCCCACCGGCTTAACATCATCTGGTAAACTGCACATGTACAGCAGGTTACTGAGTCCTCCGCTGCAGATACAACACAGGGCAATATCTAGTCATGGCTTACAACTGGGAGAGATTTCATCATGGTAATAAAGAAAAGTGAATAATTCAATTCAATTTTAATTTGCAGCTTCACAAAAGGTGTGCATTATCACATCACGGATAGGGGAGGAGGGCAGTTGAGGAGGGGGATCAGTAAAATGAGGTTCCAGATCCGACGTGTTCCGGCACAAATTAAGCCCTGTACAGTTGAAGTCAGAATTATTAGCCCCCCTTCAAATTTTTTCTTTTTAAAATATTTCCCAAATGATGTTTAACAGAGCAAGGAAATTTTCACAGTATGTCTGATAATATTTTGTCTTCTGGAGAAAGTCTTATTTGTTTTATTGTGGCTAGAATAAAAGCAGTTTTTAATTTTTTAAAAGCCATTTTAAGGTAAAAATTATTAGCCCCTTTAAGCTATATTTTTTTCGAGTCTACAGAACAAACCATCATTATACAATAACTTGCCTAATTACCTTAACCTGCCTAGTTAACCTAATTAACCTAGTTAAGCCTTTAAATGTCACTTTAAGCTGTATAGAAGTGTCTTGAAAAACATCTAGTAAAATATTATTTACTGTCATCATGACAAAGATAAAATAAATCAGCTATTAGAAATGAGTTATTAAAACTATTATGTGTAGAAATGTGTTAAAAAATCTTCTCTTATATATATATATATATATATATATATATATATATATATATATATATATATATATATATAATTTAATGAAAAAACTAAATAGAAGTATTGCCATTTTTAAAGTGAAATCAAATTGTATAGTATAGTAACCCTGATATGATCATATTATTATGATGCTTCATTTAAAGTATAATCTTTACTGGCACATTTTATTTATTTATTTAGTAATTTACCTACAAAAACATTGTGCAGAGCAGAAATCAGACAATTCCCAGATCTAATAGCATAGAACACTAAATAACTGTATGATATTTACTGAAAAGTTACCTGACTATTTTGATCTGGAAGTCATGCTCCGTTATAACTTTCCATGACCCGGACAGAAAGTCACGGCACCAGCTGAACGCCCTCCTCCTGGTATCCGGGTCCACATCCACGTTACGCCCGTCCTGGTGGGACTCCGCTTCGGAGTCATCATCCCCGTTTGTGCCTCTGGGACTGGACGATCTCGGGAGTCTTTCTTCGGCCACCATCAGCGAGTCTCCGCCAACGAGTCTGTCCGAATCCGCGTCATCCTTGACGCGTCTGCCCACATTTCCAGCTCCATCACTCAAGCACTTCACTGTGTGGCCAGAATTCATAATCTTACGCGCTAGAAAGCCAATGTTTTTTAAGGAAAGTGAAAGAACGGAACCGCTATAACTAAGTACTCCGACACGCCCCAGAAGCAGCATTAAACGAGCATGAATTAACGCACATGTAAGTTACCGCTATCACTAGCGCACAATGAAACATCTACCCGCGAGACCAGAACAACGTTTATGGCGAGAGAGAAACTATCGCTCGATTAAAAGTATCCGAAAAATAAGGCTATGCTTCCACATGACCTGCTACGACGTATTAATAAATCCTGAAGGCTGTTAATTAAACATCTTCGCACTACAACTTCCACTACTTCCTTATGAAGTAACCGCTAGCGTTGTCATTGCGGATCGGCTTTAGATGATTGGCAGTTATTTTAACCACTCAGTTTTGTAGACTGCGTCACGCAACCACATTTTAGCACCGCCCTCATAAATTCAGAGCTCTGATTGGTCAGTTCTAAGACGACTACAATGAGAAGTGGGAAATGTAGTCAAGTAAGCACACTGTACTACATTAGTGTACTGAATTAATGTTACGGTAAGATCAACTAATTAGTAACTGAAGTAAGTTGACTATATACTTTAAAGATGTTGTTTATAATGCCGTTATTACACTTTAAATGTTTTAGAAGCAGAAAAAAGAAATAGGCCTACTTAATAATGCAATATTCATACATTTAAATGTTATCTATTGCAAAGTGGGAATTGTTTGTTTGTTTTATTTACATTTGTGTATATTTTGCATTGTATGGCTTTTAGTTAGTCTAATGTTTTATAGTAGAATTATTTATTGCCATTGTAGTATCGTACCATAATCATAGGGAAAATTCATATTTGTTGTTCCATATTTCCAACTGCAATATTCTCAGTAGGTTATTAGGCTTTTTAAATTCGGCTAAATGTAATTTTGTTTTATGTTTATTTTTTACTATTTTATGTTATATCACACACAATCACTTTATCGTCACCTTTTTCTATTGTAAATTTCTGGGAACCACAGCTTCTAGTTTTAAAGTTAACCATTTATTCATTTAGTCCAGGCCCGTAGGGTTCGGGTGGTTCAGAAGACCCACTCCTCACTGACAAAGGTCTAGAACTTGTACCATTCATGAGCTCATTTGTCCTATTTTGACTGCTATGCCATCATAAATAGTAAAAATAACCCATCAAAAAGACATTAAGACCAAGCGAAACCCTGGTGTGACTTCAGTTAATCAGTTTTGGCCAATGCAAACAATTACTTTTCAAGAGTCCAACATTCAGCTGTGCAAGAAAACATATGACGTAAGAGAGTCATCTTTCGCTAATGTATTGTTTTTAAAAAGAGAAAACATTTGACAAGTAACTTTTATTGTAAATCTTGGACATTATTCTTGAAAGAAAACATGACCAATAAAAAAGTGTGAAGCATCAAAAGCGAACCATATTAAAATTAATTTGAATACTATTTTGTTGTATTTTCAAATGTACTTTTTTTTACAATAAAGGCCACAAAAATTGTCAAGGTCTCTATTATTATTATTATTATTATTATTATTATTATTATTATTATTATTATTATTATTATTATTATTATGTTTAGATTTTTTTATTATTCAAATGGCCAAATTCTGACTGAGGAAAGTTGAATGTTCTGGCCAGTTTGGTATTTGCTTAATAAATACAATAGCCTACAGTTTTAAATGTAAAACGTTTTTCTAATGATATAAGATGTAATTAATTTGTATTTAAAAAAAAATATATATATATATTTGTCATATTTCTTTATTCTAAATATTTAGGAAATATTTTTGGTACATCAAAATGTGTTATTATGATGACCATCTGACAAGCTAATTTAGCTAAAAATAGTGCTTAAAATGTCACCTAAATTCAGTATTTAAATCTAACAATTAAATAGAAAATGAGGAGAATAACTGCAAAAAGGTCCACTTTTTAAAGAAAAAAGAACCACCTCTTTCACCAGGCTGGCTATGGGCCTGCATTCATTCATTCATTTATTTAATTTCATTTTAGTTTGTTAGTCAAACCAAACGTTAATTATACCTTAAGGCAAAATAATAATAATTAATTTAAAAAATCCACAAAGAAGGTAAGCTTAAAAAAAGCTTCTGATATATACTTGACTATTACATTAAAGATGAAATTGCATAGCATTTTTGGGATCAATGCTTACAGCAGTACAGCTAAAATTAAATCCATTTAGAAGTAGGCTTATGGCACTGAATGTCTCACACCATCTGTGTCTTTCTCCATATAGGCTTTACACATAGACAAGCACACGCTCACAGTGACCTTAACATTGGTGAGCAAATATTTTGTCCATGCAGAAAAGCCCACGACCTAAAAAGACCTTTATGACGGCACACCGTGTTCCCTGCATTACCCGCTTCCACCAGTGTGGCCGCTGTTTGCCCTCCTGTGAGAAACGCTTTCAGCACCAGAAACTGAACAGCTCCTCTGCGGCAGAACCAGGGTTAAAGACCCAAACCCCTGCTTTTATTTTTAACAAATAAGCACCTAACTTATTTATTTATTTGTATATTTATTTATTTATTATATGAGCAAATATGCTCTGCTTGATATTGTTGCTAGTCATGTCTTACTGTCTACTGCTAGCTACAGCTAGTCATTGCATAATTATTCAAATGAACAAATTGTTGCAATAAAATTTTTGTTTAACTTTAATATTATTTAACAACTTTGGTTGCCTACTGAGAACTGCAATGATGCATGTAACTGTACTTAAATATAAAAACTGAATGATTTCCTTAGCCTTATTTATTGTTATTATAAAACATGTGACCCTGGACCACAAATACAATCATTTGTGTCTATTTTTTTTTAATTGAGATTTATACATCACCAGAAAACTTAATAGATAATATTCCCAATAATGTATACTTTTTAGGATAGGACAATATTTTGCCCAATTACAACTAGTCAAAGTCAGCTTTATTGTCAATTCAACCACATACAGGACATACAGTGCATGTGGAAAGTATTCATAGTGCTTCACTTTTTCCACATTTCTTTGTTACAGCCTTATTCCAAAATGGAATAAATTCATTTATTTCCTCAAAATGCTACACACAATACCCCATAATGACAATGTGAAAAAAGGTTTTTTAAATTGTTGCAAATTTATTCAAAATAAAAAACCTGAAAAATCACATGTACAGAAGTATTGACAGCCTTTGCCGTGAAGCTCTAAATTGAGCTCAGGTACATTCTGTTTCCACTGATCATTCTTGAGATGTTTCAGCAGCTTCATTGGACTTCATCTGTGGTAAATTCAGTTGATTGGACATGATTTGAAAAGGCATACATCTGTCTATGTAAGGTCCCAGGGTTGACAGTGCATGTCAAAGCACAAACCAAGCATGAAGACAAAGGAATTGTCTGTAGAACTCCGAGACAGGATTGTCTCGACTCGAGGCACAAGGCTGGGGAAACATTTCTGCTGCTCTAAAAGTTCCAATGAGCACAGTGGCCTCCATCATCCGTAAGTGGAAAATGTTTGGAACCACCAGGACTCTTCCTAGAACTGGCCGGCCATTTAAGCTGATTGATTGGGGGAGAAGGGCCTTAATCAGAGAGGTGATCAATAACCCGATGGTCACTCTGTCTGAGCTCCAGCATTCTTCTGTGGAGAGAAGAGAACCTTACAGAAGCACAACCCTCTGTGCAGCAATCCACCAATCAGGCCTGTATGGTAGAGTGAACAGACGGAAGCCACTCCCTGCCTGGTATTTGCCAAAAGGCATCTTAAGGACTCTCAGACTATAAGAAACAAAATTCTCTGGTCTGATGAGACTAAAATTGAACTCTTTGGAGTGAATGCCAGGCGTTACGTTTGGAGAAAACCAGGCACCGCTCATCACCAGGCTAATACCATCCCTACAGTGGAGCATGGTGGTGGCAGCACCATGCTGTGGGGATGTTTTTCAGCAGCAGGAACTGGAAGACTAGTCAGGATAGAGGGAAAGATGAATGCAGCAATGTACAGAGACATCCTGAAAGAAAACCTGTCTCAGAGTGCTCTTGACCTCAGACTGGGACGACGGTTCATCTTCCAGCAGGACAATGACCCAAAGCACACCGCCAAAATATCAATGGAGTGGCTTCACATCAACTCGGTGAATGTCCTTGAGTGGCCCAGCCAGAGCCCAGACCTAAATCCTATTGAACATCTCTGGAGAGATCTGAAAATGGCTGTACACCGTCGCTTCCCATCCAACCTGATAGAGCTTGAGAGGTACTGCAAAGAGGAATGGGCAAAAATTCCCAAAGACAGGTGTGCCAAGCTTGTGGCTGTAATTGCTGCCAAAGGTGCATCAACAAAGTATTGAGCAAAGGCTGTGAATACTGATGTACATGTGATTTTTCAGGTTTTTTATTTTTAATAAATTTGCAACAATTTAAAAAACTCTTTTTTTCTCATTGTCATTATGGGGTATTGTGTGTAGAATTTGATATAAAGGAAATTAATCCATTTTGGAATAAGGCTGTAACAAAAAAATGTGTAAAAAGTGAAACGCTAAGAATACTTTCCGGATGCACTGTACAGAGAATCAAAATTGTGTTACTCTCAGACCCTAGATGCATAACAGATAATATTATGAATACAATTAATTAAAATTGATCTAAAAAATGTAGGTAAAAAATGATATACATACAATTACAATTAAGGGCACATGGCAAGAAGTGCAAATCAGAGTTGCAGTTTTGCACAGTCAGCTATTTGAATATCTAAATACTGAGAAATTTGTCTTTAAAATTGTCTAAACAATGTGCTTATGCGCATTAGTCTACTAATAAATTATTAATTTTGTATAGTTACAAAAAAAATGAATGCAACATGTTCCTTATGTAATATCCTAATGATTTTGACATTTATAAATCTATAATTTTGGCCCATGTATTGGCAAAAAAAAAAAAAAAAAGGTTTAACATGACACTGATTTTGTAGTCCAGGATTACGTATGTCAATAAAGCAGAAGCCTGTCAAAAATATAGCAGCATGGTACTTTTTAGCCAACCAATTAGCATACTAAACAACAATTATATAACATAAATGTATTATAAACAATAATTGCTAATACTATTAGCAATGAAACGAATAAAAGTCACATTATTTTACACTTGTATTTTGACAGTAAAATCTTAAAGAGCTGAAAGCACATGAGTCGATATGATATTGACTGTTTCGCTCGAAGCCACTGATTTCTTATTGTGATTTTGAGCTGCAGTCGATCCGCTACAGTCTCTGTGTTCTGCCCACAGGAAACATCGTGCTGCAAAATCTTACGTAGCTCTCGAACATTATACGGAGGCCGATTATTGAGCCGTTAACAACAACAACTAACCGCTTAATGAGAGACAGACACCGGTCATCCTCTAGAGGGCGCTCCGCGGCTCAGCAGACCAAACCTTCACAGATAAGCAATGAGATTATAAGACATTTCTGGAGATTTACCTTCCCGAAACAAGTTAATCAGTTTAAATCTGTTCATTTCAGTAGGCTGATTCATTTTTGACACATAAATAGATTCGCACCCAGCAAGCAAATTATTTTAAATAAATATAAACCAAAAATAAGGTAGGTTATTTAATTAGAGCATTTTGACATGCACAAAAAAAAACAACTGATACCACGTGATATCCAGTTTATTACCAGCAGATTTTCTTTATTTTCAGTAGAATCCTCCCTAATTTTTCCTTTTTTATTTCTTTTATTACAGTTGGTGTATTCTGTATTTTTATTAGCCTGTTTGAAAGCTTTGTTGCTTATAGTGTAGTGTAGGGCTGGGCCCATAAACAATATTATATCGAATTGCGATAAAATTTATGTCAATAACATTGATAAACTCTGGATTTTTTACTTTTATATCGATATAAGAGCCAATCACACAGCAGAAATGTGTTACAATAGGAATATAAAAGTGTGTTGATGTTAGAGATGCACCAAAATTTTTGCCATCAAAAATGTATCAGACGAAAATATGTGATGCCATTTAATGCACCCTCTCATTTTTGTGGCTTCAGTCATGGTTGGGGTACTCTTTGAAATCTGTATGCATTAACAACTTATATCAAAATATATATCGTAATCATTCATTATGGAGAATAATAATCAAGACTGCATTTTTGCCATATCCCCTAGCCCATAGTGTGTTTAATATTTAGATCAGTAAACAGTTTTCTTAAAGTTATGCTTTAAAAAGACCTGCTGCGTAAAAAAGAAAGAAAAACAAATAAAACCTGCTTTTATTTGATTTATGCTGTAACTAAGCAGCATATATAGTTGTTATAATGAGAGATAATTAGTTTTACATGGAAATATTTTAATTTTCTTTTTTGTAAAGGAGAAAGAGTCCAATGGGTCAAATATGGTCAAACTGAACAATTTTTTGTAACTCAGCGGTTGAATTGACCATTTACAAGAACCCAACATTTCTTTTATGGTGTATGCTTTGCTATGTGTATGCTACTGTATGAGTTTTTATTTTAATAGCTTGAACGAACAATATCAGAACAAATTCCAAAGGGATCACAGACAGATCTTAGAAAAGGTCAATAATATACATAGTCATAAGAAAAAATATAATCACATACAAATACAAATAACATTAGACAGAAAGGGAAAAATAATAATAATTATAGTAATAATAATTATAAAATAATACTAAAGGACTAAATGAAACAAACAAAATTAAACAAATGAATGAAATTACAATGGCACTTAAACAAATAAGCATAAGGAAAGCAGCTGAAATAGAGGATCTTTAAATACATCTATATAATATTTCAGGAATCTTAGGATTTTTTATTCTAAATAAGATGAAGTGTTAAATTCTATAAAAATGAGCAATTGATAGGTAATTATTTGCGAATTTTTGTTTGTGAATGAAAATTTGCCATATAAGATAAAAAATATATATCTTTTAAAAATCTTTTGGGTTATTATATTATTACCAAATAGTGTCTTTTAGACTAAAGCAATTCACAGCATTGGCAGAATCAAATATATAGGAGTGACCAAATTGCTTGGAAATTGGACAATTAAAAAACATATAATGTCTCCTCTGCTTGTTTACAGAAAGAACAGGAGCTGTCAATGTCCAAAATTTACTAGAATTGTATGATGTACGAATTCGAACTGAAACTAATAACCAATCAAACTGACCAATCAGTGGCAGCTTCTGATCTCTAAGCCACGCCCATTTATTCCCCAGTTTCATCTTTGCCGTCACTCCACCCGCTCGTTCTGTTTCTGTGCCTCATGCACGCGCCTCTGCCTCCTCAGCATCAGCATCATCAGATGCGCGCAGATCACGCCAAACAGCGCACTGGTTTACCAGCAGGTGTGTGTGACCGAAACACAAGATAATCGATATCTATACATCGCCACCTATGTGTGTACTTGATATCTGACTCGCATTTCTTCGGATCAGCGATTGGACCGTTTTGATGGTTTGATTCCCAGCGGGTGATATCTGTCAGCGTGGCCGCGAAAAGGAGACAGAATCAAGCGAGATCATATTTAATATCCGCTTCTCCAGCGTCTGTGGATGGGCTGCGGACATCTGCATCTGCAGTCTCTGTTTTTGAGTCACTAAGAAGATGGCGGACAGGGCAGAGATGTTTTCTCTCTCCACCTTCCACTCCCTCTCTCCTCCGGGATGCAGGTAAGACGCGCAAATGCTTCTCTGGGGCGCGCGCGCGGGGTTTCCGCTGCTTCTGCCGTATATTTATTCATATAATCGGCTCATACGTGATCGTTAACGTAGCGCT
This sequence comes from Danio kyathit, assembly GCA_903798195.1. Classification (NCBI taxonomy): domain Eukaryota; kingdom Metazoa; phylum Chordata; class Actinopteri; order Cypriniformes; family Danionidae; genus Danio; species Danio kyathit. The sequence continues at coordinate 13,534,904 of LR812536.1, read as the reverse complement.
AATGTCCTCAAGCACATCCAGAAATCAGCATCATCAGCATCCGCAAGCATTGATCCTTAGCATCCTCGATTTGTTGATGTGGATAAACAATAACGCCCTTGTTGTTTTTTATTATCATTATTATAATTGTCGTTTGTGGCACGTATGCGTTGTGTATATTTGTAAATGACGCGCTTATGACATGCAATTGAGCGAAGGACAAACGATTGATTTTTGTTCTTTTTTTCTCTGCCTGGCATGTCATTGCCTGACGCATCCTCTCTCTGAGATAGTTGGCATATACTGGAAAGACCCACGCCCTGTTGTGATGCACATAACTGCATTTTAATTCGGGATCACATATTATAATGTTCTTATAATTGTTTAATTATATAGAGCTGAGCAACACTATTGAACAGTACTCCATTGTGATGATGAGCTACTTGTAATTGCACGTTGTTATCGGTATTACTGTAATAATTGTGCAGGGAACAAGGATATTTATTTACATGTAAGGTGTTATCATGTTTTGTATCATAATTTACTTCCATCCACAAAAACTTTTAATGGGATGTTTTCAAGCACTTTTAATGTGCTAATAGGGTAAAATACACGTGACTATGCTGTAAAAAAACAGCTTGTTTTTGGAACCTGTTTAATCAAGCTGGGTTGTGGATTGAAGGGCATTTGCTGCATAAAACATACCAGAGTAGTTGGTGGTTCATTTCGCTGTGGTGACCACTGATAAATCAAGGTGAAGGAAAATGAATGAATGTTTAATCAAAATTACAGAAGTTTTCCAACTTTAAAACACAATACAATTTCTGTTTAACGGAGAGTTTTTTTTCAACACATTTCTAAACATAATAGTTTTAATAACTCATTTCTAATAACTGATTTATTTTATCTTTGCCATGATGACAGTAAATAATATTTGACTAGATATTTTTCAAGACACTTCTATACAGCTTAAAGTGACATTTAAAGGCTTAACTAGGTTAATTAGGCTAACTAGGCAGGTTAAGGTAATTAGGCAAGTTATTGTATAATGATGGTTTGTTCTGTAGACTATCGAAAAACAAAATAGCTTAAAGGGGCTAATAATTTTGACCTTAAAATGGCTTTTAAAAAATTAAAAACTGCTTTTGTTCTAGCCGAAATAAAACAAAAAATACTTTCTCGAGAAGAAAAAATATTATCAGACATACTGTAAAAATCTCCTTGCTCTGTTAAACATTGTTTGGGAAATATTTAAAAAAGAAAAAGAATTCAAAGGGGGGCTAATAATTCTGACTTCAACTGTATATATATATACAGCACATAGAGTGTAATAGTGGTTATGTCTAGACACCTGATTGTATGTATAATATAAAATACATGCATGCACCTATATATTTGTCAGTGCTGCCTTGTGACTTTTCAGTTGCAAGACTATATTATTGATAGTCACATGACATTCCTCAATAGTGAGGTAGTAGGGGAGAGCAGGGCACAAAGTAACACTTTTTTGTTTTGGTCAAATAATGAACAAAGTAATGGGGTTAGACAAACCATTTGTTTTACCAACAACACACAAGCCTCTCCTGCAAATGAGCACTGGTTGTATGATATCCAGACTTATGGTTTTTGTGCAGTATTGGCAAAAATGCCAGGAGTATAAATGTTATTTACCCCACCTGCGAGGCAAGTTGTAACAGACAGGGGGTTAGTTGTAACACATGCTTATAAAGGCAGATTTCACACAATTAATTTAAATCCAGTTTACTTTAAATAGTAGCTATATTTCCTCAGTACTTAGCTCAATTTATTTTTTATTCTGCATAGCACCGCATGTTTATCTATTTATTTATTGGATAAACACATTTGGATTATTATCCATGATTATACAATGCATTTATTTGCATTATTAGCAATAAAATATATTTTTTTGTCTATAAAAAAATATTTTCTATTAAAAAACATTTTCTTTAAAAAGTTTTTAACATTACACTCAAAATTCAGCAAATATTTTGTTAGTTTAGTTGGTGTCCAACAGTGTGTGGCTTAAATGTAACACCATGTTACAACTAACCCCACTGTGTCGTGTTTTCTTCAAAACTGGCTAGCAGTCACTGTGTGTGTTTTACACCTTTCAAAATGGTTCCATCTTTTAGCCTAGAAGACGGTAATCACAACAATATAAGATTTTACTAACATACTTTCACAGATTATTTTTAATAAAAAAAAATGAGTATAAAAAAATACTTTTATGCTGCAAAAATGGTTTCTTCTGTGTTTCTCACCCAAATTTTGCTGAACTTTTTCAATAATTGGCAGGAAGACGTCTGCTGACTGTGGTGAAAACCTCAAAAGCATGCTATGGTCAACCCTGAGCAAATGCCTTAAAACTCAGTGTTACGTTTTACCCCGCATTACTTTGTGCCCCGGTGGTCATGTCATTGGCTTATGATCATTTCCTGCTTGTTATCAAACTATTTCATAACTGTAACAAGAGGCAATTCAATCAAAACCTAATGTTAAAACCGCTATCATAACATTATTTATCAAATGTGGCTCTTTTTGGATTCTCGGAAGCTTTAGAAATTAAAAATGTAAAACAGGAAATACGTTGGGACCATTGTTTTTGTTTACACCTCTCAAAATGCTCTATTGGACTATGTTTTATACTTACTTTCTCCCAGGGCCGTTTATATCGAAGTTGATATTTAGCTGTATCATGTTGGTGTTTCATTCATTAATTCATTTTCTTTTCGGCTTAGTTCCTTATTTAATCATGGGTCGCCACAGCTGAATGAACCACCAACTTATCCAGTATATGTTTTACGCAGCGGATGCCTTTCCAGCCGCAGCCCATCACTGGGAAACATCCATACACACCTATTCACACACATACAGTACGGCTGATTTTTACGAGGTGGATCGTTAGCTCAACGCTCAACCTGGAGGACCAGGACATATTACACACACATACACTACAGACATTTTAGCTTACCCAATTTACCTAAAGCATATGTCTTTGGACTGTGGGGGAAACCAGAGCACCTGGAGGAAACCCATGCAAACACGGGGAGAACATGCAAACTCCACACTGAAATGCCAACTGACCCAGCCGGGGCTCGACCTAGCATCCTTCTTGCTACCCACTGCACCACCGTGCCGCCCCATGTTTTTTACATTAGGTATTATTAATAAAAATGCTGTGATGCACAGATGTAGATAAATTCACATGAAGTTAGTCTCTTTCTTCCTAATAATTACATTTATCTTCATATCAGTGGTTTAAGCATCGGTTACTAGCTTTAAAATTACATTTTGGAAATGCGTAATAAATTATTGTTCCAGACAAGAACGTTTTATAAACAAAACCTGGCAAATGACTAATAATAATAATCTGCAGTTCTGCATAATACCTTGAGGTATAAAAACTGCACAATGTGTGGAAAAATGAACTCCAGAATTAAAAAAATAAATAAATAATGTGCATCCGAGATGTAATGCATCACCTTGAATGTGCATTATTTTCTAATAATTGTGACCCATCATCAGTTATTCTTTTTCTTTATTTATATGTTACTGCATTATGTGATTTTTTTTTTTTTGGGGGGATATTTGACAATCATTAAGTTCTTGCAGCTGCTGTTGGTGCAGTATGTGACCCAGTATATTATGTTGCACAGGTATATTTTTGACAATATCCAAAAATACACTTTAGGAGTTAAAATGATTGTTTTTAGAATATGAAGTAGACATTTATATATAATTTCTGACTGTAAATATATAAAAACTAATTTTTTTTGTTAGTAATATGCATTGCTGAGCACTTTATTTACACAAATTTAAAGGTGGTTTTCTTAATATTTAGATTTTATGAACTCTCAGATCACAGATTTTGAAATAGTTGTATCTCGACCAAACATTGTCCTATCATAACAATTCAATCAAATCAATGGAAAGCTTTATTCAGCTTACACGTGGCCTAAATCTCAATGAAAATGACACTTATGACTGTGGTCCAGGGTCACAAATGTTTTTGTCAAGCTTTCTTTAAAACATAAAAATAAATAATATTTAGATTTTTTTAAATTCATTTTTGATGTCTTTTTGCCTTTAAAAAGTGGTTAAACAAATAAATGTCAGTACATATTACATTGTTATGTCATTAAATTATGTATGGGTTTATATTTAACCTCTTAAAGTTATGGAAGGAACTTGTTGGCTGTGGGTGACAGTTATTTTCATTTTCTCCATGGCAGTAATGACACGCTGGTCTGTCAGTGAGTGTATTCTGGTATGGGTGTGCATTGATATCAAATTTATTCTTGAAATTAATGTGATATTTGCTTACAGGGAACATTCAGTCTCAGAAAATGCAAACGGACAGATCGATCCATCCACCTTTATGCTGAACACAATTTTAGTATATAAAGTTGAAGTCAAAATTATTAGCCCTCAAGTTATATATTTTTTCCTTTTTTTCAAATATTTACCAAATGAAATTTAACAGAGCGAGGAATTTTTAGAAATATTTATTTTTCTGGAGAAAGTCTTTTTTTATTTAAGCTAAAAGCAGTTCTTAAATTTTTTAAAAACCATTTTAAGGTCAAAATTATTAGCCCCCTTAGACAATATTTTTATTCAATTGTCTACATAAACCATCATTATACAAAGATTTGCCTAATTACCCTAACTTACCTAATTAGTTAAACCTTTAAATGTCACTTTAAGCTGAATACTAGTATCTTGAAAAATATCTAGTAAAATATTATGTACTGTCATCATGGCAGAGATAAAAGAAATCAGTTATTGGAAATGAGTTATTAAAACTATTATGTTTAGAAATGTGTTGAAAAAATTTTCTGTCTGTTAAACAGAAATTGGAGAGAAAACTACATAATTCTACATAATTCTGACTTCAACTGTATGTGTGCAGAGATGAAATATCCAGCAGAATGAATCATTTGGTTCACATCACATTTAAGAGTCTGTCAGTCTCGGGTCAAGCGTCAATCTGAAGGCACGTGCTGGAATGGGACAGGTGATGTCAACTCAACTGTGCTGTAAACAGGACGTGACGGCTTAAACAAAAAAAGACATGCAATGGTTTTGTTGTCAGCTGAATGTGGAGCACTTCTGCTTTTCGCTCTAGCTGTTCTACTCTTAATCTATCGTTTTTATCCCTTTTTCTCATTGCTTTTTTCTACAGTGTAATTGTGGATTCATATCCATTCCTTGTCCTTCCAAAAAACCCGTCATCTCTTAAAATAAAAGTAACAGACTGCAGTTTCCATTCTATAACCTCTTAAGGCCCAAGGTGTTTTTTTTACATGCATTTTATTTCTCTTTGCTATTTGGGCTTATTGGAACCTAATTAGAATAAAAATCTAATTATCATCTTTTGATATGATGTCCTATTAGAGAAAAATGATGTCCATAAACGTGGACTTGTGGTCCAAATTTACATAAAACACTTTTTCCTGATTTTTTTAATGCATATATAACATAGAATTTTTTTTTTTTAACTTGCTTTGACTAACATTTTTTTTTTCCCATTTTGGACAGTTAAAAATAGGGTTTGGGACATTTCATATGCTGCAAAACAGTTGCAGGATGACACTGTATGTCTGTAAGAAAATATAAAACATTTAAAGTATGTTAAATAGCCACTTAAGAGCTAAAATGTGCTGTCCACATATGTGGACACGCAAGCTCTATAAGAGGTTAATGCCTCAGGATAGTAGTTTAATGAAGAGGAATAGAGGCTCGGCGACATGGTGGTGCAGTAGGTAGTGCTGACGCCTCACAGCAAGAAGGTTGCTGCTTCAAGCCTCCGCTGGGTCAGTTGGCGTTTCTGTGTGAAGTTTGCATGTTCTCCCCGCGTTCGCGTGGGTTTCCTCTGGGTGCTCCGGTTTACCCCACAGTCCAAAGACATGCGGTACAGGTGAATTGAATAAGCTAAATTGTCCGTATAGTGTATGTGTGTGAATGAGAGTGTATGGTTGTTTCCCAGACATGGGTTGCAGCTGAAGGGCATCCGCTGCATAAAACATATGCTAGATAAGTTGGCAGTTCATTCCGCTGTGGCGACCCCAGATTAATAAAGGGACTAAGCTGAAAATAAAATAAATGATTAGAGGCTAGCTCACTTATATTTGAAATAATTGCACTGCAGGAACAAAAGGCTTTACAATACACAAACATTCTCTGGTCAAATAACATTCATTCATTCATTTTCCTTCAACTTACTATATTAATGAGGGGTCGCCACAACTGGATTGAACCACCAACTTATCCAGCATGTATTTTAAGCAGTAGATGCCCTTCCAGCCACAACCCAGCACTGGGAAACACCCATACACTCTCACATTCACACACATACACTACAGCCAGTTTAGCTTATTCAATTCACCTATAGAGCATGTCTTTGGACTGTGGGGGAAACCGGATCAACCGGAGGAAACCCTCTCGAATATGGGGAGAACATGCAAACTCCACACATAAACGCCAACTGACCCAGTCGGGACTAGAACCAGCGACCTTCTTGCTGTGAGGTGACAGTGCTAACCACTGAGCCACCGTGCCGCCTGGTCAAATAACAACGCAACTTTAAAACGTTTTGGCCAATACATAAAATGCACACTCAAAAAACTATTTTTGCTGCTTGTTCAAACTGCTTATATAAATGAGCTGAATCAACACAATTCGGGATTTTTTGTTTGTTTCATGTTCAGTCTAAATTTGTAAAAAAAAAAATAAATTAGTTAACGTAATCGATTTGTCTCAGGACAACATGAAGGAATTGTGTGGAGCTCAGTATTTTTTACAGTGCATTTACGTGACAACTGCATTTTGGGTTACTGAAAAATGCAAACATTTAAAAACAGGTTATAAAATGGTTATCATTTCTACAACTACAAAAACACAATGTTGTGAAATTGATGTTATTATGTGTGTTGTTATGCGTGGAGCTTTAAGGGGGTGTGTTTTCAGAAGCCTCTGAAGACCAATTGCACATAATACAGGGTTGCTTTTCTGTTTCGGGGTCTGCATCACTCTTTTCACTCCAACCATGTCTTCTACTGGAGCTCCTCTATATTTGGGGGTCTTTAGGAGTTCCTTAATACCTTATAGACTTTCTTTGTGAGAAGGTTTATGGTTCTTGGGTGTCTTGAGAAGTTTTCCTCTCAAGTCCTCAATTGGTTCAGCCCTCTGTTTGGGTGTCTTCATCAGTCGCTTGACTCCGGTTAGGCACAAGGATTGAGCTGCTTTCTTGTTCACAGGTAGCCTCCTCTTTCTCTGTTTGGTCAGGAGATGGGATTTTTAGATTTGAAATGTCGTCTTTGCCACTTGCCTGACTTAATTTTGACAACCCAAAACAACAATGCAATACTACAGGATATTTTGTGCAGGTGCATTGTGTTTCTTTACAAAGTAGCATCACCATTTACTGCCGATTTTATTAATAAAAAATAATAGGAAGAAGAACAACTTATAAACTTTTCTGATTTCATGCCCAGTTTACTGGTTTAATGTGATGCAGTCAGATAAAATTATGTATAGTGATATTATAATATTTTACTAATATTAATTTAATTCAATTAATCTTTATTTCTATAGCGCTTTTACAATTTAGATTGTGACAAAGCAGCTTAACATAGAAGCTCTAGTAAACTGAAACAGTGTCAGTCCAGTTTTCAGAGTTGAAGTTCAGTTCAGTGTGGTTTAATTTCCCTGCTGAAACTTGAATTAATATATCGAATTTTACTGGAATAAAATCATTTAATTTTGATGTTACCATCATGCATATTGAAAAAAAAAGAAAGAAAAGATGTGGAGCATTAATACACAGGAGAAAGGATTTCCTCATTTCTCATACAGTGTGTGGGATGAATTATGGATTATATTTTCACTGTCCAGAGAGAATAGTGTGGCTCGGTGCATATATAGTGTGTGTGCACTGGTTTTAGTGGTTTACGAGGACACATTTGTATAATGACATGGGTATGGCCTAGGTATTACAATGTTGAGGTGGTTTATGAGGACATGACGTGTGTCCTCATAATTCAAAATGCTTAAACATAATATTTAATGGGTTCTTTTGACGTTCAAAATTTGCCCAATTTGTATTTTTTTTTTTATGTGAGGCTTGGTATTAGGGGTAGTGTTAGGGTTGCATCGTCCTAAGAACACACGACAAGATTCCAGCGACAAGCAATTTGTCTGTCTGCACCAAACGCGACGCGAGTCACGCGACATGACAGAAACATTTAAATACCAGCCACTGCACTCCCAACCAAATAATAAAGACTTTTAATCTTAATAATACATATCAAACCTATTTAACATTGAGTGGCTGATGTTGTTTGCACTGAAACTCAGTTCTGGCTTTCATTTTCAAACTATGCTAGTTATTTTATTTTCAAGACCTGAGGTGAACTATCTTCTGCTGCTTTAAGTATGGCAATAAATGTCATGTACAATCGTATTTAAACTCATATTGGGAATAAAGCACATAATCAGTACCTGAGGTGATCTTTGTCATAGTAGTTGTACATGCTGTTGTTCTGACACAACGTCGCAGAAATAGAGAGCATTTCTAAAATAGAAATTTTGTGCTTCGCTGTTGCAGATGGTCAGGACAAAAACTTGTTTTAACATGGAAAAGATACCTTTTATCACGTGACGTAGCATTGCTTCGTGTGTAGTTAGGACACTGTGTTAGGGTAAGGTGTAAAAATACATTACGCCTATGGAAATCCGTCCTCATAAACCACCAAAACTAACTTGCTTGTGTGTGATAGAGAGAGATGATGGCTCAGCAGTACTTAGGTAATGCACATGTGGTCTTAAGTCCAATGCTCACTATAAGAACCTAAAGCTTTCTCGCATGCCGCATAGGGACAGAAAGAGACACACATAACACACAAATATAATAATCCTTTGAAGAACACATTCATGAAAGCATCCTCTCCATAAGCTGTTTATGTAAGTCTACAGCTGCTCCCTTTGGAATACCGAAATACTATAAAATTGTTTGTGTGCGTGCATTTCGTAGTGGCTTCTGAAAATTTTGAGTTTTGCAGGAAACATCCGTTTGGTTTCAGTTAGAATTTAATTATCAGTTTGGAAGGAAAATCTGATCCAGTAGGTAAAAACAGAAAGCAGTAACACTTATATCAGAGTTATTCATGCAGTGCATAGTGTTACTTTGTACATAGCGTAAAATGACATCAATAATATCATGAAAAATGTCACGCTGCTTAATGTTTTTCTGGAAACAATATAGTATGTCAGGATTCTTTGATGTAGAGGGAGTTCAAAAGAACAGTATTTTAAAAAAAAAATACACTCACCGGCCACTTTATTAGGTACACCTGTCCAACTTCTCATTAACACAAATGTCCAATCAGCCAATTGCATGGCAGCAACTCAATGCATTTAGGCATGTAAACATGGTCAAGACGATCTGCTGCAGTTCAAACCGAGCATCAAAATGGGGAAGAAAGTGATTTATGTAACTTTGAATGTGGCATGGTTGTTGGTGACAGACTGGCTGGTCTGAGTATTTCAGAAACCGCTGATCTACTGGGATTTTCATGCACAACTATCTCTAGGGTTTACAGAGAATGGTCCCAAAAAGAAAAAATATCAAGTGAGCGGCAGTTCTGTGGGCGCAAATGCCTTGTTGATGCCAGAGGTCAGAGGAGAATGGCCAGACTGGTTTGAGCTGATAGAAAGGCAACAGTAACTCAAATAGCCACTCGTTACAACCGAGGTATGCAGAAGAGCATCTCTGAACACACAACACTTCCAACCTTGAGGCGGATGGGCTACAGCAGCAGAAGACCACACCGGGTGCCACTCCTGTCAGCTAAGAACAGGAAACTGAGGCTACAATTCACACAGGCTCACCAAAATTGGTCAATAGAAGATTGGAAAAATATTGCCTGGTCTGATGAGTCTCGATTTCTGCTGCAACATTCGGATGGTAGGGTCAGAATTTGGCGTCAACAACATGAATGCATGGATCCATCCTGCATTGTATCAACGGTTCAGGCTGCTGGTGGTGGTGTAATGGTGTGGGGGATATTTTCTTGGCACACTTTGGGCCCATTAGTACCAATTGAGCATCGTGTCAACACCACAGCCTACCTGAGTATTGTTGCTGACCATGTCCATCCCTTTATGACCACAGTGTACCCATTTTCTACTTCCAGCAGGATAACGTGCCATGTCATAAAGCACAAATCATCTCAGACTGGATTCTTGAACATGACAATAAGTTTATTGTACTCAAATGGCCTCCACGGTCACCAGAACTCAATCCAAAAGAGCACCTTTGGGATGTGGTGAAAGGGGAAATTTGCATCATGGATGTGCAGCAACTGTGTGATGCTATCATGTCAATATGGACCAAAATCTCTGAGGAATATTTCCAGTACCTTGTTGAATCTATGCCACAAAGGATTAAGTCAGTTCTGAAGGCAAAAAGTGGTCCAACCCTGTACTAGTAAGGTGTACCTAATAAAGTGGCCGCTGAGTGTATAATTAGAATGTGATTAGAATAGTATCAGAATAGATTGACTGTCACATGACATTTTTACATCATGTATAGCATATACTTGAAATCCAATTTGATGATGCTATGTAACCTACTTGTGATCTAATTAGCATGTCTAATCAGAATATTGATGGTGATGAAAGGTTCATCTTAACTAGATTTCTGCTATGAGTCACATAATGTAATTTCGTCATAGGAGAAGAAGAGAAAGTGTTGGCAGGGATTTCTGGTTTGTAGTCGCTTCATGCCCTCAGAGATAGTTTGTCACGCATGATCTGTTACATAACACGTCTTTGTATGGTGTAGTGTGATTGACAGTGTATTGTGAACGACTATTAGTGAGATATACCATTAAAAGGGTAGTTCACATAAAAATTTAAATGTGCAAGTTTCTTACCCTCAGGTCATGCATTATGTGGGTGATTTTGTTTTTCAATATTAAAGGTTTTTAGCTAAAACTGATGTCCTTATTAATGCAAAAAAAAAAAAAAAAAAAAAACGAAAGTCAATGCTTTACCAGCAAAATTAAATGAATAACTCAGGCTATTGATGATACACTGAAGTCATATAAAGCAAAACACTTGGTCTTTGCAAAAAAACTAAGCACTATTTACATTACACTCTAAAAATGCTGGGTTATTGTAACCCCAAAATTGGGTCAAATATGAACAAATCCAATCATTGGGTTAAAAAGTACTATTTAAATTGAAATCGTCCATATTTGACCCAATGTTGCTTTATGGGCTGACCTGGTGGCGCAGTGGGTAGCACAATCGCCTCACAGCAAGAAGTTCGCTTGTTCGAGCTTCGGCTGGGTCAGTTGGAATTTCTGTGTGGAGTTTGCATGTTCTCCCCATGTTGGCGTGGGTTTCCTCCGGGTGCTCTGGTTTCCCCCAACAAGTCTAAAGACATGCACTGTAGGTGAATTGGGTAAGCTAAATTGTCCGTAGTGTATGTGTGTGTGAATGATTGTGTATGGATGTTTTCCAGTGATAGTTTGCGGCTGGAAGGGCATCCGCTGAGTAAAACATATGCTGGATAAGTTGGCGGTTCATTCCGCTGTGGTGACCCCAGATTAATAAAGGGACTAAGCCGAAAAGAAAATGAATGAATGAATGAATGAATGTTGCTTTATGACAACCCAGTCGTATTTATAGTGAACTACAAATACCAGCATCAGCTGGTAGATTCAAAATAGGACAAACGTTATCTCTGTGAAAAACTGAAAATGTCAAAAGAAGTGGCTCAGAAGATATAGTCTATGGAGATTCATGTGTTCATCCTAAAACTCTACATTTATAACATCTCTTAGTCGCTGACATGATCTTTGGCATGTAAAGTGAAAAAAACAATGGCAGATGGCTGCTTCTCATTCAGGGCTGTCTATGTTAATGACTGTTGCCACACAACTGTATTTAAATCCCTTATAAATGTGATTTTTGCACAATAGGTCCCCTGTAGGTTTTTCTGAAGAAAAAAAATCACATCTTAGTAAATTAATAGCACGTTTTCATTTGAGGTGAACTATCCTTTTAAGTCAACAAATTGAACTCATGATTGATTAGAGGGAATGTTAATATTCATTCATTCATTTATTTTCTTTTCGGCTTTGTCCCTTTATTGATCTGGGGTTGCCACAGCGGAATGAAGTCCCAACTTATCCAGCATATGTTTTACGCAGCGGTTGCCCTTCCAGCTGCAACCCATCACTGGGAAACATCCATACAAACTCATTCACACACATACACTATGCAAAATTGAGCTTACCCAATTCACCTATACCACATAAATACACATCTCAGTGGCTTTTTTCTTTTGTCCTTTTCCTAGCAACTTTATATGCTATTTCACTAAATTTGCCATGACCCGTGTAACCTTTACATCATGCACATTTCACACTCCCTCTCTTTTCTCATTTACAGTTCTGTCTTTTTTTCTTCTTCTTCTCCTTTCCTCATAATTACTGCAGACACCTAAAGTCAAGTGCTGGGTTTTCTGAGGATTTGCTTCATTAGTGTCGCTTAATTCTCAGTTCATTCTGTTCATTTTGACTTGTGGTGAGGACAAAGGAAAAAACAAATCAGTTCTGTGGTGTGTATGTTATGGATGTTTATTGTCAGAATTGAGAATCAACATAATAAGCACTTTCAGTTTATTGTTGTAATTGTACTTACACATAAGCCTCCCACCTTCCTCGAACCTTGAACCTTTGAATTAATTACATTTTCAGTGCATGCATCAATCCGGACGTTACCATTGTTTGAAAACAATCCAGCTTATTGAATAGATGCATGATTCAGCACATTAGGGTCGTCTCTGGTGGGATGTGGTTGTCATGGTGACAGCTGCAGAGGTGACCTCACCCTACTTAACCTGCCTTGTGTCTCAGTGGTGTTCTGGTAATGGTGTGACATCACCCTGTGAACAGCCGCTGCTTGGCAACAGCCAATGATTGGCAGATTATGTTCTTCCCCAGGGCCTCAAACATGCCCCACCATTTGTAATTTGGAGTAATGGGTTTGGAGGAGCCAACTGTTGGTTGCCGGAAGGATAAAAAGTAAAAATAGAGTTACAGTGCCATCCACTGGCGACACGGTGGCTCAGTGGTTAGCACTGTCACCTCACAGCAAGAAGGTCACTGGTTCGAGTTTGCATGTTCTCCCTGTGTTGTGGGTTTTCTCCGGGTGCTCCGGTTTCCCCCACAGTCCAAAGACATGCACTATAGGTAAATTGAATAAACTAAGCGTGTTTTCACACCTGCCTTATTTATTTCAGTTGAATCGCACTAGAGTTCGTTTTCCCTTTTGGTGCGGTTCGTTTGGACAGGTGTGAATATAGCAATCGCACTCGAATGCACACCAAAAGTGGACCAAAAAAGAGTACCGAGACCTCATTGAAGAGGTGGTCTCGATACGCTTTCAAACTAACCCTGGAGTGGTTCGTTTGTGGTGAGAACATGATCTGAACTAAAACAGACCCAACCGCAAAAAGTACTGCACCTTTTTGGACTAATCCAGCTGGCGGAGTCTGATGCACTGTGCATTATTGGGTGTGGAGGAAAAATGTTTGTTGACAGCTCTTTACCAACAATTTTAAACAGAGAGAGAGAGAGAGAGAGAGAGAGAGAGAGAAAGAGAGGGAGAGAAAGGAAAAAAACATTACCTGATGGATCGTTGGTAATATTTTCCATAAGATTACCATTTTAGCTTAAACCATCACAGTTGTTACGACCCCCTCGTTTGAGTCGCAACATATAAGAGCTCAGACAACAAAAAGGATCTATTACAACTTATTTATTATACATAGAACTAATAGAACAATAATTCTAGGGATACATACAGAAGATATAGAACTTAAGATTTAATCACAAATTTTTTTTCTTTTTTTTTTTTTTTACTTTTTTTTCTTTAACCTTTAAATAACAAACAGGCATTTTCAACCTCCATTGTTAAACATACAGTTGAAGTCAGAATTATTACCCCCCCCTCCCCCTTTGAATTTCTTTTTCTTTTTCAAATATTTCCCAAATGATGTATAACAGAGCAAGGACATTTTCACAGTATGTCTGATAATATTTTTTCTTCTGGAGAAAGTCTTATTTGTTTTATTTTGGCTAGAAAAAAAAGCAGTTTTTAATTTTTTAAAAAGCATTTTAAGGTCAAAATTATTAACCCCTTTAAGCTATGTATTTTTTAGATAGTATACAGAACAAACTATCATTATACAATAATTTGCCTAATTACCCTAACCTGCCTAGTTAACCTAATTAACCTAGTTAAGCCTTTAAATGTCACTTTAAGCTGTATAGAAGTGTCTAGAAAAATATCTAGTAAAATATTATTTACTTTCATCATGACACAGATAAAATAAATCAGTTATTAGAAAAGGGTTATTCAAACTATTATGTTTAGAAATGTGCTGAAAAAAATCTTCTCTCCGTTAAACAGAAATTGGGGAAAAAAATAAACAGGGGGGCTAATAATTCAGGGGGGCTAATAATTCTGACTTCAACTGTATATAACATTTTATCCAAGCAGCATGTAATAAACAAAGTAGTACAAAATAATAATAATAATAATTATAATAACATAAATAAACCTTAAATAATTAAAAGAAAATACATTATATTCAGGGGAGTCAGTCCATATAAGCTGACAAAAGTTTAGAGAGCTTTGAGGCACCTTTTGTTTAAACCTGTATTATGGATTTATATAAAATGCTGAAATCATTTTTAAATGCTTTGAAACAAGGAGAAACTTTAACAAATCTACATTTGTGAATATAAAATTTTGCTACAATCAACATATTATTACACAGAAATTCAATTTCTTTGTTTTTCATAAAAATGCCAAATTTCACAATGTGATAGTCAAACGCAGGTATTACTTTTTTTGTCATCAACCACTCATACAATCTGTCCCAAAAGGCTTTGACAATAGAACAACTATAAAAAGATGTTCCTGAGATTCAATATCTTTCAAGCAGAAGATACAAGCATTACTGTCTAAATTAAATCTTATTCTAGGAAATTCATTACATGGATAAATGTCATTAATTGTTTTGAAATGTACTTCTCTTATTTTAGGTAACAAAGGAAATGACAGGTATCTTTTTCTAACTTCAATAGTGTCCGCTTTAGAAAATCTCTCAAATAAAGCTTTTCTTTTAACAGGAAGAGGAAAATATTCTTTTGCCAGTAGTGATCTCAAGACCTTGTTGTTACATTTAATATCCAGAAATGAATAATTATCAATAAACCAATCAACCAGTGTAGGTATTACAGAAGAGTATTGCACTATACCTTTAACTAAATTACTTAAAGCTACAGGAATAGCTTTGACAACCACAGAGAATTCTCTATATGAACAGTTAAAATTCGAACTTAAAATGATCATAACTCAACATATTACCATCATCATTCATTAAATGAATTACATTCCAAACTCCTTTGTCAAACCAGTCTTTAAAAATAAAGATTTGCTCTTATGTGAAATACACCTGTTATTCCAAATGATAACATTATGTGAAGTAGATTTAATCACAACTAACTTTAACTACACGATATAAATAATGCAAAACGAAACCATAAGGTTACAGAATGAAAGAGATGGTCTTGGCATGAGGACGTCCAAGTAGCCACACCGTCCTCCAGAAGCTAGCACAACACTCTTATTTATATGCTTTAAACCAATTGGTGAGCAAGCAGGATCTGCCACATGGAAACTGGAATCCCGGGGTCGTCACACCTCCCACTCCAAAAGGAGGTTCCCTAAATAACCGACAAAACAAACTAGTGGAACAAACAGAACATACACCTACTAAACTGAAATGATATTTTCACAATAATATGAGTACTCATCTCCATAAATCTCACTCCGCTTTCTCCCTGAATCCTGGGCACTAGGAAATCAGAGAAAAGACTAGAGATAGAAATAAGAGAGAGTTTAGCTAAATTAATTCACGTCTCCTACTGAAGTGACCTGCGATGCGCCTTCGCCGTTTGCAATGCAATGCAATGCAATCAGCCAGCGCAGTCGTCCCTCCATAGTAAAAAGCGAAATTTTGTGTCTACTGGTTTGTTTACTTGTGGGAGTTCCATTGGCATTTTCCTGTATGTTAATTCTGACCAAGCAGTTTAGGAAATACATTCAATAACATCTGGCCAATGAGGGATGTGGATTTTGTCACATGACTGCATTTTGTTCTTTTCAACTGGTTCAGACCAAAGCAATCAGCACCCTAAACTGGCCGTAGTGTATGAGTCTGTGTGTAAAGTGTATGGGTGTTTCTCAGTACTAAGTTGCAGCTGGAAGGGCATCCGCTGCGTAAAACATATGCTGGATAAGTTGGTGGTTCATTCCGCTGTGACAGCCCCTGATGATTAAGATTAGATTAGATTAGATTCAACTTTATTGTCATTACACATGTACAAGTACAGGGCAACGAAATGCTGTTTAGGTCTAACCAGGAGTGCAATAGCAGCAAGTGCAGGATACAGGTATAAAGTGCAGTTATAGAAAAACTATGGTGATATTTACAGATGGATGTACTATGAACATTATATACAGGTTGTATTAGCTATGAACAGAGCTTTACAATAGATGGATATGTGTACAGGTTGCTATTAATAATCAGAAGTGTGCAGATAGATAAACATAATTACAAATGTATATGTGCAGTGGGTATGTACAGTTCAAATAAATAATCGGTGCAATGCAGTGCAATGAATATGTGCAATTTTTTTTAATTTTTAAATGTGCAAATGTATGTTAAATAGTGCATAACAAAGGGACTAAGCCAAAGGAAAATGAATGAGTGCCATCCACCAATATTGGCACTTTTGGTAAATATGAGCAAAGAGGACTGTGAAATAAACGTGTGAACTGTTTAACGTTTAGATTTTTTGCTCAAAACCTTAACAACAGTGTTGTGGAAGCTACTCCAAAAATCTTTTATATTGTAGCCAGCTACACTACAAGTTACTGTCTGTAGTAGCTAGTTAAATTGAAGTTACTCTTTCACAAAAGCATACATTACAAAAATGTGAACAAACGTAAATTTTAAGTAGTGTAATGCAATACAACTACAATGTCAAAGCTTAATGTTTTAATACACATTTCAGACCATCAATAGTCAAAGTAAAAGACAGCAATAAATGTTGCATTGCAATAACATAATAATTATCTTATCATCAGACATTCATACATTTCTTGTATTTTGAGTTTTTTTTTTTTTTTTTTTTTTTTACTGCCTTACCGGTAATTATAATAAGGTTTAATGCTGAATGTTATGTACTTGGTTTGTTACTATGTTGTTACCTCTACGAGGTTTAGTTTTTTTATGTTTAATAACAATAAAACTTTTAAAAAAAGTAAGATTAAGCACACTATATTTCTTAGTACTGTGTAGGACATCCACTGTGTAAAACATATGCTGAAATAGTCCTAGAAATTCATTTCGCTGTGGTGACCTCTAATTAATCAGGGACTAAGCTGAAGGAAAATGACTGAATGAAGCTCACAACAACAAAAACTTGACATATGGCTACATTTTGGTACGAAATTACCTACTTCAGTTTACTTGCCGACTGTTAGAATAATTTGTAGATTGAATTTCAACTGTTTTACTTAATATAATATTTACAAAATAACTATAATAAATAAATATAAAACCATGAAATGTGTGATTCACCAATAGATGGCTGTAATACACTATTGCGATCCTGTAAATGCACTGTAGCTCATTTTAAGCCACTCTTCTTGCTGGAAAAAGAGTTAGCTATTGAAAAATGTAGCTACACTTGTAGTCTCCCCAGCACTGCTTTTGAAAAAAACCCTGAAAATTCTTCAATAAATTCAGTTTCTTTTTAGATGAAAGAAACTGATTTTTTTTTCTTGAAACACTTACATAACATCAGATTGTAGTTTTGGCAACTTTATAAACCCCAAGACCCAACTAACTTCTCTAGCAGTGATTCTTGGA
Source organism: Danio kyathit (assembly GCA_903798195.1). Lineage (NCBI taxonomy): Eukaryota > Metazoa > Chordata > Actinopteri > Cypriniformes > Danionidae > Danio > Danio kyathit. The sequence goes on along the minus strand of LR812536.1, from coordinate 13,516,885 downwards.
GATTTTTTCTCCCTGATTCATCCTCCTGACAGACAGATACAAGTCCTCTACAGAATAATTCATAACACTTCCACTTGAATTTCTTCATTATAACGCTGACATAGATATATAAACTAGATATCGCATACGGACCCTGACATGCGCCAATAGCACCGCCACATTTGTACAGTGCTCCCAGCACAAATGTCATTCAAAAAGCAAAGCCAATGTGAAGATGCTGGACTTTAGCGCTGTGTACGGGTGTAGTAATGAGCAAACAAAGAAAACAAAGCACAAAGGCAGAACATTTCATAGGTAAGATTTCGTTTTTTATGTTTTTGTATGTTACGAACTTTTGTGCTAAACAAGTATTGATGATAATACAGTCACTTACTGCACTGACCATAAGGCAAAGTAGCACCAACTCACACTAAATTCTAAGCTTATGCTAGTTTTGTTGAATAAAATAAGCAAACAATGTAAATAAAATATGACAACAAGATGCTGCAATACTAGAAACTTATATTATTGTCGGCTAAGTGAACGAGTCGTTCATAACGGAGATTCATTCACAACTGAATCGCTCCCTCCATTAGAATGAGAAGTGAAAGCAGGAGAGGGGGTGTGTTTCAGGGCACGGATTAGATCAAATTTAACAGGGAGGTAGGATAATACATTTCCATGCACACAAACACACGCTCTTTTTCTGCATTGATCGTGCGGTCACTTATCCATCAATGTAGAAAAGTGATGTAAAATGATAATTTTCGTAATTTAAAAAAATACTTGCATATTGAACACCGGGAAAACTCCCGATCATAGAGATATGTACATATGTGTATATATCTCTGGCTTTAGATGGCCAGTCCTCCACTACACCTTGGTCCCACATTGATTTCAAAGGAGCGCTACCCTGTACTAAAATGGCGGCTCTATTGACGCATTCCTTCCAATAGACAATGATATCGTCGTCGACATCTAATGTAAATATCTATGTTACCCTAATAGTGGAATAGACATTTTCAGTGTTTTCGCTATTTTCTTCTAGCCACTTCCATTTTTGTGAAACTCAGTAGCCCCTTTCTGCAGATCACAGCTGTGTTTGGTCTTATCCATTGTGATGAATGACTGAGTGAATGACTGACTGAGCACTGCACAAAACACAGTCAGTCATGAGTAACCATCAAAAGCTTTTAAATGGTTGAATCGTAATAAATGATCTCCTTATTTATAAGATTGATAGGGTTTTCTGTGTAGAGGTTAGTAGTTCATTGGGAAAACAGATGTTTCATCTTTGATTAATTATACGAGTAACACCCCATCTGCGGCCCTGAAGATGGGACATGAAATTATTTATTTTTATGACTTATAGTCAACGACCTTGTCTGTTCACTTACACCTATGTAAAGGGGATCTTTGTAAGAATTTTGTACAGATTTTCATGTTTTATTTGTTTTGTCTTTTCACGGCAAATGTGTGAACAGTTAGTTTAAATACTAATATGAAACTTATATGCACTTACCGGCCACTTTATTAGGTACACCTTACTAGTGCCGGGTTGGACCCCCTTTTGCCTTCAGAACTGCCTTAATCCGTCGTGGCATAGATTCAACAAGGTACTGGAAATATTCCTCAGAGATTTTGGTCCATATTGACATGATAGCATCACACAGTTGCTGCAGATTTGTCAGCTGCACATCCATGATGTGAATCTCCCGTTCCAGCACATGCCAAATGTGCTCTTCTGGATTGAGATCTGGTGACTGTGGAGGCCAATTGAGTACAGTGAACTCATTGTCATGTTCAAGAAACCAGTCTGAGATGATTTGCGCTTTACATGACATGGCGCGTTATCCTTATGGTTGTTAGGGCATTGCTATGTTGTTGCTAAATGGTTTTGATTGTAATTTGTCTGTTGCAATGCTGTTGCTAGGGCATTCTGATTGGTTGCCTGGATATTGGTATGTAGTTTTAATTGGGTGCATTTTAGTTTATTGCAATAATATTAAGTGTTGTCTTATATTGTCAATTTTAATATTAATAATATTAAGTCTATTTATTGTTAGACTGTAAAAAATGTTGGGTTACACACAATCAATTTGTGTTGAGACAACATGAAGGAATTAAGTTTAGTTTTTGAACATTAAACAATTAAGTTTCCCCACAAAAAACTCAAGAATTGTGTCGTTTCAGCTTATTTTAAATAAGTAGTTTGAACAAACAGCAAACCTTATTTTTGGAGTGTATCAATACTATAAATTTGTTTGGCAGCAGTTGCTTTGGAAGTATGTTTCCCATAAATTTTTTGGATATGGATTTTATAAAAAGTTTAGTTTGAGTGTTAATGCAAAGTATATGAAAAAAGGCCAAAATTATGTACTTAAAAGCTTTAATGAAAGAAAAAAAACTACAATCCAATGAAGCATTATGAATTGCACAGCCAAATTACAAATGTAGGAATATAAAACAGTTGTTTGTGTCAATTTCATTCATTCATTTCATTCATTCATTTACTTTTCGGCTTAGTCCCTTTTATTAATCTGGGGTCGCCACAGCGGAATGAACCGCCAACTTATCCAGCATATGTTTTACGCAGCAGATGCCCTTCCAGCTGCAACCCATCTCTGGGAAACACCCACACACACTCTCATTCACACTCATACACTACGGACAATTTAGCCTACCCAATTCACCTGTACCGCATGTCTTTGGACTGTGGGGGAAACCGGAGCACCCGGAGGAAACCAACACGAATGCAGAGAGAACATGCAAACTCCACACAGAAATGCCAACTGTCCCAGCCGAGGCTCGAACCAGCGACCTTCTTGCTGTGAGGCAACAGCACTACCTACAGTACCTGTCAATTTCATATTTATTGCAAAATATCAATATGAACATTTAAGTATATTGACATCATAGGAGGATCAGTTGGTAGAATGTTCTCCACAGTATTATCTGTAATGTAGTTTCTCAGCATAAAAACAAAAAAACAACAACATAAAAAGTTACATTAATGCCAGATTTGTTCAACAAAAGCATATACAATCAATTATTAACAACTTAGGGAAAAAGATTAGAGCTTTTACTTCCATAACCTGACTTCCGGCTCTTTATAGTAATTCTATTGTGGTCTTTTGTGTTTTCTTGACATGTTACAAAACTTCATTCATTCATTTTTTTTGGCTTAGTCCCTTATTTATCAGGGGTCGCCACAGCAGAATGAACCACCAACTATTCCGGCATATGTTTTACGCAGCGGATGCCCTTCCGGCCCCAACCCAGTACTGGGAAACACCCATACACTCTTGCTTTTACACACTCACACTCGTATACTACGGCCAATTTAGTTCATTCAATTCATGTATATCGCATGTCTTTGGACTGTGGGGCCACGCTAACATGGGGAGAACCAACACAATCTCTTTTAATAACTTTTAGATTTAGTGGCTAATTTGTATGAATTCGTACAATCCAATCTAAACAGCAACCATTTTCTTTGATGTAAAACACTAAAATATGCTTAAAACAAACATCTTAGACACACCGTAGGTTAGTACAAATGGGTTTGCATATGCATCCCATCATTACCGCTGCTGCTAGATCTGTTTTTTGTCTCGTTCATAATTCATGAATCACTGTGAGACTGTAACTAATATCACAGAGTGCTTCTAGAGAGTATAGAGCTCGGCTTCTCCCAGGAGCTCCTGTACTGTCTGCACTCAAGCCACAGCTTAGATCTGAACATGGGCTGTGAGGGAAGAGAGACTCGCTGAATTGGAGATCCTTTTTCTGGACGCGTCAGAATGTAAATGTGTAGGGTACGATTTGATTTAGCCAGCCTTGAAAAGAAGTGGCATTAGACTCACACACACACAGACACACACACACACACACACACATGCTTGGGTTGACTTTCATAGAGGAGTGACGTTCCTCTAAATCCTCTGATATTTCAGTGATTAAATGGAAGCTCATTAAAACGCTCCTTCAAAGCACACAATCCACTGTCTGGATCCTTGACGTTTTTCTCGTGTATGTGGGATTATTTCCAAACTCCCATGTTTCATCTCATGGGAAGGTCATTAGAGGCTCATGTAGAAATACTTTCAGCATTGAAAATCCCTGTAAATGGTGGTCTAATCAGGATGACGTGTTGGCAGAGGTTTGAGAAATGTATCTATTTTTTCTATGGAAGTACTGAGGAAGCTTGACACTTTTCATATGCTTTACTCTGACATTGCAAATACATTGCTATACATGGATTCAGAGTAAAAGACAATTACTCTTTCTTGAAAATCCTCTTTCATTTAGTAAATTACTTGTATTGTTATTGATTATTTGTCATTCCAAACATGTATTTTTTTTTGTGTGTTTTCAAATCACATATATTTATAGTCAAAAATACATTGTAATCAAAATGTATTTATTTATTATAATTTTTATGCCAAAAATATTAAGTAAAGACGAAGGTTTTTTTTATATTTTGATAATATTTTGCTAATTTCTTACTGTAAATAGATCAACTTAATTTTTAATTAGTAATATAATACATTTATACATTTTATTTATAGTGCGCTTTTCTAAGACCCTCTGTTACAACAACAGAGAAATCAAACATGCAATAAAATACAAGTATTCATAAAAAAGTTCTCAAATATAAACACAGAATAACCAAGAATCTCAAAATGCAGTCTTAAAAAGATGAGTTTTTAGCATCTTCTTAAAACCGAAATATACACTGGTACTAAAATGCATTGGTACTATCTTAATTTAAACAGCTATAAAAGACGATTTCTCAATACTTAGGTTTTGAGTTCTCATATTTTCATATACTTAATGACTCCCAGGGCCGTTTATATCGAAGTTGATATTTAGCTGCACCATGTTGGTGTTTCATAACATCTAACTTTTACGAGGTTGGTTGTTAGCCCAATGCTCAACCCCCAACCTGGAGGACCAGGACATACATACGTACACTACGGACATTTTAGCTTACTCAATTCACCTATAGCACTTGACTTTGGACTGTGGGGGAAGCCACAACCAACTTACCCAGTCGGGGCTCGAACCAGCGACCTTCTTGATGCGAAGCGACATCGCTACCCACTGCGCCCCAGATTTTCATATAGTCAGGCAAAAATTGTCATGTCTTAGCAAACATACATCAATGGAAAGCTTATTTAGTCAGCTTTCAGATGATGCATAAATCTTAATTTCTTGACATTTATGGCTAGTTTTGTGGTTCATGGTCACATAACAGTACATATGTATATTAATATCATTTGCAGGAGAAAAAAAAATCAGGGTAACACTTTAGGTCAAAATTGATGTTATTTAATATTCTGGCTTATTACCTACCTATTAATAATATATTAAATGTTCATTAGTAGTTATAACTAGCCCACACTGAATCTGTGCACACAGATTTCTGCAGATTTTTAGTTCATTATTGAGTCTATGTATTCACTTGGGTAAATTTGTGTAAATTTATATTCATTCAGTTTTTAAATTAAATTTCACTAATATTGTTGTGGTATAATAATACTATTAAAATGTTCATATGATTTATTTACAATACAGTTTTCTGTCTTTTAGTAGATATAATATATGAGCGACTTAAATGAGAGACCAAATAAGTAGATCTATTTGGATTTGCATTGTAAACATTAAATAGAAGTGACAAATGTATTACTTTTTATTTCATATATTAAGGTTTTAGTTATGATACTCCTAAAATCATTCCACATAAATCTGCAGATTATTTACAAAATTTTCTTCAGAAATAGCAAAAAATGTCCGCAGATTCTGTCTGGCCTTAGTTATAACGTATGATCCTATTCTGCATCCCTAATCCTACCCAAAGCCTAAACCTTCACTCAAAAAATATTTATTTTTGTTTGTTGAAACTACTTATTTAAAATAAGCTGAAGCAACACAATTCTTGAGATTTCATTGGGACAACTTAATTTTTTTATGTTCAGCAAAATACATTTGTTAAAAGTGTTAAGTTAATTTAATTGATTTGTGTTGGGTCAACATGAATGAATTGTGTGGAACCCTGCATTTTTACAGTGTTTATTAACCTAGTAGTGTTAGTTAATGGTTATTTACAGTTTTTCTCAGTCGCTTTAGTGCATTTTTTACAACACTATTTATATTTGGACAACAGTTAATGCATTTCTCAAAACAATTAGTCCAAACTGCAAAACCTAGTTGATAACCTGCAAAAGCGTGTCACTTGCTCAAAATGGAAAGCTCATTCCTCAAAAGCAAGTATTGATGTCAATGAAAGTGTCAGTGTCATCAAGATGAAAAGTCCTGCCACCATTGTTTATGAACAAGATAGTCAAATGGCTTTGTCATGTTTTCATTATGACAGTTTACTCTGTACATTTTTTCCAATGCAAAAAAGTCCGATTTTGGTGACACTTGCTGAAAATGCTCAAGACAGCACTATATACTATTTGCACAGCCCTTTGAAAACTACAGTAAAGTTAGACATCACTGCATTTAGTGAGGTATCTGAGTACAAGACACTGAATATGTGTGTTTCACATTTTTACTGCATTTGCTCTTTACAATTCTAATTTATTCACAGCATTGTGCAAAAGAATAAATACACCCTTTTTTACAACAAACATAAACTTCCTTTGTGTAGAGCTGTGCACAACTGTAAACAATATTGCAGTACATATTGGAACCGAACCAAGAACATACACAGGTCTGTAAATCATTCATTAAATTGTTCAACTTAGAAGACATTTTCAGGAAAAAAAAAAGATAAAAATATATTTTTTTATAAAATTAGCTTAACAGATTTTGACAACTAGTTCAACATTTTTGTCTGTAATGACTCAAGTAATGAAATGAGGACTATTAGTTTTATTTGGAATGACTATTCAGCATTTACAAGTTCAGTTAATTTTGACTGACATGACATAAGCAAATGATAATGTTATAAACAGCAGAGAGTTGTATGCAAGCAATTGATGCATTTCCAAAAGCATTTTCAATTTGTTGAAAGAAATGAGAAACTGCTACTATGATGTGCACAAATGACTAATTGTTTTGAGAAATGCATTAACTGTTGTGCAAATGTAAATAATGTTGTGAGAAATGCACCAAAGCCACTGAGAAAAACTGTAATACTGTGAATTGTGACCTAAACTAAAGTGTTACCAAAATCAACAAAATTACCAGAGTCATCTGTTAAACAGTATATAAAATGTGTAAAAAATGCAGTGTCCCACACAATCTATTCATGTTGTCCATTCAACACAAATCAATTAAATTAACTTAACAGATTTAAGTAGATTGAATATAAAACAATCAAGTTGTCTTCCCTCTAAAAATCTCAAAAATAATGTTGTTTCAGCTCATTTTAAATAAGTAGTTTGAACAAACAGCAAAATCATTTTTCAGAGTGTATGTTTGAGGCTTTATGGAGTAGGTGCAATAAAATAAATGTATCATTAGCTTTAATTGTGAATCCATTTTTCATTTGACTTATTCAGTTTTATATGCTTAAGGTTTACTACTGTTTACTACAGTAGGAGTCACTGAAGAAACAAACACAGCTTGTTAGAAGCATGGAAAAATCCACACAGCTAAATTATCACCCTTTGTTTGCTCTGAGGTGAGAAATGGTTTATAGCAGATTGTCATTCTTTTGTGCTCCAGTAAAGTCAGGGTTGCCAGTTACTGCTGGGGAAAATGAAGGAGGAGGGCAGTGCCAGTGTCAACGTTAGCCAGGCATCCCTGATTTCAGCATCCCGTCTCCTGTCCACTCATCTGCAGTCTGACCCACAGGTCACACACATCAGCAGATTACACACACTTGATTTCCATTGTGCATCGGGGTTTGATGGACAGGACACTGAGGCAACAATTTTAACATGCTCTAGTTTATCAGAGTGTCCGCGTGGTCTTAAAATGTCTTTCAAATCTAAAATTTTAGGCCCTAAAATGTCTTGTAGGTCCTAAATCATTTTAAATGGGTATTATTTTCCCTATGTCCATGTAAACTTATTGATATTTAGTCTATTATATTTATTAAAGCTTGTAATTTAAAAAAAAAGAAAATCCATGTTGATAAAAATATGCTTGTTTTGACCAAGCGGCAACCTCCCGCTCTCCCTCGTGAAGCAACTATGGAAGTAACTGAAACTGCAATTCATCGAAATTCTGCTAATCCTGGCTCCATAATAGAGCTAATTTCTATTGAGCCCACTGTTAAAATGGCCAACTTTACAGCAGAAAAAAGGTGTTTACAGCCTGGTACAAAGAACGATTTTGGTTCATTTTACACTTCATGACAACTGTGAGGGGGTGAATTTTTTTCAGTCATCAGTCTTGTTTATATTAAGTTATATTAAGTCTGCATAATTAAGGCCACTTGAGTGACAGCTAGGTCTCGCTGGTTGCCGTCTCGTCACCTTAGCTGATTCCAGCTGATTAGCCGCTGAACTCGGCATACATATGGTATTTTTGTTTTGTTTAATGTTTCTTTACACAGTCAGTTGACTTTTGGAATTATTTCTTACAATTATCAAATAATACGGCATGCTGTGTGCACTTAATTGTGCTCACAGACCATTCATTCTTCATTCATTCATCCATTTTTCTTTAGACCTGTAATGCACTCCAGAATCTGACAGATTGATTAGCTGCAGGCTATAGAACAGTCATCTGAAATGTACAGTACAGTGTTATGCCTGGATTTCATAAATAGCCTTGCATTTACTAGCACAGACTATATTTGAAGTATTTGGATATAATTAGCGTTTTCCTCCTGTAGAAAAACATCATAAGAACAATGTTTAGTGGCTCAATGTATTGCAACAGTGTTTTTAAACTTAGTCTAAACACTTTACTGATATAGTATACAACTAAGCACGTGGTCAGAACACAAACAAGTCGCAGGTAATAAAGTATTGAGCGTTTCTCCCAAAGAAAAGTCTGTCTAAGGAAAATGCTAGCAGGCGTCTGTAGCTCTGCTCACGCTCCGCCTCTTTGCTCTTGTTTGGTATCCCCCGGTCGATGATATGACATGCGAACAAAATGGCAACGGTTGGCCATGCCTATACTTGTAGCTTCTTTTTGTGTTCTTCAGAAACCTATGGGTGACGTCACAGATTCTACGTCCATATCTTTTACAGTCTATGGTTTTGACACATTATTTAAAATGTGGTTAATTTTTATTTTATTTTATTTATAATTTTTTTGATGGGGCACGTAGAAAACTTTTCCACTTGCCCAACTGGAACATTAGAAAAAAATCCTTAGTGTTTATCCTTGTTAAGTCTGAAATTTCATTAATAATGGACTTAAAAAGGTCTTAAAAAGTCTTAATTGTGACTTAATAAAATCTGCAGAAACCCTCTTTCTGACAAGCCATTTAATTTTGTGTTGTCACACAAGATTAATGACAATTTCTACCTTGATTAGTGTAGTTTAATGTTGTTAGGTTGAGTCAGAGTTATACAATTTTGAGGGAAATAAAATGATTCAATATCAGTGGATTTACAGGGTAGATTACGACATTTGGTGTTGAAATAGACACACAGATTTAATATTTAATATTTTATTTTGGAGAATACATTTTTAATGTACCTCCAAATAAATGTTTTAAGGACTGTTTTGCTTATATGTTTTTGCCTGTGGTTTTCCTGTGGAAGTGGTTTACTGTTAGACTGTTTCAGTTAGTTGGTTTTTATTTTCTGAAATGTTTTGATATATTTTGACTGTTTTATACTTTACACAAGTGTATCTCAACCACATTCCTGGAGGACCATCAGCACTGCATGTTTTGCATGTCTCTAAAGGTCTTCTAGCCTCTGCTAATGAGCTGATGATCTGACTCTGGTGTGTTTGGTTAAGGAAAAAGTGGTTCTCCAAGAATGTGGTTGAGAAACACTGCTTTACACCAATGATGAAACTGTGCTAGATGACGAGATTGAGATTATGGGATGCTTTGTAAAGTATCTGTTTAGTTGCATTGGGCTACAGATCTGAGAACATTTTGCCAACATGAGAAATAGAAAGTGCACTTGTGTAATTGATCACAATGAGATCAGATTAAAGCAAAGTCAGCTCAATTTCAGAGAAAAAAAGAAAGAAAGCGGATGTAGCAAATGCCACTGTGCTGATATAACAGGACTTCTGAAATAAATGCACATGAAAGAGTTTGACAAGACTTCATACTGTATGTGAAATTAAGGTTAATCCAGGTGGTTAAACAGTCATTTTGGATACTGACTCTATTATTTTTAGACATTGGCTGGTATTCTGCATATAGCTTGTGATGAGTTTATCTGTTTATCTGACATGTTTTGACCAGGAATAGCATGAACATTCATAGCAATCTACAGTAGAACAAAATGACTCATTATTGACTCACAATGTGATTCACTTAAATGAGTCTCGTAAGTAAAAAAGAATAGAGTAAATGAGAAATGCTTACAGAATTCATTAAAGGGCCAAAACAACATCCAGAAAGCATTTCATCACAGTGTAAATTATGGTTAAAGCGTTTTTACACAGATGATATTGATTCATATTTAACAGATTAACAGAAACCAAAGAAATCTGGAGAGTTTCTGAATCTCTTTTGAATTGTAATTTGAGGTCAGTTTCACTACATCTGTTTTCTGTATTTTTATTTCCTTTTAAAATGACATTATCACTAAGATGCATGGATCTAATCCAGTATGAAATAGTGTTGCACAAGTCATGGGACATTTTATGTTTTGTGAAAATTAATCTCTTTTTTTATTTTAGGGACATGCTAACAATTTTTTTGGGTTATAAGAGGACCTATTCTTTTAACAATTTAAACTTTTGGATTAGTAGAGAACATTGCAACTATAAAGCATCCTGGACCCTTATAATTGAACATTCTGTATTATCAATAAACAATTTGCATGCAATGAAAGATATACTGATCATTTTGTAGCAATTTTGAAAGCAACTCATCTAATCAGAATTTAGATCCTGAATTAACTATTATATAACAAGTTTTTCATCCTCTGTCATCATTTTCATGCTTTGTCAACAATCTTAGCAGTATTAGCTGTACAAATAAAAGTGCTGTGTGCTTCTGATCCATATCTATATTTATACGGTCAATATTTTCAGACAAGTGCACCCAGTGAACAAGCCTCTCTCCTCCTCCTCATTTCTCCTGTTCTGTCTTGGATCCTCCATACGTTACAGATCTGTGTGATTGTGACGCTCTGGCTGTGAAAAGCTGCATTGCAGCACTGCTGTCAGCCGTGTGGAGCTCAGCTCAGATCCAATCGGCCCTGCGTTAGTGGCTAGCAAACACCAATATCCAGGTTAATGCATTTTGCTGAGCCAAAGAAGAGCCCCAAAAAGGCAGAACAGAAGCTGGCTTTATTTAGCAACACGCTAACCCATTTATAAGTAATGAATGTGAATGGTAGAGGAAAGAAATGTGACTCTGGACCACAAAACACTTATGTTGAACTGCTATATTTTTCTTAATAGCCAAAAATACAGTTTATGAGTCAAAATTGTCGATTTTCCTTTATAACAAAAATTATTTGAATATTATAAATACTGTATAAGTAAACATCATGTTCCATGAGGACATTTTGTAAATAACCTATTGTAAATACACTCATCTGCCACTTTTTTAGGTACACCTGTTCAACTGCTTGTTAACGCAAATTTCTAATCAGCCAATCAAATGGCAGCAACTCTAACCTAATGCATTTAGGCATGTAGACATGGTCAAGACGATTTGCTGCAGTTCAAACCGAGCATCAGATTAGGGAAGAAAGGTGATTTAAGTGACTTTGAACATGGCATGGTTGTTGGTGCCAGATGGGCTGGTCTGAGTATTTCAGAAACTGCTGATCTACTGGGATTTTCACGCACAACCATCTCTAGGGTTTACTGAGAATGGTCCGAAAAAGGGAAAATATCCAGTGAGCGGCAGTTTTGTGGACACAAATGCCTTGTTGATGCTAGAGGTCAGAGGAGAATGGCCAGACTGGTTCCAGCTGATAGAAAGGCAAGAGTAACTCAAATAACCACTCGTTACAACCGAGGTATGCAGAAGAGCATCTCTAAACACACAACATGTCCAACCTTGAAGCGGATGGGCTACAGCAGCAGAAGACCACAGCGGGTGCCACTCCTGTCAGCTAAGAACAGAAAAGTGAGGCTACAATTCACACAGGCTCACCAAAATTTGGCAATAGAAGATTGGAAAAACGTTGCCTGGTCTGATGAGTCTCGATTTCTGCTGCAACATTCGGATGGAGTCATTTGGACTCTTCTCAAACTGCTTTCCTGAACATGACAACAATTTCACTGTACTCAAATGGCCTCCACAGTCACCAGAACTCAATCCAGTAGAGCACCTTTGGCATGTGGTGGGACGGGAGATTCGTATCATGGATGTGCAGCCGACAAATCTGCAGCAACTGTGTGATGCTATCACGTCAATATGGACCAAAATCTCTAAGAAATATTTCCAGTACCTTGTTGAATCTATGCCACGAAGGATTAAGGCAGTTCTGAAGGCAAAAGTGGGTCCAACCCGGTACTAGTAAGGTGTGCCTAATAAAGTGGCCGGTGAGTGTATCTAGAAACTCAGTATTTGATTAGTAATGTCTATTCTTAAGCACTTTATTTAGACATCTTTAAAGGCTACTTTCTTAATATTAACCTTCTTATCTTCATATTTTAGATTTTCAAATAGTTGTATACCCGGTGGTTTTGTGTCACAGAGGTCACAAATGGTGTTGTTTAAAGTGTGGTGCAGGAAAAAAGGTACACAAAAACAGTACAATAGTATATAGTTTGAAAACTAATTCAGATTGGAACCTGGAAATTCCAGATTTGAGCCCTTGAAGTTTAAATGTATACCTTGTGAAAGGGCACCACCCCTTGTGTGATTTATTTCTTAGAGTGTGTGCTTGTCAGGTGTGCGTATGTGTGTGTGCATATATATGATGTGCTAGTATGAGTGACCTTGTGGATTTCTTAGGGCCGTGACCTGTGTGTGTGTGGAATCAGCTAATATGTCTTGGCAGCTCATATTTCAAATCAGACATCCACAGGGGCACACACACACACACACACACACACACACACACACACACACACACACACACACACACACACACACACACACACACACACACACACACACACACACACACACACACACACACACACAGCTTTCTTTATATTAGCAAGTGCATCACGGATGCAATGAGCTGACAATGTTTTCTAAACTTAAGCCTTATTCAAAGTTGCTCAATTCAGTACATTTCACAAAATGATGGTTTATTTATGAGCCTTTTAACTAAAGAGAGAACTGGTGTGATTATGATTATTTTCTGTGTTGTTGTCTGCAGGCCGGCTCATGACATCAGTCTGGAGGAGTTTGATGATGAAGATCTGTCTGAAATCACAGATGACTGTGGCATAGGCCTCAACTATGACTCTGACCCCTATGAGAAGGTATGAGACTTTTACAATGCAAATGTTCTATTCTGTTCTATTCTATTCTATTCTATTCTATTCTATTCTATTCTGTTCTATTCTATTCTATTCTGACTTGCCACAATGATAGAAAATGAAAAACAACAACAACAACAACAACAACAACACAGCAGTGCATTAAATTCACAGTTCATTAGCAAAAGCTGGCTGTGTGGACCCCTGACAAAGAAAGAAAAAGAAAATAAGGAAAATGAGTAATTGGTTTGCACAGTATATGCAATAGCACTTTACTACACCATATATTATACTGAGTTGTCTGTAATGTGTCCACTGTGTTAGATGCATGTAGGGTTTTTCTGGCATGTAGGACGAGGAAACTTTAAATTGTAGCTTCGTCATTACCAGGAAGAGCATCTAGTGTATACACATTCACATATGGATATATGGATATGGAGATTCACACTAGTGGAAATACTGCCGTCACTTCATTCATCAGCAGTGCATGTGAAAGAGCTCATTTGCATTTTAAAAGGCTTTAGGTTTGAAAGATTTAACATTCACATATGCTCACGTATGAGAGTTGATGTTGATCTGTCTGTCTGTCTGTCTGTCTGTACCGACGGACAGACATCCGTCCGTCCGTCATTTTATTGTTCTATCTATTGTTGTATCTATCATTCTATCATTCTATCTATCATTGTATCTTTCTATTGTTCTATCTATTCTGTCATTTGTTGACTATTGCTCTATTGTTATATCATTCTACAGGCAGTGCAGAATTATTAAGCAAATGAGTATTTTGACCACATCATCCTCTTTATGCATGTTGTCTTACTCCAAGCTGTATAGGCTCTAAAGCCTACTACCAATTAAGCATATTAGGTGATGTGCGTCTCTGTAATGAGAAGGGGTGTGGTCTAATGACATCAACACCCTATATCAGGTGTGCATAATTATTAGGCAACTTCCTTTCCTTTGGCAAATGGGTCAAAAGAAGGACTTGACAGGCTCCGAAAAGTAAAAAATAGTGAGATATCTTGCAGAGGGATGCAGCACTCTTAAAAATGCCAAGCTTCTGAAGCGTGATCATCGAACAATCAAGCGTTTCATTCAAAATAGTCAACAGGGTCGCAGGAAGCGTGTGGAAAAACCAAGGCTGCAAAATAACTGCCCATGACTGAGAAAAGTCAAGCGTAGCAGCTGCCAAGATGCCACTTGCCACCAGTTTTGCCATATTTCAGAGCTGCAACATCACTGGAGTGCCCAAAAGCACAAGGTGTGCAATACTCAGAGACATGGCCAAGGTAAGAAAGGCTGAAAAACGACCACCACTGAACAAGACACACAAGCTGAAACGTCAAGACTGGGCCAAGAAATATCTCAAGGTTTTATAGACTGATGAAATGAGAGTGAGTCTTGATGGGCCCGTGGCTGGATAGGTAAAGGGCAGAGAGCTTCAGTCCGACTCAGACGCCAGCAAGGTGGAGGTGGAGTACTGGTTTGGGCTGGTATCATCAAAGATGAGCTTGTGGGGCCTTTTCGGGTTGAGGATGGAGTCAAACTCAACTCCCAGTCCTACTGCCAGTTTCTGGAAGACACCTTCAAGCAGTGGTACAGGAAGACGTCTGCATCCTTCAAGAAAAACATGATTTTCATGCAGGACAATGCTCCATCACACGCGTCCAAGTACTCCACAGCGTGGCTGGCAAGAAAGGGTCTAAAAGAAGAAAAACTAATGACATGGCCTCCTTGCTCACCTGAACTAAACCCCATAGAGAACCTGTGGTCCATCATCAAATGTGAGATTTACAAGGAGGGAAAACAGTACACCTCTCTGAACAGTGTCTGGGAGGCTGTGGTTACTGCTGCACGCAATGTTGATGGATTCTGTCAGTGTTTTGATCTGTTCACCATGGATGGCAGGCTTTTGAGTGTCCTTGCAAAGAAAGGTGGCTATATTGCTCACTGATTTGTTTTTGTTTGTTTTTGAATGTCAGAAATGTATATTTGTGAATGTTGAGATGTTACATTGGTTTCACTGGTAAAAATAAATAATTGAAATGGGTATATATTTGTTTTTTGTTAAGTTGCCTAATAATTATGCACAGTAATAGTCGCCTGCACACACAGATATCCTCCTAAAATAGCTAAAACTAAAAACAAACTAAAAACTACTTCCAAAAATATTCAGCTTTGATATTAATGAGTTTTTTTGGGTTTATTGAGAACATGGTTGTTGTTCAATAATAAAATGAATCCTCAAAAATACAACTTGCCTAATAATTCTGCACTCCCTGTATTGTTCTATCTATTGTTCTATCTATCTATCGTTCTATCACTCTATTGTTCTATCTTTCATTCTATTGTTCTGTTGTTCTATCTGTCATTTGTTCTATCCAATGCTCTATCATTCTGTCACCATCCATCCATCCATCCATCCATCCATCCATCCATCCATATTCTTCTTTCTGTTATTCTATCTGTCAATATACCTGTCCGTTGTCCTCTGTACGGCTTATAAACCCTCAAAATGTTGCACTTTTTGAAAAACATTCAACAAGTGCTAAAGTTTACTTCTAACTTTATGATTCTAGTTAAACAAATACTTTATTATTTTAATCAATTAAAAAATTTTCTTCATCGCATTCAGCTTTACAATGTAATTCTGAATTCTGTTTAGTAATTTCAAATTCTGGAATTTCCTATAAAAAATCAGTTTTGCATGTTAACATCCAATGAAACTCTGATCACTGGACCACTATAAAACGCTCAAATGCACAGAGCTTGCTTCAGAAGTGTTATTGTGGAAATATTTGTATATAATGTAGGTGTGTGTGTGTGGGTGTGTGTGTGTGTGTATACTGGCTGCATTGAGGGATTGTAAATGTTTTATGGCGGTGGCGGTGTGCCACGGCTGCAGTAGAAGGGCTGGTGACCCACTGAAGTTTGCTGCTATGCAGACCTCTCTTCTCAGCTTTCTGCATTTCAGAAACTACTTCCTCATCCTGCTCCAAGTTTATCTCCGCAGTAATGCTCAGACGTGTTGATTATACTTCCCCACGTGCCTTTTGGTGTATCTGATTGATTTAAATGCAGAGATCCAATCCACGCTTGTACTTTGTGGGCATCATAGCATGCAATGACCTCAGATTGTTTAGTATGTAGGCGGATTGATTATTTGGTTCTGACTGCTGATTGGATGATGCATAGACTGGTCTTTTATTGATTGGTCTATTGATCTAGAAAGTGGGTGGCAGAGCCCATGCAGTGTGTTTCTTTTTTTGCCACACACACAGATGACTGTCCTATGGGATTATGTCACGTGGAAGCAGCACTGCATTGTGTTTGAAGGGCCTGTTCCTTGTCAATACAATAGAGACTTCAAAATCACAGAAGGCGTCCTCTGTGCCTCCAGTGTGCTACTAAGAACAATTATATCATTTGCAGTAGCATCTTTGGTCATATGAGCAATATTGGTTTGGAAATATGCATTAACCTTTTCAAGCCAATTACAGTTTTTCACAGTCTCTTTGGTAAATTTTTCAGATCAGAATTGAAACTTGCAAAACAGTAAGTGCACTTCTCAAAACAATGCGTACAAATAGCAAAACACCATGCATTACCTGCAAAAGCCAGTCTCTTGCTCAAAATAGTTCATCTCTCAAAACTAAATTTCTTTGTCAATGAACATGTTAGTGCCCTCAGAATGACAAGTCCTTGTGTCATTGTGGACGACTAAGACTTCAAATTACTTAGTCATGTTTTCAATATACCAGTGTACTCTGGAGGGGTGTTCTAGTGTACACTGTTGTTTTTTTTTTTTTGTTGTTGTTGTTGTTGTTGTTGCTGTTTGTACTGTACTTTATTGACAGATCATGACAATGCACAATAAAATATGACACAATATTATGACAGCTTGTTCAAGCATTTTGCAGGTTATGCTATGAACTAATGCCTAAATGTTGTGGTGAGACAATTCAGAAAGAGTCCATTATAATCTATTTTTGATTAACCTGACATAAGCAACTGATAATGTACGAAACATCAGAGAATTAGGGCATCACGGTGGCGCAGTGGGTTGCCCGATCGTCTCACAGCAAGAAGGTCACTGATTCGACCCTCGGCTGGGTCAGTTGGCATTTCTGTGTGGAGTCTGCATGTTCTCCCTGTGTTCACGTGTGGGTTTCCTCCGGGTGCTCCGGTTTCCCCCACAGTCCAAACACATGTGGTATAGGTGAATTGGGTAAGCTTAATTGTCCAAAGTGTATGTGTGTGAATGAGTGTAAATGTTTCCCAGTGATGGGTTGCAGCTGGAAGGGCATCCCCTGTGTAAAACAAATGCTGGATAAGTTGGCGGTTCATTCCACTGTGGCGATCGCTGATTGATAAGGGACTATGCCGAAAAGAAAATGAATGATGAATGAACATTAGAAAATTACACGTAATCATTTGCATGGATGTACAAAAGCATTTGCAACTTGTTCAGAGGTACGAGAAACTGCTTTTTTGATATGCACGTGAAAAAATGATGTGAAGATTAAACAGGTAGTTTTGAGAATTTCAATTCTGATCTGAGAAATGTATCAAAGTGACTGGGAAAAACTGTAAAATACTGAAAAAAAAAAAAAAAAGAAACGTACCTTTGTTAATGGAGGTTATACAAAAATTGATGTACAGTTGATATACAGACCTCCTGAATTATTAGCCCTCCTGGATATTTTTTCCCCAATTTCTGTTTAATGGAGGGAAGATTTTTTCAACACATTTCTAAACATAATAGTTTTAATAACTCATCTCTAATAACTGATTTATTTTATCTCTGCCATGATGACAGTAAATAATATTTGACTAGATATTTTTCAAGATCCTAGTATTCAGCTTCAAGTCACATTTAAAGGCGTAACTATAGGTTAATTAGGTAAGTCAGGGCAAGTCATAGTATATTGATGGTTTATTCTGTAGACAATCTGAAAAAAATACTTAAGGGGGCTAATGATATTGACTTTAAAATTTTTTTTTTTTTTTACATAAAAACTGCTTTTAGTGTATCCTAAATAAACAATAAAAGACTTTCTCCAGAAGAAACAATATTATAGGAAATACTGTGAAAAATTCCTTGCCCTTTTAAACATAATTTTGGAAAAAACAGAAAGAAAAAACAATACTGGAAAAATATGTGATATGCAAAATTGCTGTTGAGTATTACAATAATGATATTTCTTATATAACATTTACATAGAAAACTGCAAATTTAATACAGTACCTGTGATTTTAAATCATTTATTTATGTAATGATATTAAAATAAACTGAAAAAATATATTTTTAGATCTAATTCAGACTAAAATACAGTCAAGGTGCAAACAATTAGTCTTAAAAACTATAAATGAGTGAAAACCTCAGCAGATATTCTGACTCTGATTGGCTGTTGTCATTTTCCTTTCTTGCCACAACTCCCCCACAAGTATTTATTTACAGCTCTGGTTTCACCTTTGGACCGCTACAGCCAATAGCAGAACAGCAACAACTGGGAAGGCGGGATAAAGATAGTAAGGCCCCAACTGATTGGTCAAATTTAAATGAACAACCAATGCACAAAATGTCTCTGATATGTATTACATATAGTATTGTCATGATAACGATAGTTTTGCAATATATTGTACAGTCCTAATATATTTGTTATATTATAATCAATGTCAATGAAGTTACCATACATGGTTCCTCATTTGATAAAGGCTTAATGGTTATTTATATTTCACTAATTGCGTTATAGGAATATTCACCACAATTACAAGAGTAATGACTTCATAAAATATTATGACAGACATTCAAAGCTTAATTCTAAAATCCCATGAGAAGCTTTGTATATAAATATGACATGACAGAAATTCTGTTCAGGACAGTCTTATGTGAGTGGTCAGAATGACTTATATGGCCATTCTAGTAGTTATAGACTTCTGGTAGTTCCAGACTTTTCATTTGTATTAAATCAGTTAAAGACGTGCCAAAAAATAAACAATTACTGTACTAATCAGGGTTATTATAGTTAATTGAAACCTTTTTTTCTGTATTTACAAAAGCATAAACTTATGTAATTTCAGATAGTTGCCAATCAAATATTTTCATATATATTCATATACAGTTGAAGTCAGAATTATTAGCCCCCCTGTTAATTTTTTTCCCCAATTTTTGTTTAACAAAGAGAAGATTTTCTCAACACATTTCTAAACATAATAGTTTTAATAAAATTATAACTCATCTCTAATAACTGATTTATTTTATCTTTGCCATGATGACAGTAAATAATATTTTACTAGATATTTTTCAAGACACTTCTATACAGCTTAAAGTGACATTTAAAGGCTTAACTAGGTTAATTAGGTTAACTAGGCAGGTTAGGGTAAGTAGGCAAGTGATTGTATAACAATGGTTTGTTCTGTAGACTATGGAAAAAAAAATTGCTCAAAGGGGCTGATAATTTTGTCCTTAAAATGGCTTTTAAAATTTTTTTAAACTGCTTCTATTCTAGCCAAAATAAAACGAATAAGACTTTCTCCAGAAGAAAAAACATTATCAGACACACTGCGAAAATGTCCTTGTTCTGTTAAACATTATTTGGGAAATATTTAAAAAAGAAAAAGGGGGCTAATAATTCTGACTTCAACTGTATATTCTAATTGCAAATACACTAACTATAAATAATTGTGGTTGCAGTACATTTTCAAGTTAAACCAAATTAACTTTAAATTTTATTTCAATTTACATAAATACAACTTTCTTAAGTTAAAATTAGTATAACCAGAAAAATAAAGTAGAAACATGATTAACTTATTCAAATAAGTTCAAGTAACTTTGTTGTGATGCCTTTTTGATCATATCATTTTTTACAGCGTACTGTACATAGATGTATTTGACATCAATTTCATGCTAACGGGTTTCATAAAACATTTAATTGTCAACGGTGATAATTGTTTGCTTCGATTTTAAATCAAATGTACCTAATTTGATTTTCACACTGGAGTGTTTCTCAGTGACTAAATTCACTTTCTAAAAATATGCTCTGGAGATTTTCTTCTGTCTATCTAATAACAGATTAAACTCCTGCAGATACAAAGATAGAGCTTCTGAAAATCACTCATCTCTGAAAATCAGTTTCCCTTTCATTCTCTTTTATCCATTCTTCCTTTTATGTCTTCTCTGATAGGCAATTTCTAAAATCGTATTTTTATTCGAGTCAGGTCTATTAAAGCTTTAAGAAACCCCACTATTGGTGCATAGTAGTACTATCCAAATTCATGTAATATTTAATCCTTCTTTTGCAGATTTTGACATTCCATAACACACATCTCATGACAAAAACACACATATCATGAAATATAGATACATTTAATCTATTTGCGATTTCACCCATTGTGCAGGCATGACAGTAACATTTAGGCATTAACGCTTCTGGATTGATTTTTTGTATAGATCATTTCCAGCCACCAGCACTGTGACAAAAAAAATCCCCCAAGATCCAATTCCATCCTCCCAAACACTCTCACTCTTTCGCCTTCGCTCATGGATTATTCATTCTGTCACACTGAGCTCCGGCTCTCCGGGTACATTCAACAGATTTGGGTTTCTGGGGTTTTGCATATTACAGTATGCTGTTGATGAACGGTTGCTGAGCAGAGTAGCGTGCCGGATTGGAGAACCAACATGAAACGGCATTCATGACACATTTAGTCATATTTAATGTAACTTTTTTTTTAATAAAACAGAATTTTAGTTTATAATCATGTAAACTTGAAACGTGATTTTCTGACTATATCAGCAGAATAGAAAGGACATTTTTGGAGCTTTTATGACAGTATTGAATATTTTATTATGAAAAGTGTAAAGTAAAAAGTCTGTCAGGGGTAAAGTGCTTTATGGAATTTGATTTGATTTTTGATTTGATTTGAGTTTATTAAATGGGATAGCCTCTTGCGATGAACCATCTCTTAACATAAAAAATATTGCCATTTAGAGTTATTTTTCTCCTGAAAATTGCACTTGGACAAAATAACAACAAATGATTTTGATTATTCAACTAAAAAATTATTTCTTAACTCTTGTTGTTTAAGAAATTGTTCCTATATTTATTACTTTTTATTAAAAAGCTCTAAATGGCAACCTTTTTATTTTAAATTCAGGAGAAAATGTGTGTGTGTGTGTGTGTGTTTGTGTGTGTGTGTGTGTGTGTGTGTGTGTGTGTGTGTGTGTGTGTGTGTGTGTGTGTATGTGTGATTGAGGGATTAGCTCAGCAGCATGAGATGTGCCATCTTAGTGTCTGTCCAAACTGCTCATAATCAGAGATCAAAGAACTGAAAATCTATGTGTGTGTGTGTGTGTGTGTGTGTGAATGCACGATATGAATCGTATGTTTTTGTACATTTGTTACAGATCTGCTTCATAACTCATCCATGTGTACAGCTGATGTAGCTGGTAGCATTTCTGCATTGAGTTTAATGGCTGCTGCTGTAAGGCAAACCTCAGGGAAAGAGTGAGTTGTAATTGATGTCATGAGCTCAGGGTGAAGCAGAAAACAGCAGTACTGGTGTGCAGGTGGGCGATTGCTGCTAACACCAGGCTGACCTTTATTTCTGCTTCCGGTCTATTATTATTGGCTCTTGTTTTTATTTATTTGTTTAAATTTTGATAGTATTATATTATATTATATTATATTATATTATATTATATTATATTATATTATATTATATTATATTATATTATATTATATTATATTATATTATATTATATTATATTATATTATATTGTATTATATTTATAGTATAGTATATTTCTATTCTATTGTATTATATTTCTATTCTAGTTTATTACATTGTATTATATTATATTATAGTATATTTCTATTATATTATATTATATTATATTATATTATATTATATTATATTATATTATATTATATTATATTTCTATTATATTATATTATATTATATTATGGTATATTTCTATTCTATTATATTGTATTATATTTCTATTCTATTTTATTATATTATATTATATTATATTATATATATTATATTATTATATTATATTATAGTATATTTCTATTATATTATATCATATTATATTATATTATATTATATTATATTATATTATATTATATTATATTATATTATATTATATTATATTTCTATTATATTATATCATATTATATTATATTATGGTATATTTCTATTCTATTATATTGTATTATATTTCTATTCTATTTTATTATATTATATTATATTATATTATAGTATATTTCTATTATATTATATTATATCATATTATATTATATTATATTATATTATAATATATTATATTATATTATATTATATTATATTATATTATATTATATTATATTATATTATATTATATTATATTATATTATACTATATTGTATTATAGTATATTTCTATTCTATTATATTGTATTATATTTCTATTCTATTCTATTCTATTCTATTCTATTTTATTATATTATATTATATTATATTATATTATATTATATTATATTATATTATATTATATTATATTAAATTATATTATATTTCTATTCTATTTTATTATATTATATTATATTATATTATATTATATTATATTATATTATATTATATCATATTATATTATATTATATTATATTATATTATATTATATTATATTATATTATATTATATTTCTATTATATTATATTATATCATATTATATTATATTATGGTATATTTCTATTCTATTATATTGTATTATATTTCTATTCTATTTTATTATATTATATTATATTATATTATATTATATTATATTATAGTATATTTCTATTATATTATATTATATTATATTATATTATATTATATTATATTATATTATATTATATTATATTGTATTATAGTATATTTCTATTCTATTATATTGTAATATATTTCTATTCTATTCTATTCTATTCTATTCTATTATATTATATTATATTATATTATATTATATTATATTATAGTATATTTCTATTCTATTATATTGTATTATATTTCTATTCTATTTTATTATATTATATTATATTATATTATATTATATTATATTAAATTATATTATATTATATTATATTATATTATATTATATTATATTATATTATATTATATTATATTATAGTATATTTCTGTTATATTATATTATATCATATTATATTATATTTTATTATATTATATTATATTATATTATATTATATTATATTATATTATATTGTATTATAGTATATTTCTATTCTATTATATTGTATTATATTTCTATTCTATTCTATTCTATTCTATTCTATTCTATTCTATTCTATTCTATTCTATTATATCATATTATATTCTATTATATTATATTATATTATATTTCTATTATATTATATCATATTATATTATATTATGGTATATTTCTATTCTATTATATTGTATTATATTTCTATTCTATTTTATTATATTATATTATATTATATTATATTATATTATATTATATTATATTGTATTATAGTATATTTCTATTCTATTATATTGTATTATATTTCTATTCTATTCTATTCTATTCTATTCTATTCTATTCTATTATATTATATTTCTATTCTATTATATTGTATTATATTTCTATTTTATTTTATTTTATTATATTATATTATATTATATTATATTATATTATTGTAACCAAGGATGGATGCTGACAACAGGTTGCGGATCCAAATGCAGGTTTTATTTAAGGGGATGGTCAGACAAGCAATGATCAACACAGGCGCAAACAGATGTATGAGGGAAATCCTGAATCGTGGTCAATGTAGCAGGCAGATGGTCATAAGGCTGGCAGCAGACGGGGAGAAATCAACAATCAAGGCGAGGGTCCAAACACGGCAAGAACAAGACAAGGTAACGCTAGGAATTGTGACTGTGAACAGGTAACAAGACTCGGCAACTGGAGAGTGTGTGTTTGCTGTTTATATACTGTGTGTATTCAGTCCTTGAGCGGTTTCAGCTGTGGATGTAATCAGTGAAGATGTGGAACCGGTTGTGTGTGATGTCAGAGTATGCTTGTATGGGGAATGTAGTCCATATGATGGTGGATTTGTAGTCCATGGGTGTGTGTGCATGTAAACCAGCGATCTAAGGGGAGAAGATCGCTGGTGATTGTGACAGAGCCCCCCCTTTAAGGAGTGGCTTCCAGACACTCCTATCATAGTTCAGGCGGGAGGTGGAGCGGAGGCGGAACAGGGGAGGGATGGAGGGCCAGGACCATGCAGCTGAGGAGTGTCTGAAGCATGAAGCAGCAGTAGGCCCAGAGAGTGGAGCTGCGGAGGGCCTGGAGCGTGGAGCTGCGGAAGGCCCGGAGAGTGGAACTGCGGAGGGCCTGGAGCGTGGAGCTGTGGAAGGCCCGGAGAATGGAGCTGTGGAGGGCCTGGAGCGTGGGGCTGCGGAAGGCCCGGAGAGTGGAACTGCGGAGGGCCTGGAGCGTGGAGCTGCGGAAGGCCCGGAGAATGGAGCTGCGGAGGGCCTGGAGCGTGGGGCTGCGGAAGGCCCGGAGAGTGGAACTGCGGAGGGCCTGGAGCGTGGAGCTGCGGAAGGCCCGGAGCGTGGAGCTGCAGAAGTTCTGGAGAGTGGAGCTGCGGAGGGCCTGGAGCATGGAGCTGTACAAGGCCTGGAGTATGGGGCTGCAGAGGGCCTGGAGCGTAGAGTTGCAGAGGGACTAGAGCTTGGAGTTGCGGAAGGCCCGGAGCGTGGAGCTGCAGAAGGCCTGGAGAGTGGAGCTGTACAAGGCCTGGAGTATGGAGCTGCAGAGGGCCTGGAGCGTGGAGTTGGAGCTGCAGAGGGCCTGGAGCATGGAGTTGGAGCTGCGTAAGGCCTGAAGAGTGAAGCTGCTGAGGGCCTGGAGCGTGGAGCTGCGGAGGGCCTGGAGCGTGGAGTTGGGGCTGCGTAAGGCCTGAAGAGTGAAGCTGCTGAGGGCCTGGAGTGTGGAAGGCCCGGAGAATGGAGCTGGAGCTGCGTAAGGCCTGAAGAGTGAAGCTGCTGAAGGCCTGGAGTGTGGAGTTGCAAAAGGCCTGGAGCATGGAGCTGAAGTTGGTCTGGGGCTTAGGTTCAGCAGGCACAGGCAGTTCATATAACCCCCATGGATCAGGAGGCTTTGGTTCAAGGGGCACTGGCAGTTCATTAAACTCCAGTGGGTCAGGAGGCTTGGGTTCAGGAGATACAGGCATTTCATTTAACCCGAGTGGGTCTGGAGGTTTGGGTTCAGGAGACACTGGCAGTTCGTTTAACCCCAGTGGGTCTGGAGGCTTGGGTTCAGGAGATACTGGCAGTTCATTTAACTCCAGTGGGTCAGGAGGCTTGGGTTCAAGGAGCACTGGCAGTTCGTATAACCCCAGTGGGTCAGGAGGCTTAGGTTCAAGGAGCACTGGCAGTTCGTATAACCCCAGTGGGTCAGGAGGCTTAGGTTCAAGGAGCACTGGCAGTTCATATAACCCCAGTGGGTCAGGAGGCTTGGGTTCAAGGAGCACTGGCAGTTCATATAACCCCAGTGGGTCAGGAGGCTTGGGTTCAAGGAGCACTGGCAGTTCTTTCAACCCCAGTGGGTCAGGAGGCTTGGGTTCAAGGAGCACTGGCAGTTCATATAACCCCAGTGGGTCTGGAGGCTTAGAGAAGTCACTCGCCTCTAGTGACTCTTGGAAATTATACGGCTTTGGCAGTCCTTCGTGGGACTGAGGTGGCGGCTCTGACCAGTCATGGAACTCAGGTGGCGGCTCTGGCCATTCGTGGGACTCAGGTGACTGCTCTGGCCTTTCGTGGGACTCAGGTGACTGCTCGGGCCTTTCAAGGAATTCAGGAGGATCTGATGCTCGCCATTCAAGAGATTCAGAGGTTTCTGGCGCCCGCCATTCGAGGGATTCAGAGGTTTCTGGCGCCCGCCATTCGAGGGATTCAGAGGTTTCTGGTGCCCGCCATTCGAGGGATTCAGAGGTTTCTGGCACCCGCCATTCGAGGGATTCAGAGGTTTCTGGCGCCCGCCATTCGAGGGATTCAGAGATATCTGGTGCCCACCATTCGGGGAATACAAAGGGTTCTGGCGGCGGCGACTCTGGCAGCTCTGGCGGCGGCGACTCTGGCAGCTCTGGCGGCGGCGACTCTGGCAGCTCTGGCGGCGGCGACTCTGGCAGCTCTGGCGGCGGCGACTCTGGCAGCTCTGGCGGCGGCGACTCTGGCAGCTCTGGCGGCGGCGACTCTGGCAGCTCTGGCGGCGGCGACTCTGGCAGCTCTGGCGGCGGCGACTCTGGCAGCTCTGGCGGCGGCGACTCTGGCAGCTCTGGCGGTGACTGAGGATCTGGCAGCTCTGGCGGTGACTGAGGATCTGGCAGCTCTGGCGGTGACTGAGGATCTGGCAGCTCTGGCGGTGCCTGAGGATCTGGCAGCTCTGGCGGTGACTGAGGATCTGGCAGCTCTGGCGGTGACTGAGGATCTGGCAGCTCTGGCGGTGACTGAGGATCTGGCAGCTCTGGCGGTGACTGAGGATCTGGCAGCTCTGGCGGTGACTGAGGATCTGGCAGCTCTGGAGGTGGCGGTGGCAACTCTGGTAGGAACAGTTCTGGTGGTGGCAGTAGCTCTGGCAACTCGGGTGGTGGTGGCCATTCTGGTGGCTCAGGTGATGGCATCCCAGGAACAGGAACTATGGCAGGAACAGACTCGGAACATGAAGCCATCTTGTGAGCTGGTGGTAGATTGGCGCTTACCCATGTATGAGCTGGAGGGCTGGTGATGGCCATTTTGTGAGCTGGGGAACTGGAGGCGGCCATTTTGTGATCTGAAGGACTGGAGACAGCCATCTTGTGAGTTACAGGACTGAAGGCGGCCATCTTGTGAGCTGGGGAACTGGAGGTAGCCATTTTGTGAACATGAGAACTGGAAGTGGCCATTTTGTTAGCTGGAGGACTGGAGGCGGCCATCTTGTGAGCTGGAGGACTGGAGGCGGCCATCTTGTGAACATGAGGACTGGAAGTGGCCATTTTGTTAGCTGGAGGACTGGAGGCGGCCATCTTGTGAGCTGGAGGACTGAAGGCGGCCATCTTGTGAACATGAGGACTGGAAGTGGCCATTTTGTTAGCTGGAGGACTGGAGGCGGCCATCTTGTGAACATGA
>LR812536.1:13394256-13484256 GCA_903798195.1 Danio kyathit | reverse complement strand
GGATGTTTCCCTGTGATGTGTTGCAGCTGGACAGGCATCCTCTGCATAAAACATATGCTGCAATAGTTGGCAGTTCATTCCGCTGTGGCAACTCCTGATTAATAAAGGGACTAAGAGGAAAAGAAAATGAGTGAATGAATAAATTTAATGTATGTAATAATATAATACTAAAAAAACAGATTGAAGCTAATAAAATTCTAAAATATCCAGAATTGTGCAAATCTACACACACATATGTCATTTCAGCATTTCAGTCTCCCTCCAAAGTGTTACTATCTGTCATCATAGTGCGTTTGTGCTGGTCAGGGGTATTGATTTGAATAGAGATGGCAAATAGATTCAGGTCCCTGCAGTGCCAGCTGGTTGTGAATCTAATGCAGTGTGGGACTTTTAATGACATCACCCACACACGTTTAACTCCTGTACATACATTCTTAATTGAGGTGAATATCAGATGTTGGGCTTATGTAAGTGCATTGACTTGTTTTCCTGGAAGAGCAGTGAAACCTGAGGAGCTTTAGCATTGATCACCATCTGCCCTGCCCTAAAAGAAATGATTCTCCCTGCTTTGTTCAGTCTGGTCATATTTTTTTTTCTTTTAAATGTAATGTGTATTTATATTGCGCATTTATTGTGTATGGCCATACACCCAAAGCGCTTCACAATCATGAGGGGAGTCTCTTCACACCACCACCAGTGTGCAGCATCCACTTGGATGATGTGACGGCAGCCACAGGACAACTGCGCCAATGCGCTCACCACACACCAGCTATAGGTGGAGTGAAGAGACAGTGATAGAGCCAATTCAGTGCATGGGGATGAATAGGAGGCCATGGTGGGAAAGTGCCGATTGACGGACCTTGGCCAGGACACCGGGGTTACACCCATACTTTTTGCGAGAAGTGCCAGGGGATCTTTAATGACCACAGAGAGTCAGGACCTCGGTTTAATGTCTTATCCGATAGACGGCGCCCACTGAGAGTGTAGTGTCCACTTCACTTTTACTGGGGCATTAGGACTCACACAGACCACAGGTTGAGCGCCCCCTGCTGGCCTTTCTAACACCACTTCCAACAGCAACCTAGTTTTCCCATGTGGTCTCCCATCCAGGTACTGACCAGGCTCAGCCCTGCTTAGCTTCAGTGAGTAACCGGTCTTGGGCTGCAGGGTGATATGGCTGTGGCATAAAGGAAAAATGAGTTGAGAATTGAATTTACTATGCACATTTCTGGTCACATGGTAAGTCATTTAATAGACTGTGACTCTGAATCTTTTTTACTAACCAATCAGTTGATGATCAAGAAAATATTGCCCAACCCTACATATTGGTAAAGTTTAAAATACAGTTTTATGTTGACTATATGGTGTTTTTCATATCAACAATATGAGTTGGAATGCAATCTCATAATAATTCATAACTTTTTGATTTAATGGCTAATTTGTGCAGTTTCAGCAGTGTGATCTAGAAAGATAGATATTATCTTGTCACCTTCACTGACCTGTTTAATCTTACGCATGCGGATTAATACACAATCCGCATAATAATGAAGCCTTGCAACAATAGCTTGTGGTCGCTGCCCAGGTCTGGATTTTGACTGCAATGTGCGATGCGATCTGTCAATTAGAATGTCCTTATCCATGTTGAGTGCGTCCTTAATCAGCTTGGAGACTGCCATAGTAGAATGTTGGTCTTCCGGAACACCAATAATCCTTTTATTCCGGCTGGCTTCCAAATCTTCACACTTTTCTTCTAGTTTTACCACAGTAGCTGAAAGAGAGTCAACCTCTTCATGTAGCACAGTGAAATCATCCGAACATGTGGAAAGAGAATGCTCCATATCCTTCATTGTACTTTTCAGTGTCGACATTTCAGTTTGCATCGATACCATCGTGTTGGAGAATTCCGCCTTCACGGCTTGAAGTTCACTTTTGATGGTCGAGAAGTCATCACCTAGCATGGACCATAGTTCAGAGCGAAATATTTCTGCCAGATCCCTAAGTAGTGATGAGATTATTTCAGCTTTAAGAGTCTGAATGTCGCCTGAAGCCGTATCAAGCTCAGTCCGTTGACCCCCTGCGGCTGTATCATGTTCATCCGAGGATGCGTTAGCTGTTGCAGGCCTCTGTTGCGATGGCTGTGCATTAGCCCCATTATTGCCTTTAGTTTTCATCTTCGTTGCACTGGATTAGTTTAAAATTAACTCTGTTAGGCACAATTATCATCAGGCACTTGGTAAAAATGTGCATTAATTCAGAAAAATTTGCTAATTCTGCAGGACCTCTTACCAAAACACATCCTTCTCCATAGCTCACCTAACCAGAAGTCTGGTGGCTAATTTGTATCAATGTATCTGTTACCTCCAGATATGTGGCTAGAGATTCGCATTTCTGCCCTTACAGAAAAATCATGAGTGTCACATTAGCTTCATGTGTTAAAAACAACCTGAAAAATGAACGTGGGGCACATTTGGAGCATGTGAAATATACATGCAGCTTTGGTTTTGGAACATTTTCATGTGTCAAGCAATCACCATCATGGTTTTCGCTACATTCATTCATCCATGGCGGGGCGCCACACCAAAATTCAACCCAAAATTCATTCAAAACCTTAAGTCGTTTTTTTAAATAGCGGGTTATAATCGCAACAAAACATATTAAAAAGTAAGTGAATGATAACAGCCCAAACTTTTCTGTAACTAGAGTAGTGCTGTGTGTTATTTGTTTAACTTTTTAAGGTGACATACTGACTGACTGACTGACTGACTGACAGTTGCATGATGCGTGAGGCCAGCAAACATGACGTAGCTTTCAGTTATGATGAACACAATTTCCATAATTATACTTTATAGATAAAGGATAATGCTCTGCATACAACGACTTTATCTTGCTAGAGTTTATAGTGGTTTCATTTTACTTTAGGAAGCATTAATGCCGCTCTGTAGGTCTATTTGAGACATTCATAAATATTCCTAGCAAATCTAATAAATGTTGGAGACATACTCGTTACATAAATGCACTATATCGCTCTTCAGCAGCATTTAATGGAGAGCGCAAAAGAAAATCTGCACTTGAGCAGCGTAGCTATTTGAGGGCGTGCAGAAAGTTTTGTGCATGAACAGAGGAAATCGGCGCACAAGCAAAGAGATTTGCATGCTCGTATTATATCTCGACTTGTAATACTGCGCTCACGACATTTGTCACTGAAATAACGCCATAGGTATTTGGCAGATCTGTGTAAAAGACCTGCCGCCACAGCTGGAAAAAATCCTAGAGGAAACACTGACCATTATTTGCTTTTTTTTCACGTTCCAAAACAATGTGTCATATTTCATATTTGTTCCAAGTGTCTTTCATGTTTTTTTTAAACATATGAAGCGTTTATGTAAGGGTACAAACTAAAATTGTTGTTTTTGGTAATCAATTTTTCATTTAATTTAAACTTAAAGTACCCTTAAACATAATTGGTTTCAAAACTACCAGTAAGAAGTATAAGTACACAATATGCTGCATTTGTCATTACATTATCTACAAGATGGTGCTTGTGACCCACCAATCTACTGTATACAACACATGTTTCTGTAATGATGGTCTGGCTAGCTGTCAAGTCCTCTAGTCCTCTAGTCTATGGTGAACATATGGCTCAACTAATGGTTGGAACACAACATTATCGGCAGAGAAATAGGTCATGTTGAATCACATATGGTAGATATGAGAAAGATTTGCTTTGAATTGTGCATGCTGACTAATATTTGAGAAAATTTAATTGTTTGTATCATTTTTTTCACTGGTCTATTCAGTAACCCATTTCAGGCTGCAACATTGATTTATGGTAGTGTTTTAAACTGCCATACTAGATATGTTTGCTTCATGATTGTTATATAATAGTTTGATTGTTTTTTCTCTCTCTCTCTTTTTCTCTTTTGTGAAGGACTGCTTAATTTTGGAAAAGAATGATTTCCACCATCCAGTGTGCTCATTCCAAGATGACTTCCAAGAGTTTGAGATGATTGATGACGAAGATGAAGACGATGAGGAAGAAGAGGAGGAAGCAGATCCTGATGCTCCTCCTTCACCATCAGCATCTCCTCCTCCATCACCTACTCTGGGAACACTCAAGAGCCGCCCGACCACTCTGAACTTGACTGCACCAGTTTCACAGGTACTTCCAACACACACCTTACACTATCAATAAATCCATTAACAAATGCTTTCAGTATTTTAACTCTTCTGTTGGTCCAAATCTCAGGACTCCCTGAACAACAACAGCAATGTGTCTCCACGGAAGTCAAGCTGGCAGGATTCTCTTCGAAACTCAACTTCACAGGGTAAATATTGCTCATATATTTACATGTACCCTATATTCCCAAAGCTATTCGGACACAACTCGAAATCATTGAATTCATGTGTTCCAATCACTTTGCCACATACATGTGATATAATCACGCACCTAGTCATGCAGACTGCTTATACAAACATTTGTGAAAGAATGGGTTGATCTCAGGGGCTAGGTGTATTCAACCATGCTACCCTGATAGGTTGCCACATGTGCAATAAATTCATTTGTGAAATTTCCTCACTACCAAATGGTCAACTGTTAGTGATATTATAACAAATTGGTAGCAATTGAGAACATCAACTCAGGCCATAAATTAACAGAGCTAAATCAGCACATTGTGAGTCCAACAGTGCACAGAAGTTCCAACTTTCTGCAGAATCAATAGCCACAGACCTCCAAAACTTTAGGTGGCCTTCAGTTTAGCTCAAGAACAGTGCGTAGAGAGCTTCATGGAATTGGTTTCCATGAGAGAGTACCTGCACCCAAGTCTTACATCACTGGATGCAGTGATGTAAAGCACCACTAAGGGCAGTGTTGGAGTGTGTCAGGTATAAGAGCAGTGGAGATATATTCTCTGGAGTGGTGAATTATACTTCTTTGTCCGGCAATCCGATAGACCAGACTGAGTTTGGCAGTTGCCACAAGAACAATACTTACCGGGCTGCATTGTGGCAAGTGGAAGGTTTAGTGGAAGGGGCATTATGGTATGGCTGTCTCTATTGTTATTGTTTTCAGGGGTTGACCTAAACCCGATATAACACCTTTGGGATGAGTTAGTGCAGAGTCTGTGAGCTAGGCCTACTCATTCAACATAAATGCCTGACCTCACAAATGTGGTTCTAGAAGAATTCTAAAAAAATTCCCCTAAGCACACTCCTAAGCCTTGTGGAAAGTCTTGCCAGAAGAGTTGAAGCTGTTATAGCAGCAAAGAGTGGGCCAACTGAATATGAACCCCTATGGATTAAGATTGGGACGTCATTAAAAGTTCATGTGCATGTAAAGGCAGATGTACCAAAATATTTAGCATTTTGATATATATGCACACACAGTGCTCTTGAAAGATACCTGTAAATGTTTATCTATCCCAAATTTTAATAATTTTACTAAATATTTTAGGATGCTTGTCTCCAAACCATTCATGCCTCGAGGATGGTTCCCATGTGACCGCCATATGCCCAGGGGCTCCAGAGACCACCGGCTCTGCCAAAGGTACACCCTCAAACCCATCAGGACATTGTGGTCTTCATCAGTCACCTGGGAGGCCACTGCTGTATGACTTTGAGGGCAACAGGAGAGAACGACCTGAATATGGTAAGAAGCCATGTCGCTAGTTCTCTTTCAAATTTAACCTTCAACAACATCTTTTATATACCTTATCTTTATCTTATCTTTTACTTTTTATCTCTTTCTTGTCTTCTAAATCAGGCTCCTTTGGTCAACACAACTCATCAAGTGGCTCTGAGGCAACTGAGGTGAAACCTGATGTTGAGGAATCAACTCTTAGTGAGCTTGTCCCCTCTGTGGATGACTGCACCTCCCAGTGCTCTGACACTGAGGTTGACCATGACCTGAATGGCCATGCCAAACGCCGACCTTGCCACTCTCGACCCAATGACACTTATACAGTGACCACAGAGACTGCTGATGACCCAGAGCTGGAAAATGATGGCACCAGTAGATGTCTTTCCTCAACCGCACCTCTTGGTAATGACGCTGAGACTCCACTATCGGATGAGGAGCTGGACAAAGAGTTTGACATTGACTTCATGAGTAAGGAGAGCTATGATCAAACCTGCAAGGACGCTGAGGGCTCTTCTTACATTGAGTTTCCCTGCATTGAACCAACTGAGTCCATCTCTGTCTCTAGTTATGTGTCATCCAGTCGGTCAGATGTCCTTGATGCTATGGATGAACCTCGAAACATGCATCAGGGTCAAGCTGCTGCTGAAAATGACACTTCTCCTTCTTCTGATCCTGGTATAGCTGACATGAATGCTAAACGCTATGCAGAGTCAGACCGCCACAGTGATGACCTTAGCTCTCCTGGATCAGACTCTGATATCGAAGGGGAACTTGAGGAAGCATTTGGATGTGGCGGCCCACTTGCTAGTAACATGATTTCCTCCATCTCAGAGACAGAGCTAGACCTGACCAGTGAATCCAGCAGTGGGCGCTCCTCGCACCTCACCAATTCCATTGAAGAAGCCAGCTCTCCAACTTCAGACCAAGAACTGGATCAGGAGCTGGATACTGAGCAGGACAGTGGTATTGTAGGTCTGAAAGCATCTCTTCTTCTGGGGCAGCCTGACCCAATTAAACAAGACCCTTTACCAGGGTTGGACTCCAGCTCAGACATGTTACAACTAGATGACGGGCAAGCTCTGATGGGTCTGCAGAACGTAGATGACGAACAGGATTATGAGCACCAGGCTGATCCAGATGAGACTCTTCCCCCTGCCATCCCATGTGAGGATAGCAGTTCTCAGCAGTTGTTGTTGAAGATTGAGCCTGACCACAGTCTTGAAAGCTTCAAGCGCTCCTTCTACTTGCCGGTTGGCCCCAAACTCTTGCCTTCAGTGGATGACTATGATGGTAACAGCGAGGGAGACTCTGAATCAGAGTCTGAGGATGAGCTCAGTGAAAACTCTGACTCTCCTTGGCTTCTTAGTAACCTTGTCAACAGGATGATCTCAGAAGGCTCCTACCCAATCAGCTGTCCTGAAGAGTGCTTCAAACGCTCAGCCTCCATCTCTGACACCATCTCACCCTCATCTGATCTGGAAACAGATGCTTTCAATGAGACCGATGGCTGCAATTTCCAAAAACAGAAGTCTGAAGAAAAGTCACAGGAGGTGAAATCTGAAAGGTCAGAGGCAGGAGTAGTGGAAGAGAAAGAGAGAGAAGCCAGTTGTGAATCTGAAGAGGGTCAAAAAGAAAGCAAGAGAACGGACTCTTGTCTGTACATGAGCAACCCCACATATGGTACTGTTACGCCTGTCTTCACTGAAAGATTTGATACGAGGACAAAGAATTATGAAGCAGAGGACTTCCCATCCCAGAACTCACTGAAAAACAAGCAGAAAGATGAAGAGGAAGAGCCTAACAATGATTTGATGATGGAGAGAATGAAGGAGCTGGACTCTCCCAGCTTGAGTGAGAGCATAATCAGTGACAAGGATGAGGGACGGGAGACAAAGGTCGATCAGCTCACTTTGCAGCGAATCAAAGAAGTCAAAAACAGCCTTACTTTGGACCTCCCAACAGCACAGACCAATCACTGTTTCAGTCTTACTTACTCAACAGATAACGATGAAGATGAGCAAGATACCTCTCCTTTTCTGGATGATCTTCACAAGATACCATCACCCTATGGAAACGAGACTTACTTGGACAGTTCTCCACCTATTGATGAGAGTGTGCGAGAATTGAGGAACGGAACATGTGACCGGCCCATTGATGACTCCTTGGCATATGATTCAATGAAGTACACCCTTGTGGTGGATGAAAATACAACACTGGAGCTGGTGAGTCTTAAGCGCTGTACCTCTGTTCTCAGTGAGGACAGTGATGGACTCTCTACTATCTGTGATGAAGACGTGGCTGATGAAGATGATGACATTTATGGCCGGGGCCAGATGGTACGAGGCATGAGACCCAATTTGCTATTAAGCTCTTCTGAAGAAGACTCTTCTCCTGAGGCAGATTTGCCTTTCTCAAAGAAGTTCCTCAATGTGTTTGTCAATGGCACGTCACGGTCCTCCAGTAAGTAAAGATTAAACTGTACAATTTACTTAGGAGACATTTTACTTAGAAATTTGAATTCTGTCAACATTTATTCACTTTAATTTTCCAAAACTATTTTATTCAAATAGTTTTTTGTTTATACAAGTGGGATTGAGTGTTGTTTTGGACCTATCAGTGAATTGACTATCATTGAATGGACAAAAAAAGAAGAATTTAACAATAACAGATTCTGTATAACAAAATAGTAAAAAAAAAAAAAAGGAAAATATATTGTTATATTTTAGCTACATAAATTCCCAAATTAAATTCACCCCATTCACAGAGCCAATCAGGCCCTTTTAATGTAGTTTAAAAGATTTAGATGATAATTTTACATAATTTAGGAGGCTGTCTTGCTGAACAGAAAGGATATTTAATAATCCTAATGAGATGACATCATAAGATGAAGGGTTTTGTATGGTCTGCTTCTAAATTGGTTTTGCTGTATAATTGGTCTATCTTGGGGCTACTCCACAGTATACAGTAGAATAATGCTTATGCACTATGCGTGTTTCAGGCACAGAGTCCTTTGGGCTGTTTTCGTGCACTATAAATGGAGAAGAAAGAGATCAGACTCACAGAGCAGTCTTCAGGTGAGTAATGCTGCCCACATGAATAGCCTTGCTCTAATGAAAATGCTCCAGTCTGGTTTTAAAGTACCAACCCTCAATCACAAGCCCTCAAGGAAATCTTCTTTTTCTGTATATTTTAATGCTCGAAAATTGACTGCTCATGATGTCTATTGCAAGCAATCCTAATGCAAGTTTTAATGCCCACTCTGCAGGTTCATCCCACGACATGCAGATGAGCTGGAGTTAGATGTTGATGATCCGTTATTCGTTGAGGAAGAGGAGGATGATTACTGGTATCGTGGGTACAACATGCGCACAGGGGCCAGGGGGATTTTCCCAGCGTACTACGCCCACGAGGTTGTTGGGCAAACAAAAGACCTGATGAGTAAGAATTGTATGATGCAATGTTTTCAGAATGTTTCCTGTGCTCATGCATAATACTTCAGAAATTAATTTACACATATCTATTAATTCATATAAACTGATATTAACATACACTCATTTGTATTGGGTACACCTTGCAAACCGAGCCTCTTGCGTTCAGAACTGCTCTATTTCTTTGTGGAGTAGATTCAAAAGGTGCTGGAAAATTTCACAGAGATTTATTGGTTAATATAGTCCATATTGACATAACAGCATCACAAAGCTGCTGCAGATTGGCTGGCTGCTCATCCATTGCACCACACGCCAAAGGTGTTCACTGGGATTGACTTCTGGTGGCTGTGGAAGCCTTTTGACTTTAGTAAACTCAAGAAATCAGGATGAGATGATTTGAGCTTTTTGAAATGGCACATTAGGCTCACAGGAGGTCATACACTGTGGTCATAAATGGTGTAATAATACCCAGGTTGACTGGTACCAAAGTTACACCACCAGCAGTCTGAATCATTAATACAAATCAAGATGGCTCAGTGTTTTATGTTGTTTCCAAATTCTGACCCTACTGCCTAAATGTTGCAGCAGAAATTGAGGCACATTAGAGCAGGCAACCATTTTTACTATCTTCTATTGATGTCTACATGTCAAGTTATATTTATTTGTACAGTATAGTGCTATTACAATGTAGATTGTGTCAAAGCAGCTTAACATAGATTAAGGAAAGAGATTAAAAAAACATAACAATATTTCAGATTGTGGAACATTCTAGAATATCAGGCAGAGAGAGCAGAGTTGTGGTAGAATAATGGTGTAGTTCTTGTTAAATCATAGCGGATTCAGTTCAGTTTAATATAAATGTCACTGTTGGTCCACTGAAACGCAGCTTCACTGGCCCGGCTAAGCAAGCCAGAGGCAACAGTGGCAAGGAAGCAAAACCCTACCAATTGACATAAGTGGAGAGAAAAAACATTGGGAGAAATCAGGCTCAGTTGGGGTGGCCAGTTTTCATCTGGCCAATATGTAAAGATGCAGAGCTGCAGTCTAAAAGATAATGGAAGGCTTGAGAATGAATCAATCCTGCAGATGTTACATGTGCAAGTAGGTCACCAGGCAAGTGTTCAGACTAACCAAAGGGATCTATGCAGAGATTCATTTGTCAGTGAGGTCTTTGCAGGAATCAGTCTTGTGCTCTTGACTGCTCTAGATACGGTCCAGATCCAAGATTATGTGAACCTCAGGATAAAGAAAGACAGACAAACTAACATGAGTGTAGATGCCATTCAAATTACAGCATCTTTTTGGGAAGTGTTCCCACTCTTCTTGCCTTGATTAATGCAGCCTAACAATCTTTTAGAGGAATGGGATTTCAAAGTTTTGCACTTGTGTTTTGTGTTTGTGTTTTTGTGCATGCTAGTACAAAGAGATGTGTGTTTAATCTAGATTAAAACCAACATTTTGTGTCTGCTGCTAGAAAGAATTATAAGCATAATCAACATGCCTAAATGAAGCCACACGATTGGCCGAATAGACTTAGAAATAGACTTAGAAAATAGAAATAGACTTAGAAATAGACATATTTGTGTAAACAAGCAGTTGAACAGGTGTGACATGGCCGGTGGTTGTATTTATTGCTGTAAAATAACCCTTTTAATTATCAAGGGGTTCTTCTAGTAAGCAGTGTGTTTTGTATTTCTGTGGCCTTCACATCTGGTCTCATTGTTAAAGCGATTGGTGAGTCAGCGTCGTCTGTATTTATGTGTTTCCATAGCAATGAAGAGGAACCCTGCTTGGATGGAAAGTTTCCGAGTGCAGTTCCTGGGGTCGGTGGAAGTTCCGTATCACCAGGGCAATGGCATCCTGTGCGCTGCCATGCAGAAGGTACAGTAAGCAGGAAGTCTGTGCATTCATTAAGTTTTGTTACATCATATGGTGCAAACAAGAAGTATGGTGTTTGTCTCTCAGATCGCCATGGCCAGGAAGAGGACGGTGCATCTTCATCCCCCTTCTATTTGTGAGCTGGAAATAAGCCTGCAGGGTGTCAAACTAGTCATGAGTTTGGATGATGAGTACGACCTTTCAGGGGAGGTGAGAGAAAAAAAAAATCTAAATTAGGTGACATTATGAATACTCAATTTTTTTTTTTGAACACTTTATAATAGCTACACACTATGAATCATTTATTAAGCATTAGTAAATAGTGAACTCATTATCTGTTAAGCATTAACTCTACATTAACAGATGTTAGTAAGCAGTTTATAACTGCAGATACAAATGTTCTATGCTTTACTTATGAACACATATATAATGTGCTTAATCATTCTATTTTCATACTTTGTTAATTTTTTTTATTATTACTAAATTAAGTCTTGCATCATTTACAAACCAGTTATTTGAGAGTAGTTGCTGGTCTTTAAAGATTATTCAGAATGCGCAAGTAAATGATAAACTATTCAAATCAATATTCATATATCTTATTATTCAGGCATATACTAATTGTTCATTTGTATGTAAATAAATGCTTTATTAACTTAATTTCATCCAGTTTTGTGACCTAATCTAAAGTGAGGACTAATTATGTTTTATAAATCCCTTATAAATGACAGTTAAAGGCTCAGTTATATTCTAAACCGGAAAAAAGGAAAATAAACTATTTTATTAATTTCTACTGTATTCATTTGAAGATGCACAAATGAAACTGTATCAAATGGAAAATAAATCTTTGCAATCTTAACTAAAATAAAATGACTGTACAGTTAAACATCACTAAATAACATTAAAATGTTGAATCTTAATATATTGTTAAATTATTATATTGTTGTTGTTTTATCCAATTTTATGCTGTATTTTGACACTTCTGTTATTCAGCAATGTTTAAACTTTGAAATAGTACTTTTTAGATAAGATTGCAAAGATGTATTGTTCATTTAATAATGAGACTTTAATTGTCATTTATTAGGGATTTATGAAGCATAAATAGTCCTCGCTTTAGATTAGGTCACAAAGCTGAATAAGGTTCAGTTTATAAAGCATTTATTAACATACAAATTAACTATTAGTATATGCCTGAATAAAAATGTATAAATGTTGAATTGAATAGTTCATTAATCGTTTACTAACTCATTCTGAATGATTCTAAAAGCCACCAACTACTCTTAAAAACAAATGATTTGTAAATAATGCAATACCTAATTTAGTCATAAAAAATTAATCAGTAACAAAGTATGAAAACAATTATTAAGCTCATTTTAAATGTGCTTGTAAGTCAACAATAGAGCATTTGTATCTGCAGTTTTAAACTGCTTACTAACATATAAAAATGTAGAGTTAATGCTTAACAGATAATGAATTACCTATTCGTTAACACTTAATAGATGATTCATAGTGTGTAGTTATTATAAAGTGTTACTGATTTTTCTATTTTTTATTTCTCGATTTTCATTAGTCTACATTAAAATGGATTTTAGTCACAATATACAGTGCATCCAGAAAGTATTCATTGCGCTTCACTTTTTCCATATTTTTTTATGTTACAGCCTTATTCCAAAATTGATTAAATTCATTTATTTGCTCAAAAATCTACACACAATACCCCATAATGACAATGTGAAAAATATTTTTTGAAATTGTTGCAAATTTATTGCAAATAATTGTATTGACAGCCTTTGCCGTGAAGCTCTAAATTGAGCTCAGGTACATTCTGTTTCCACTGATCATTCTTGAGATGTTTCAGCAGCTTCATTGGAGTTCACCTGTGGTAAACTCAGTTGATTGGACATGATTTGAAAAGGCATACACCTGTCTATATAAGGTTGACAGTGCATGTCAAAGCACAAACCAAGCATAAAGGCAAAGGAATTGTCTGTAGACCTCCGAGACAGTATTGTCTCAAGGCACAAGGCTGGGGAAGGTTACAGAAAAAATTCTGCTGCTCTGACAATTCCAATGAGCACAGTGGCCTCCATCATCCGTAAGTGGAAGATTTTTGGAACCACCAGGAATCTTTCTACAGCTGGCCAGCCATCTTAGCTGAGTGATCGGAGGAGAAGGGCATTAGTCAGGGAGGTGATCATAACCCAATGGTCACTCTGTCTGAGCTCCAGCGTTCTTCTGTGGAGAGAAGAGAACCTTACAGAAGGACAACCATCTGTGCAGCAATCCACCAATCAGATCTGTATGGTAGAGTGGCCAGACGGAAGCCACTCCCCGCCTAGAATTTGCCAAAAGGCATCTGAAGGACTCTCAGACCATAAGAAACTAAATTCTCTGGTCTGATGAGACTAAAATTGAACTCTTTGGAGTGAATGTCAGGCATTACGTTTGGCGAAAACCAGGCACCAACTCATCACCAGGCTAATACCAATCCTACAGTGAAGCATGGTGGAATGGGCAAAAATTCCCAGAGACATGTGTGCCTAGCTTGTGGCATCATATTCAAAAAGACTTGAGGCTGTAATTGCTGCCAAAGGTGCATCAACAAAGTATTGAGCAAAGGCTGTGAATACTGATGTACATGTGATTTTTCAGGTTTTTTTATTTTTAATAAATTTGCAACAATTTCAAAAATCTTTTTTCACATTGTCATAATGGGGTATTGTGTGTAGAATTTTGAGG
The DNA here is from genome assembly GCA_903798195.1 of Danio kyathit. Lineage (NCBI taxonomy): Eukaryota > Metazoa > Chordata > Actinopteri > Cypriniformes > Danionidae > Danio > Danio kyathit. The sequence continues at coordinate 13,470,576 of LR812536.1, read as the reverse complement.
AAATCAATTAATTTAATCCATTTTAGAAAAAGGCTGTAACATAAGAAAATGTGTAAAAAGTGAAGCGCTATGAATACTTTCCAGATACACTGTAAACTACGAGAATGGCTAAATCTCAATATATTGATTGTTTTTTATACCTGAATGCAATTTATCTTTCTTCATATTATAGTTCGACAGATGTAGTCACTTCTTCCAAATGAAAAACATCTCATTTTGTGGATGTCATCCTAAAAACAACTGGTAAACACACACACATTCAGCAAACCCTATTAAAACATGCATTTTTTTAAAATCAAATTTGCAATATATTGTCGGACTAATATTACTTTTCCCTCTCTGTCTTTCTGTAGTTATTTTGGTTTCATCACCAAACACCCGATGTTGAACAGGTTTGCGTGTCATGTTTTCGTCTCTCAGGACTCTATGAGACATGTAGCCGAGTGTGTGGGGTGAGTCTAATGCTCTTCAACATGACACACATTCACACTCACAATAAACTAACAGAAAAGAGAAGAGCGGAGAAGAGAAGTTTAATGAGAGTGATCATCTCTGCTCCATTATCTGAGCGCTGAATTATTAAAGCTTCTCTCATTTGGATCAGACAGGAGACCTGAGTTATGAGTCCCAGCAGGAGGCAGAAAGCTTTGTCACATTACATCATATGACCTTATGAAAATATACATTATTAAACCTTATCATTTGGCACAGAAACTGAGGAAAAAGTTCAGCAGAAAGTAAAGGTGTTTTAATGACATGCTTTTGACAATAAGCACCATGTTATGTAGTTTGCTACTATATGGAGTTATTGCAGCCTAAAAACTGAATAGTTGGATCAACTTTAAAAGTTATTTAAATTGGTAATAACTCAAATAATACATTTTGTGTTACCAACTGATGATTTTTTAAAGTTGATCTAATTTTTACTATGTAGTTTGTGTACCAAAATGTGTACTAGACAAAACAACCTTGTATAAGGTATTATGTAAATACTGGTTTATTGTGAAGAAATTCTTATTTATTAGTCTTTTCCTTATGTATTCATTTAGTTAGAATAAAGTCATAATTGCTCTTACCTATTATATTGTTTAATATAATACCTAGTTTATTCCACTTGAGATTTCTTTGTATTTACAATTTATAGCAATTTATAGTCATGTTTACGTTCAATTCAAAGTCACATCGCAGGATTAGAATATTTATTAAAGATATTTTATGTTTGATAGTTCAAATTTTATATTTGAAAACTGACTGCCAGAAAACCATAAACAACTTTTATTGCTTTTAACTTTCCTATTTTTGCTTTGTCATATTTATATATAGTAATTTATTATATTTATGCAGATGCTCCGCACAGAAAAAGACTTGATTCCAGTCATTAATCTTAAATCTTCCCAAATAGAATGATTCAAATCATCTGATAAAAATTATATTCATATTGCGATATATATCGCAGCAAAACAAAATATCACAATGTCAGATTTTTATTTTTCCAATATGGTGCAGCCCTAATGTTTATATTCATTTTAAAGTGGATAAAACCTATATATATATATATATATATATATATATATATATATATATATATATATATTATATATATATATATATATATATATATATATATATATATATATATATATATATATATATATATATATATATATATATATATATATATATATATAATTTTAAATAACTGCTTTCATATTGAAAGTAGTTTCAAATGAAATTATTACTCCAGTAATTATTGCTTTTATTACTATTACCAATAATAATAATAATAATAATAATAATAATAATAAATAAATAAATAATAATAATTAATATTAGAGTGATTTCTGAAGGATCATGTGACTCTGAAGACTGGAGTAATGAAGCTGAAAATTCATCTTTTGAATCACTGGAATATATATACAGTTGAAGTCTGAATTATTAGCCCCCTTGTTTATTTTTTCCCCAATTTCTGTTTAACGGAGAGAAGATTTTTTCAACACATTTCTAAAAATAATAGTTTTAATAACTCATCTCTAATAACTGATTTATTTTATCTTTGCCATGATGACAGTAAATAATATTTGACTAGATATTTTTCAAGACACTTCTATACAGCTTAAAGTGACATTTAAAGGCTTAACTAGGTTAATTAGGTTAACTAGGCAGGTTAGGGTAATTAGGCAAGTTATTGTATAAAATATAGCTATATAGCTATATAAAAATATAGCTTAAAGGGGCTAATAATTTTGACCTTAAAATGGTTTTTAAAAAATTAAAAACTGCTTTTATTCTAGCTAAATTAAAACAAATAAGACTTTCTCCAGAAGAAAAAATATTATCAGACATACTGTGAAAATTTCCTTGCTCTGTAAACATGAATTGAAATGATTAAAAGGGGGGCTAATAATTCTGACTTCAACTGTATATATATATATACTGTATATCCTGATTTGCAAACACAATAATTAAATGTTATTTGGACCAATTGTCATTATTAATATAAATTACTATATATTTTGTAGTTTAATGTGAGAATTCTGGTTTTGAATTTGTGTAAACAAACTTAAAAATTGCCGCAGCCCAAGACCGGTCACTCACTGAAGCTAAGCAGGGCTGAGCCTGGTCAGTACCTGGATGGGAGACCACATGGGAAAAACTAGGTTGCTGTTGGAAGTGGTGTTAGAGAGGCCAGCAGGAGGCGCTCAACCTGTGGTCTGTGTGAGTCCTAATGCCCCAGTAAAAAAGTGAAGGGGACACTACACTGTCAGTGGGCGCCGTCTTTCGGATGAGACGTTAAATCGAGGTCCTGACTCTCTGTGGTCATTAAAAATCCCATCCCACTTCTCGTAAAAGAGTATGGGTGTAACCCCGGTGTCCTGGCCAAAGTCCCTTATATGGCACTTACCCATCATGACCTCCTAATCATTCCCATCCACCGAATTGGCTCTATCACTGTCTCTTCACTCCACCAATAGCTGGTGTGTGGTGAGTGCATTGGTGCCGTTGTCCTGTGGCTGCCGTCACATCATCCAAGTGGATGCTACACACTGGTGGTAATGTGGAGAGACTCCCCTCATGATTGTGAAGCGCTTTGGGTGTATAGCCATACCCAATAAATGCGCTATATAAATACACATTACATTACATAAAAAAAAATAAAAGCAATCACAAATTTTGGATAAAAATAATTACAATTTTATTGTAGTTCAGAATTTACCTAAAATTAAATTTTAGAAAGAATAAATAATTAATAATCATTTTTAGATAGAGTTTATCAGTCACATTTAGATCAATGAAGCATAACTAAAATCTTTCCCTACATGTTCTGCTTGAACATACATCACAAAACAGGTTGCCATCAGGATTTCACAGGACAAATTACACCTGCTTAGAACTTGACTTACTGTGTAATCTTGCTATTTTTAGCAACACATGACTTTAAACCCATGTTCAAGATATGTACACACACATGCCTCACTCTACACTCTGATGTCTCTCTCTGTGTGTGTGTGCTTGTTTTAGACGGGCGTTCCAGGAGTACTACCAAGAGCACTTAGAATACGCCTGTCCTACCGAAGACATCTACCTAGAGTAAAAGAGGAAAAAAGTCACCACTGTCCCTCACGACAGATGTCTGTTCCTGGGCTTGAGACGCCTGGAGCCTTCTCTAATGTAACATAGGCTTCATCTCTTTATTCTCTCCCTCAGTTTCTCTCGTCCCCTCGACATGAACTGAGCTCAAATCCTCTACATAGGCTCTTAGTGGTCTGTCTGTTCATTTCAACGTTTATCCATTCAGTTTCCTCTCTTCATTGAGACGGATTGCTTGTTTATTTGACTTTTCTACTATATAATTAGGGACATGGTTTCAGGGCGGATACATCGGTTCCTTTTTTTCCTTTTTATAATATAGTCCTGGTTTAGAAAAGGCAAACTTCACTCGTTTGAATGCATGGCTTTGAGGGTTATGCTCACAAACACACACACACACACATACGACAAATGTTAAAAAGCGAAAGGCGATCACAGGTTTGAATCTGAAGACCAGGATTGTTTGTAAATATGTATTTGTCCGATTCTGATACATTGCTGTACTGGGTTTGTACTTTGAAAAAAACAAACAAACAAAAAAGGACAAGGCAGTAGGACGTGACCTGGAGTCGTCGATAGGTCTACAGATTGTCTGTTCCAATGTAGTAGAAGATTTAATGTACGTTTCTGATTTTACCGCGGTGTAAATACTGTACAATTAGGGATGGTTGTAGGTGAATACAGATGCTTCGTTACATCACGGTATGCAAGTATCCTGCTCCATCTGTCTGCGATTGAAGCGTGGGACTTATTGCAGGTTGGCAGGCTGGGGGAATGTGGATCTGGCGGTGGTTTGATATCTATTTTTTTGTGGTACGATATAAAGCAACAAAATTTATTACGGTAAACGATATTATTACATACCTGCCAACAGGTTGGGGTTTGGGGGGGGGGGGGGGGGGGTTAGGTTTGGGCTTGAGGTGTCTGAATAACACTGTTGAGAACCAGGTACTGTGTACTGTGGTGTTAGTAACTACTATGAAGCGTGTTTTGGGCCACGATGCGATCTGATCCTATACTAATGTTGGCAACCAGGGTTTTTACAGACCGTACCAAAATGCTGAGGTGGGGTGGGTGGTAGGGGGGCGGGGGTCTGAATGGTTGAAATTATGGAAGTTTTCCGGGAGAAATAACAAAACAGGAGGGTGGCGGGAGATGGCTCTGAAATACGGGAGACTCCCGGGAAAAACAGGAGTGTTGGCAGGTATGTAATATTGTCATTTTAAGACCATTTTGACACTATAATAGCATCACAATGCAAGTACACTCTTCCAATGAACACATAATATTTTATTCTTAAGAATATTTAATTTAATAATAGTCATTTTAACAATTTAATAATTAGGTATTGGAATCAGAATGTGAAAACTGATATCCTAAACAAATACATAATAATATTAATAATAACAACAAATAAATGTAAAGGTAAAAAGAGCTAGAAAAAAAGCAACAGATCTATTTTCAGTCGTCAGGCACCCACATGAAAATATACTATAGTAATTTATACTAAATACTATAGTGTTTTTTTAACCATACTGACACCTCTAATAGAGATAGAGAGGCTGCGCAATTAGCTAAAATGTGGTTATAATTGGGTTTTATGTATGGGCGATATATATTGCATCACCAAAAATGTTTGAGGACATGTCCACGTGTTGTGCGATAAGTTTATATATTGATTATTGTGACAGGCTTAGGTTTGGTGATTCTCAATCATGTCATATTTGACACCCAAAATCACAACATACTAAAAGAGTGTAGTATTTTCAATGTGATAACACCCACAGTTACTGTAATGCGTCCATGCATTGTTTGTAATTTAGTCTATCTTCCTTACTTGATTTTCTTCATTACAACCCAGCTGGCACCTTCATGTCAAACTGACATGAAATTGACATTGACCTCAAAAAATGTCAATCGATTTGACGTCAAAACCTCAACGTCTATTTGATATCCACACATTGATGAAATATCGACGAAAATAAAGACACAAAAGTATTGTAATATAAGAAATGTTTTATTCAACTGGACGCTTCAATTTGAAATGACAAATTTACACTGGAGGCTGGCACGGTGACTGGCACGGCTGGCAATGTGAGAGTGTATGGGTGTTTCCCAGTGATGGTTTGCAGCTGGAAGGGCATCCGCTGCGTAAAACGTAAGCTAGATAAGTTGGAGGTTAATTTCGCTGTGGACTAAGCCGAAAAGAAAATGAATGAATGAATGAAAATTGGCCATAGTGTATGAGTGTGTGTGTGAATGTGAGAGTGTTTGTGTGTTTCCCAGTACTGGGTTGCAGCTCGAATGGCGTCCACTGGGTAAAACATATGCTGTAATAGTTGGCGGTTCATTCCGCTGTGGCGACACCTGATAAATAAGGGACTTAGTCGAAGGAAGATGAAATAATGAATGAATTTTCACTGGATTTTATATTTCCATGGATTTTAAACTGCCTTGATGTCTAAACGACATCAAACTTACATATAACATTGGCGTTAAAAACACGTTAAAACGCCTGTAATCGATTTTGGAAATGTTTTTAATGCCAATGTAAGATATAAATTAGATTTTTTTTGACATTGAGGTGATCAATTGACATCAAAATGAGTTTTTAATGTCATTTTAACATCAAGATGTCCTCCGAAAATGACACACTAAAAAGGGAATTTAAAGTATCAAACATTTAAAAGTATAAAGCCACAGTCACATTGCTCTTTTCGTCCCATAAACTTCCATTCATACTCAAGCAAATGCCACAGACTGGACATGCAAGCTTGTGCAACAAGTTTAACAGTTCACTGCGTTGCAAAGTTCAGGCTTGGTGAACTCTGACCTGCGAAATCACATCACGTGACTGCGTGAGACCAATCTAAGATTAAAACTTGACCTCTCTGGACAAAAATTTAAAATATGGACCAATTGCTCACTTTTTAAATGTCTAATCATCTTGTTTTAATCCTGCCCCTTTTTACAGCGCCTTACGGCTGAGTTTCACATAACTCAGCTTTAAATGTCGTTTATTTTCCAAAGATTTTAATATTTTCTGTTTAATTTAATAGATTTTTTGAGCCAAAAGTAATGACTATCATACAATTTTACCTTTAATTACAAAAGACAAACTAGGGTTGAGGGTTGAGAATGTAAGAAATTGTCAAAATTGTAGTTGCAAATGTATTTAGTGAAAATGAAAAGTATTACTTTTTAATTTGGGGGTGAAATATGACTCTTGATCAATTTTTTATGATTCATCTGGTTGGCAATGATACAGCACAGGATTTCAGGCAAATAATAGTTCTCCATCTCTCAAACCTGACAGCCTCTCTTCTTACCATCGTCTGCTGTCGTCATCATTGTCAGACTGGATTGACGCTTTCAGCTTTAACGTCAGATACATCCACCTCTAATGCTTTGAACATTAATAGCATTCAGTGAGATGTGATGCTCACCGACAGTAACCGGAATGAGTGAAAATCTGCCCGAGTTCACTTGGAAAAACATTGATTTCAGGATTATTTGACTTTGCAGGACAAGAATTGAATCTCACTTATGCAGTGTGATTATATAATAAGCTCAGGACACGAGAAAAGGATTGCATCTTCCTGTTTGTTCAGCTCTCGCACGCTAAACCAGCCCTTGTCCTGACCTTGACCAGCACCGCTGAGACTGAACTGAGCAGATCCTCCCCCTGCTGGCTTCATACAATAATTACTACAATAATATTTATCTCACTCAGGCTGAGAATTACAATTCAAGGCCTTGCGTCAGCTCACTATCAAAGGCGTTCAGTTCATTTTACAGCAAAACTACTTGATTGATACAAATTTGGACATGGATAGGTTATCAAATTGTTTTATTATGTAGAAATATATATTCACAAATTACCTAAAGCCCCCTAAAATGTCTACACTCAATTGTTTTTTTTTGTTTTAACCCAATATTGAGTATTGACAAACCTAACAAGTAAAAATCTGATTAAAAATGTAACCCAACGTTAAGCTTAAGTAGATAAATCTACATATAAATATCTATAACAGAAAGAGCAACTCAATTACACTTGTGGTGCTTTATTAGAGTCGGCAGAGCTAAAGAGCTCATTGATTGGTGGAATATTCTGTAAAGCATCATGGGAAATGTAGTTTTTCTTGTGGTAGAAATGCATTGAAATCATATAAAGTTAGTGGAGTTTGCATGTTTACCCCGTGTTGGCGTGGGTTTCCTCCGGGTGCTCCGGTTTCCCCTACAATCCAAAGACATATGTTGTAAGTGAATTGGGTAAGCAAAATTGGCCTTAGCCTATGAGTATGTGTGTGAATGTGAGATTCTATGAGTGTTTCCCAGTAATGGGTTGCGGCTGGAAGGGTATCCGCTGTGTAAAACATATGCCGACATAGTTGGTGGTTCATTCCACTGTGGCGACCCCTGATAAATAAGGGACTAAGCCGAAGGAAAATGAATAAAATTAGTGGAGAAAAGCACCATTATTCAAGTGTGTTTTTAAGAAGTGGCTGTCAAACCATGCTTTTGGCACAACAAATTAATTAACACAATTATTTTAAAAGGTTAATTAACACAATTAATCTGTGCAAGTTTAATGTAGTATAGTTAAATTTGGTAATCTCGATGATGCCAGTTTGACAGTTTAGGGAAAATATTCCTAGCCACGCCCATCTAAACATTAATTTGCTGAGGAAAATGCAAAAATCAAACTCCGCCCCCTACTAAATATTCCATTTGAGTTGTAAATACGTCATATTACTAAAATAAAAGTCTGCAGACACTTACGTTTCACGCAGTCATAACAATTTATCTTTAAAGTCTGCATGAACTGAAAGCTGCTACTGCTTTTTTTTCATATTGTGATGCAGTTCCTAGAGAAACTGAATATTAAATGAGTGAAAAGTGGGCGTGACTTGTTTTTTCTACTGTGAGCTGATTCGATGTAGTAAAGTAGGCATTTCATTCAGAAATATTGGGAAAAGGTTTGGGGGGAGTTATTACAATCTAACAGACACCTCCTCCTCATCATTTCTGTTTGTTGTCATCATAGCGCTGTCAAATCTGACAGTTGGAGGGGCGTGGTTAAGTATGTTAGCCACGCCCAATACCTCAGACAGACGTAATTTGAGAATTTAACTGAAAACAAGCAGGAAGTGCCTTTGCACATTTAAATTTTACACTACAAGGGCAAACAATTATTTGCACAGATGAATTGTTCACCACAAAACAAGCATTGTGAGCTAACAAAATGGTTAGGTTTCATTCTTTCATTTTATTCTTTCATAATTTCCTTTGTGCTATTAAAAACACTAGGCAAACATGTAAACAACACTAAAAACTTGATTTTCACCACAGGGCTTTTTAAACAGGGTGTCTGCAGGGTCTTAAAAAGTATTAAATGTTGATAAATCAATTATCACGTTTTTACAAGGTCTTAAATTTTGTTCAAGCGTTGTCCAAAGTATTTGACTTCAAAAAAGCATAAATTTATTATTTTCTTCCGAATATTCCCTGCTGAAAAATCCAGCTTAAACCAGCCTAAGAGGGTTGGCTGGTTTTAGCTGGTCGACCAGCCTGGTTTTAGAGGGGTTTTGGCCATTTCCAGGCTGGTTTCCAGCCATTTCCAACCTGGTCTTAGCTAGTCAGGCTGGGAGTTGACCAGTTAAAACCAGCTTGACCAGCCAAAACCAGCTATGTCCAACTTAAACCAGGCTGGTCAAGCTGGTTTTAGCTGGTTTAAGCTGGTCATTTTCCAGCCTGACCAGCTAAGACCAGGCTGGAAATTACTGGAAACCAGCCTGGAAATGGCCAAAACCCCTCTAAAACTAGGCTGGTCGACCAGCTAAAACCAGCCAACCATCTTAGGCTGGTTTAAGCTGGATTTTTCAGCAGGGTTAACAACGGTGTGCTCAATCCACATGATTGGTTTGGGCTGGGGCGCAAAAGTCTTAAAAAGGTATTGAAATTACCTTAAGGATTCCTGCAGATACCCTGTTAAAGCTAGCCCAGCAGGCACAGGACATCAACATGACGTCAGATTGATATTGTACCCCAATGTCGTGGGGACGTTGCATTTTGTTTGGAAGTGAAAATCAGGTTGACGTCAGAACCCACCGTCAGGGTGACGTCCATGTCCAACGTCCAACCTAAAATCAACCAAATGTCAACGTCTAATGATGTTACAGCTTGACGTTGAGTGGACGTTACCACTATGACGTTGGATTTTGGATGCTATACCTGATGTATAGTGATAGTACAGTGGCTGATTTAGGCATGGGCAATGTGGGCGATCGCCCAGGGCCGCATGAAGACCCCCAGCTCACCCCCCCTCGCTATTCACTTTCGTCTGCTACAATCCCAGCCACACACCCTCTCTTCGATTCAAGCTTGTGCTGGTACTGTGTCAGTATTTCACATCAATACGATTTTGCTTTAGAACAGGGGTGTACAAACTGAAGGGCCGGTGTCCTGCTGTGTTTATTTCCAACTTTCCTCAACACACCTGCAAGGGTGTGTATAGAAAGCCTAGTAAGAGCTTGATTAGCTAGCCCAGGTGTGTCTGATTGGGGTTGGAACTAAACTTTGCAAGACGTCGGCCCTCAAGGACAGAGTTTGGGCACCCTTGGTTTAAGATGTTGGCTTGAAATTGGATTTTGTTCACTTTCCAGCACAACCCAAATCAATCACATATCAACTTTGATGTCGTTATTGGACGTCAAAATAACGTTGTCCTTAGACGCTGACTAGACATTCAATTTTGGTCACCATGACCTTAATCTAACCTAATATTAATGTGACGTTGTGTGCATGAGGTCAGTTTGCCAACCAAATAATCAAGAAGCAGATCAAAACATTCTGTACTCTAGTATAGTGGAGTGGTGCAGTAGTGTGTTATTTGGAACACAAGCCAACATTCCTCCAGCAGCCTGCAATCTGTTCCTATGTATCCGCGTTCATTTGTGACGGTGACACTCTCACAGACGGACTTTCTGTTTTAAATGTGACTTGTTTTCGGGTAGATTGCTGTAAATATTCTAGAGTCAGGATCGCCATACTGTGTCCTTTCTGTTGAGTATGTTATTGAGATAAATATGTAAATTTAAAAGAAATGATAATAATAATAATAATATTAATATGTTGATGATAACAATCTCACAACCAAAAGCCAACTGTGCTGGGGTAAAAAGATATAAATAGCATACAATTAGTATTTGTATCTTTCCTTTATCTGCTTTACACTGGTAAACATCAGCTGTCGGACGTGTGCTCATCATGCAGTCGCTGATGTTTTAGCATACATTCACAAGTATGTCCAAATACGCCATTAATCCTTGCAGTTAATGGGTCAGATCAGCAATTTGTCTCTCATTTATGAGCAAACACCAATCATTTATTTCAATCAGAGCTCTAAATCCTCAGTTATGACTGTTACATGACATTTCTCTGTGTGTTCATACGGTAAATGAATATCTGATCTATTTTAGCCTTCACTTTTAGCGATTTGTAGTGACAAATTGGCTGTGAAACCCCTAACACATTGAGGCAGAGCATCTAATACTTAAGCTTGGGTAGCTGAAATACAATTACAGGAAATACAAAGTTCTGGACTTAAACGTACATAATTCAGTCCTTCACTGTATAACGGAAACAGCTTCAGTATGACAAAACTATGTATCTTGTATCTTTAAAAATGACAACTTGTAAAAAAACGACAAAAAAAATCTTACTGCCTTGTCATGGATTTGGTCTTATGAATAAAATATTATATGCTTGATGTCATCAAAGTGTTTCTGAGTTTGTTTGGTTAAGGTGAGACGTCGCTGGTTGTTGGACTGATGCTGATGGACAAAAACAATATTGTAAGTTTTCTTTTTCATCTTTTCATATTTTATCCTCTTAGGGCTCGAGTGTCCACATATGTGGACAGCACATTTTAGTCCTTAAGTGGCTATTTAATATACTTTGAATGTTTTATATTTTCTTACAGACATTCATTGTCATCCTGCGACTGTTTTGCAGCATATGAAATGTCACAAACCCTATTTTTAACTGTTCAAAATGGGAAAAACAAAGTTGTTTTTGCTCTCTGATAGTCAAAGCAAGTTAAAAAAATGTCTATGTTATATATGCATTAAAAAACATTCAGGAAAAAGTGTTTTATGTAAAATTGGACCACGAGTCCACGTATATGGACATCATTTTTCTCTAAAAGTACATTATATCAAAAGATGATACTTAGATTTTTATTCTAATTAGGCTCCAATAAGCGCAAATAGCAAAGAGAAATAAAAAATGCATGTAAAAAAACACCTTGGGCCTTAAGAGAATGTATATTTCAAGCTTTGCTTTTTGTTCTACATAAAATCAACATAAATATATATATTTTTTATGATTACTTCTATTACTAGATTTTTTTTGATGCTTCATTGGTTATATGTACTTGTAATCAACAAAATTCTGTCCTAAAAGTGCATTATCTGGGAGAAAATCAGCATTTTTTTTAGACTGAGTGTAGTAAAACACTTAATTTTACCAAAAAGTACTAAATAACTAAAATGTGTTTCATGCAGCACAAAAAGTGTAACATGTTTTAATATCTTTAAATCTCTTATACAGGGCGACATGGTGCCGCAGTGGGTAGCACAATCACCTCACAGCAAGAAGGTCGCTGGTTCGAGCCACGACTGGGTCAGTTGGCATTTTCTGTCCGGAGTTTGCATGTTCTCCCTGTGTTCACGTGGGTTTCCTCTGGGTGCTCTAGTTTCCCCCACAGTCCAAAGACATGCGCTATAGTGTGTCTGATTGGGTAAGCTAAATTGTCCGTAGTGAATGAGTGTGTATGGGTGTTTCCCAGTGATGGTTGCAGCTGCATAGAACATATGCTGGATAAGTTGGCGGTTCATTCCGCTGTGGCGACCCCAGATTATTAAAGAGTACTAAGCTGAAAATCAATAAATTAATCTCTTATACAAAGATGCAGCATATTTTTAGGGTCTTCAAGCATATTTTTTTTTCAACTAATCTGTGGTCAGTACAGACCTAAATTCATTATGAGGGTTAACATGTAAATATTTTGAATATATATTAATACAAAATGTGTTAGAGCGTATTATTTTGGTGTAAGTAAATGCTAAAATATATCTATTTTTTTCCATAATAAACTTTTAAAAATTTGACTTGTGTTAAAAACACAGGAATTAATTATGATTATGAATAATTAAATAGATTGTTTATTATGTCAACATTGTAGGAGGGTGGCCTTTGAATATTGTATGGGGCAAACTAATTTATGCAATCAAAAAATAATAATACAAAATAAATATTTGCAATGTTTCATTTTCGCCAGTTAGCATTACAGTATGTATACGTATTCTTTCATTCATTCATTCATTTTCTTTTCAGCTTAGTCCCTTTATTAATCAGGGGTCGCCACAGCGGAATGAACCGCCAACTTATCTAGCATATGTTTTACACAGCGGATGCCCTTCCAGCCACAACCCAGCACACTCATTTACACACATACACTACAGCCAATTTAGTTATTCAATTCACCTACTGTATAGTCAAAGACTACAGAATACACAAGACATGTCACTGGTGTCATTTTGAATGGGGAAAAGTGTAACGGTCAATATGGTGACTAAAGCCCGCCTTCTAGTACAGGAGCCAATCATCGATCGCTATACTGTAGACTGATAATTCTCCGGGGGAGGGCTCGAACCAGACGTGAGTTTCTGCAGATTTCGTGTGATTCGGATGTTTATAAATGAAACTAAAGAGACAGCTGTTGTTTAATTTTATAGATGATTCCTAATATGAAACGTAACCATAAGCTTGGCAAGCAGTTTTGGAGAATTTGATGTTTCCCCATTTAAACAGAATGCCCGAACATACTGCCCGAGAGGCGTTTCAAAGATGGCTGCCGAGTGAAATTGGCTATAGCTCACCTGTGAGTCAACAATGCTACCCACTGAGCCACCGTGCCACCATGTATACATATGTGATATGCAATTTAAACGTTAACATTTCATATATATTTTCATGATTAAGAATACACAACTGTAAATCAACAAACCCAAATGTGTTACCATTCATCTAGTATAGTTGGGACATGCATGATGAGGAGGAATAGAATAACTAAAAACCTGTGTTATTTAAAATTATTTTATTAAAAAAACAAATCACTTCATAATTAAGATTCAGCATTACACATAAACTAGTATCAGATTAACCACAAAAGACAGTATAACACAAACAGGAGTGTCACCATTCAATAAACATCTTCCATTACATTATACATCACAGTAGCTCCTCTATTCCCTTTGAAACCAAGCACTGTTACAGCTATTATCATCCACTATTATTATATCAGACTTTCTTATACAGTAGATGAATGAGATAATTAAGAACTACAACACTGTTTTATACTGTATATAAAAAAATCATAGCTTCATCCTGAGCATTGACAAGAATAGTCAGCAAGAATCATTATCAAGAATCATTATTAAAAGAAATTCAGTCCCTTCCCTTTTGACAAAGAATGAGATTCAGTGCGGATCAGCAAAGCTCTGCCTTCATAAGTTTGCTTCTTGAAAAAAAACAAATGGCCTCTGTTAAACACAATCAGTAATTTGATGAAATGTAATGTAGGGATGTAACGATTCACTGAACTTGATTCGGTTCAATTCAGGAATTGGATTTCACGATTCTATTTTCTCCAGATGTTTTGTAACAAAATTAAAGACATTATACAGTAAATGAAAATGTGTCCTTTTATTAGGTTATTGCTGTATGTTTGCTTGTGAAAATGAAATATAATAAAACCAAATTTAAAAAACCCCAAATCAAGTATGTATGGTACCAAAATAAATGAAATCTCTTCTTATAAACTAACGCTCTTTGCATTTAAAATAAAAGGCAACCACTGCATTTTAATCATGATAAAAACAAACATGCAGCATGAACAGTTTTGAATCTAATTTGCATTTTATAATTTCGAAATTTGCAGCAAAAACAGACTTTAGTTTTATAAAACTATTGACCTACTACAGAAAACATCAGCTAAATGAGATGCAAACTTCACTCTTTGCCAGCAGGTGGTGCTTATGACCAGCAGTGATATTACAGTGTTTCCTGGGTTACAGCTGTAAACAAGACAGCACTTTAGTTATGGACACTTCACAGTTCGCATCTAAAATCGTATCAATTCCATGCCGCATGTCGTTGCTCGACAACCATAAACCATTATCCCAGAGGATGACAAACTGATAAACCATTGCTCCGGCTGTGATACTAGTTTTATTTATGGAGGAAAATGATTAAAGTACTGCAGTGCTTGGATGCTGTGCGTTTAACCGTCATTACTGAAATGTGTATATTTCCTATTTGAGCGCAAGCCGCGTGTCTCCATTTGAAATAACCAAGTTGCGCACACAAAATACGCAATTTGTAAATGACCGCTATAATGTAATATGTATCACTCAGAGGTCAGATGTACAGAGAATTCTAAAGTCACTTTATTAATTCAAATAAACTCCTACTCCAAATGGCCTTTTTCACATTTCTGGGTTTCACAGTAGCTGAAGTCGTCATAGTTGGGTAAACTAATGTCGAGTTGAGACTGCATGATTTTCAAAGTAGTCGCGTGACAGATGTTTTCACACTGCATGACTATCTGGAGTAGCATTCTGTCAGTGCTGTGTTCACACTGCAAGATGGATCGGTGACAAGGGGTTTCACACTGCATGACTTTACGATAGGAAGAATTGCCAACAACCAAACAAGCGAGAAGTGACATGGAAACAATGCGAGTATATACTTTGTTATTAACTACATAATGAAAAAGAAGCTTTTAGTGGGGTAGAACATGTACTTCTTTTGCTCACCTGGCTTTTGAAGGGAATTAGCAATTACTCTTAAACTTTTTATCTTTTTTGACCTGGTTGTGGTATTGCTCAGATGATACGTCAAACAGACACGGGTGCTCCTGCCAAATTTCCACTTGTTTTCCCTTAATTTCTTGGGTCTAAATAGACAGAAAAGCAGCACTTTTCTTAACTGAAGCCATGCATATTGATATTGTGGTTCCCCACCTTCCCACTGGCCTGGATGCTGCTCTCTCATTGGCTGTAGGTAATCGCCAATGTTATTGTCAATCAGAACACATTTCACACTGCATGATTTTGAATCGCCAACAGGTCCAGAAATTTAACATGCCAAATATCTGACGGGTGTCGGCGACTCATCTGCAATTCTCTCAGATGGCGTCTTTGATGGTTCACACTGTGTGATTGGGCTTTTGATTTCAGGCATTTTTCTGCGATTTCTCAAAACCTGTCGGCGATTCAAAATCCGGGCCAAAATCATGCAGTCGGCATTAGAGCGCAGTGAATGGGAGAGTACAACAATTATTATTTTTTGAGTCCTATTTGCTGAAATAAAAAAAATAAAAAATAAAAACTGTACGATGATGTTATCAAAACTTTCAGAAAAAAAGTAAACAAAAACAAAAAAACTGTGTGAGAAAAACGTCATATATATGGCCCGTTTCCACTGAGTGGTACAGTTCGGTATGTTTTTTGGCCGTTTCCACTGTCAAAAGTACCAAAAAGCGAACCATACCGTACCACTTTTTGGGTACTCTTTGTAAAGGGTACCTAGCACAACTAAAGGGTACCAAAAGGCGGAGCTAGACACACAGCTGAACGCTATTGGTTTACAAAGAAGAGTCACCAATGCATACACAAGCAGGAGAATGAAAACAAAGTAAGCGCCATTTTTACATACACAGCCGAGACATTATATCATAATGCTATATACATATAATAACAAGCCATGGTCGAGCCAAGCTCAAACAAACCTTGTCGTCATCTTAATGAACAGCCACAAAGCCAAGAAGAACAAATTCTGCCGTGTCCTGTTGTTGATTTGCGAGGCCGTCTAAAAGCGCGATCGGTTTCACTTTCTCCAGAGAGCTTGCAAGCGCTCGCTGCGCATCTATATTTGAAATAACGAACTTCATGAGCTGATGATAATACTTCAGAAGTGCTTCTTGCTGTCCTCCCCATACAATCAGCATTACAAACACCTTGCATTAGGTCATTCATTGTTTAGTCATTTGATGCAAAGATGATACAATACGTAAATACATGTACATAAATACATGTAAATGTTTATACGGTTTAAAAAAAAATCTAAATATTAAAAACTTTCCAGGATTTTAGATGCTGATGACTGTTAAATGCATCATAGTAGTCTTGTGAAAAGGTACCACGATTTGTTTGGCATGTCAACTGATTTCCATCATCGCATATTTGAATTGATTTTCAACTGCATTCATCGTTACATCCCTACTGTAATGTTATGTTACACTGCTGTATAATGCTGGGATCTGGCAGTGTGCGGGCCATTAAAGTGCAGAATTGCAGCGGCAGCATTCAGGTTTCGGTCTGCAATTAGGAATGCAGCAGGGCTCGAGCAAAGAGTCAATGCCTTTGGCTATCTCACTCTCTCCAAACAGCATAGACGCCTCAAACTGCTGCTTGGCAGCCTGGATTTGCTTGCGGACAGCGTCCCATTGATCGCCGTCAAGGTTATAGTTTTCGGACGGGTCTGTTTCCAGGTTAAAGAGTAAAGGGGGATCGTGATACTTGAGGAAGGCCAGTAATGAGCAGCTGTTGTCTGGGGTCGTCTCGCTGTGAGCTGCGCCTGAATTATGGGTCAAAAGACATACAGTTAAAGTCCTCCTGCCAAATTAAATTCTTTTGTCAAATATTTCCCAAGTGCTGTTTAACAGAGAGATTTTTTCTATACATAATAGTTTTAATAATTAAATTCTAACAACTGATTTATATTTACTAGTTATTTATTTAGATGTCATAGATATTTAAATTAAATGTCGCCTTCGCTATTGTTGTCTATTTGAAGGAATGCATCAATAGAGCCACCATTTTAGTACAGGGTAGCGCTCCTTTGAAATCAATGTGGGACCAAGGTGCAGTGGAGGACTGGCCACCTGGAGCCAGAGATATATACATGAGCAATATCACACGAGTAGCAGTGCGATATGGCTGTATATTAGCACTGGTGGGAGGCCTGCCTTGGAATATCACTTACCAGTTTAATAATGATTTGATCAGCTGTAGTTATGCTGTTTTAATCTTCTAAGGGCTTATTATGCGGTCCTGTCGCCATCATGTGGATGAAAACATCAATCGTCTTTGGTATACTCAGTATGGCTAGCAGTAATGGCCGCCGCCGAGCTGTCTCTCAGAAATTGTAAATATTTTAAAATAGGCACTATTCTTATAAATAAACAGCATAGTTGCAATCTAAACAATTACATTCTCAACTAAAAAAGCCTCAAAAGGACATAATATTGTCTAACAGCAGCAATATGTCAAACTGTAGACCGTCCTCGGCTTGTTGCTAACTGTATGTGAGTGGAGTAATAAACAAAGGTGAAGGGTGAAGAGGCCTTTGTGTGCTGTTACTGGCAAAATATCACACGGCTATCAGCCAATCAGATTCAAGAACCAGACAGCACTGTTACGAAATTTATAATTTTACATCACTTTTTTGTACATCGATGGATAAGTGACTGCATGGGCATTCCTGACAAAGAGCGTGTGCAAGTTAATGTATTATCCTCCCTCCCTGTTAAATTTGATCTAATCCATGTCCTGAAACACATCCGCTGTCCCGCTTTCACTTCTAATTCTAATGGAGGGAGCGATTCGCTTGTAAATTAATCTCCGTTATGAACGACTCGTTCACTTAGCCGGCAATAATACAAGATTCTAGCATCGCAACATCTTCTTGTCATATTTTATTTACATTGTTTGCTTATTTTATTCAACAAAACTAGCATAAGCCTAGAATTTAGTGTAAGTTGGTGGTACTTTGCCTTATGGTCAGTGCAGTAAGTGACTGTATTATCATCAATACTTGTTTAGCACAAAAGTTCGTAACGTACAAAAACGTAAAAATGAAATCTTACCTATGAAATGTTCTGCCTTTATGCTTTGTTTTCTTTGTTTGCTCGTTACTACACCCGTACACAGCGCTAAAGTCCAGCATCTTCACATTGGCTTTAGTCTTGACTACTGGGGCTGAATGACATTTGTCCTGGGAGCACTGTACAAATATGGTGGCGCTATTGACGCATTCTCAGGGTCCGTATGCGATATCTAGTGTATATATCTATGGCTAGATGCTAGTATTCAGCTTAAAGTGCAATTTAAAGACTTGACTAGTTTAATTAGGCAGTTCATTGAACGACAGAGGTTATCAGAAAAAAGGTTATCAGAAAAAAAATTATTCTTAAGAGGCAAACAGTATTGACCTTAGCTTTTAAAATATATAATAATACAGCAAAACTAACAGAAAGAAGACTTTTACAGAAGAAAAAATATATATGAAATACTGTTAAGATTTTCTTGGTCTGCTAGACATCACTTAAAGCATATTTTAACAAAATAATAATTTAGTTTTAAACTGTATTAGATATAGGATATATTCTAATATGGATGGTTTATATATAGGGTGCAAAAAGTGGTGTACTTACCCCGAGTGTAGTAATGTGCCTTGAAATTTTCCCATCTCACTGCAAACACACCATACTTCACACTTGGATCAGTGGGGTAGTAAAACATGGTCTGTCTTTTACTCTGAAATGACAGTAACAAGGTTAGTTTGACAAATTTTATTTATTATTATTACTATTGTTATTGTTACCATGATTTACAGTACAGAAGACACCCACTTAAATGTCATTCAGCATAACAATAGTTTGCATACTGCTGATAGAATCCTGAATTTTAAAAAGTGTCACTGTTTTCATTAACATTAAGCGGCAAAACTGTTTTCAATGTTGATGATGATGATAATAATAATAATAAAAATGTTTCTTGAAAGCCAATTAAGCTTATTAGATTTATTTCTGAAGGATCATGTGACACTGAAGAATGGGGTAAAGATGCTGAAATCTCAGCTTTTAATCACAGCAATAAATTACGTTGGTTAAATGTTCCTGCTATGAAAATAGCTTTGGTTCCTGACATGGCATTAAATAAAAAAATACATTACATTAATAAATCATAAAAATGTAACTGTAACACTTTAGAATAATGGTCCATTGGCTAATGTTAGTTCATGTATTTACTAACATGAACAAACAATTAGTAATGCATTTATTATTGTGTTCGTTTATCTTCGTTAATGTTAGGTAATGTTATTTAAGTTAAATAACGTTAGTTCATGTTAAATCACAGTGCATTAACTAATGTTAACAACCACAACATTGGATTTTTATAATGCATTAGTTATGTTTAAGTATAATTATTAAATGTCGTACAAGATTATTCATACTTAGTTTATGTTAGTAAATACATGAACTAAAATTAACCAATGGACCATTATTCTAAAGTGTTACAGTTACATTTTTATGATTTATTAATGTAATGTAATTTTTATTTAATGCCATGTCAGGAACCAAGGCTATTTTCATGGCAGGAACATTTAATAATAAATATACAATTCTAACATTTTTTCTGGTGTCACTTTGCTAAAAATGTCCTTAAGAGAATTCATTTAGAAAAAAAAAATTCTTCTGAAATCATTAAAAGCAGGACAGTCCAGTAAAATTGGTTTTATAGTAAGAAGAATTGTGCAGTACAAACATTGAGTGGGGTTTTCACCTTGGAGCAGAAAACCATGGGTTATTCTTGTATGTCCAATATGACATCTGGTAAAAATCTCCTGATCAAATCTAGTCTTAAAATTCTGTTTGAGATTTCAAGTTGTGTTTCATACACTTTATTATTTTTCAATGCATCCCATTCCTCTTGCCACTTGTTTAAAATGTAAACATTGATAAAAGGTCTCATCTCTGAAGAAGGAATTTGACATTTGTTCACCACTTGCTTCAAAGCGTCCTTAGCAGCTGCATCAGCTCGCTCATTTCCTGAAAGCCCAACTGGCACCCAGCAAAAAATGATGTGATAAAACTGGTTTTGTAGATGGTGAAATTTAGTTAAAATACTGTCAATCAAAAGATGATCATTTTTTGAAGATTCCATCACTTGAAGGCATGATTTGGAGTCTGTAAAAATGATAGATTTCTTTTATTGGATATTTTCTATTTATTCCAATGCTGACAGTAAAGCACGGGCTTCAGCTGTGAAAACTGAGCATTCTAGCATACCCACGGCGCAAGCCTCGCGCGTAGATGTGCATTTAAAAGGCTGATTTATACTTCTGCATCAAGCGCACGCATACGCGTAGCGCAAGCTCTGTGATTGGTCGGCTCGGTAGCGCTGACGAGTGTGGGCGGAGGCAAGAGCCGCGCGCCCGATGCAGCGAGTGTTTACAAGTGTCGAGTCCCGTGAAGGAGCTCCGGATGGAAACTGTTTTTTTGTGTTTACCTTGTGATTAAAGTTGTTGCACGTCCGCCGGTTCCCGCCTCAAATGAGCGAATTTGAGCCACCTGTACATTAAGGAAGTGTTCAGAAAAAAACAAAACACCAGCGAAGAAACTCGACACAGAGAAACATAAACACCTACTGCCAGCTAGCGTTTCGGAAGTGTATTGCAGAGAAACACAAACAGCGCGCAGAAGTATAAATGCATGGCTACGTGCGAGGCTTGTGCCGTGGGTCAGCCGATCACTTGACGCAGAAGTATAAACCCTGCGCGGTGTTTCTGTTGCTCTGCAATAATACTTCCGAAACACTAGCTGGCAGTAGGTGTTTATGTTTCTCTGTGTCGAGTTCCTTCGCTGGTGTTTTGTTTTTTCTGAACGCTTCCCTAAAATGTACAAGAGGCTCAAATTCGCTCATTTTGAGGCGGGAACTGGCGGACATGCAACAACTTTAATCAAACGGTAAATACAAAACAACAGTCTCCATCCGGAGCTCCTCCACGGGACTCCATACTTGTAAACACTCGCTGCATCACACTCGTGCGGCTCTCACCTCCGCCCCCATACTTGTTAGCACTACCAAGCCGACCAATCACAAAGCTTGCGCTACGCGTTACATTTTTTGAGAGGTGCGCGTCGACGGCCACTGCGTGGGCTATGCGTCCACGCGTAGGCTGCGCCGTAGCATATGCGTGCGCTTGACGCAGAAGTATAAATCAGCCAGATTGATTCCATAACGTTGTTGTCCAGTCACCATTGCTGCTGCTACGCCATTTTCCACCTTTGAACCATCTGTAAAAATCGGTGAGTGTTGAGAATATTGGCTTCTAATATCCAGATATTGTTGTCTATATACATTAGGATGAGTTGCTCCTTTCTTCTGATGTGCTAAATCCATATTGATTATGGGCTTCTTTAATTTCCAATGAGGCAGGGAGCTGAAGTGTATTTGACTTGATATGTCCAGGTTTATGTTTAAATTGTGTAAATGTGGATTAATGTGCACACCAAATGGTCTGATGCTTTTTGGCTTACTTTTACGATTTATTAAAATGAGTTATTTTCAATTGTAGCAATATTTGGTAATATTATTGCATATTTATAATAATATATTACATAATGATATTTGGTGAAATGTTTTTTTTTTAAATACACACAGTGAATGAATGTGTGTGGATGTTTCCCAGTGATGGGTAACTATTTCCATAGTTTAGTCTCGTACCGGTCCGAGGTTGAACAGGATGTCTGTCATGTCCACCCCGTCCAGCTGCACCTCAGGTAACGGAGCTCCTGCCAGTTTGGCGAAGGTGGGAAGAATGTCCAAAGAGCTGGCCAGAGCACGAGTGACACCTTATGGGAAAACATACAAACACAATGTCCTGCATTTTATAACCACAGAATGTATTTTACAGCTGCACGCAGATTTGATCTCTCTCAGCACCTGGTTTGATGAATCCAGGCCAGTGCGCGATGGCCGGCTCTCTCATTCCTCCTTCATATGTTGTGCCTTTGCCACATTTCATCAGTCCTGCGTTCCCCCCACGAGACCTGCGCATCAGCTCTGGCCTGCAGTGGAAACACAGTATGTGAATAATCATTAAAGATTCAATATTCCAATCAGATTTTTTTTCTCAAGCATATTTTACTAATTCCAAACCTCATAAATCTTAATTATAACTATTTGGTTTGTGTTTAATCATCTGCAGGATTCATCCAGTCAAATTTAAGACTTTTTAATGCCCTTTTCAGACAATTATGAATGAAATTTCTAACTTATACAGGGCTAAACACTAAGATTTCTTCTAATGCATGGCCCGGTTGAGCCAATGGAAATTATTTTTACTTGCTCCTTTAAAATTTTTTTGGTTATTGCTTATAAATAATATCCACATATTTTTAAATAATGTGTACAAAGTAAGCTAGTTGTATACATACACTTTTTTTCCCCAACATAACGTTTCTTTAAAAAAAAAAATATCAAAACTACAATACTATGTCTGTCCCGGTCAGAGTCCTCACCAGGTAACTATAAATACATGAAGATCTTTTAACCAAATGTTATTATAAGGAAGATAATTAAACCATATTAGTATACAGAGCTAATAAATAAAACTTTTGTTACAAGTTTTTTTTGAGATGGATAGGGTAAATGCCGAGCTAGTGTTTCTTCCTATAATGATAAACTTCCGGTAAACGGCTAATGTCACTTTTTTTTCCATTTTATACGGTTTCAATTACAGCATCGATGTTGTAATGTAATTAAAATACAGTCAGTTAAACAGACTTTGGCATTCATTTAGTTGCTCAAGCGTAAGTTGAGACAAAAAGCAGTTTACTCGCACACGCCACTCAGAATCGGCAGGCTAGCACAGAAGCTTCATTGAATATACCGGGGTTAAATAAATGCTCATATTTTAAAGATATGACAGGGAAAATGTAATTTAATGCAGTGCTTCTTGTACAATCTGAGACCCACTTTATATCGAATATCACTCAGCCAGTGGAGATTGCTGATTTTTTAAGAAAACAGACCTTAACTTAGCTGATTTTGTAATGGCATACAGTTCACCAGAAGCGCTTAACCCAGGTTACTGACAAATTACAAGTCCTTTAGCATATCTCCGCATATACCCTATTGTTGGTGATTGGATGGGTGTTTTGGCCCAATTGGGTAGCTTTACCTGGACAAAGGACATTTAAGACATGTTTAAAATGATTTAAAACCTACAAAACAATTTGTCTGAGAATTTAAAACTTAAAAATTAAGACCCCATGGACACCCTGATTAATACATGTAAGTGATGTATGCTTTTTAACAACATAATTCTAAACAAAATAAGGTGTAACTTGCACTGAATAGTCTGAATAGAAATGATTAAATGCTAATTAAATTTTCACTTCTAGTCTTCCTTTAAAAATATAAATCACTTATTAAATACAAAATGAACAGTAGCTATGACATTTAGGATTGGTAAAATGCACTTGGGTAAAAAAATATGATCAGAATATTGACATTCACAAACTGGATATACAGTTATAAATTAATTATAAGCCCTTTAGTAAAATTTGTATTTCTTTTTTAAATATTTCCTATCGTTTAACGTAGCAACCCTGCTGAAAAAAACAGCATATGCTGGTAAGGTATGTTTTGATGCTGGTCTTGCTGGTTTCAATGCTAGTTTCGCTGGTCTTGATGCTGGTCTTACTGGTTTTAATGCTGGTCTTGCTGGTCTCAATGCTGGTCAGGACCAGCACTAAGGACAGCAAGACCAGCATTGAGACCAGCACTGAAACCAGCAAGACCAGCATCGAGACCAGCAAAACCAGCATTGAAACCAGCAATACCAGCACGAAAACCAGCAAGACCAGCATCAAAACATACCTTACCAGCATATGCTGGTTTTTTCAGCAGGGAAGGTGGAAGGTTTTCCTTTGTGGAATTTATAAATATTAAGGAATAAAATATTCCCAATATTTCAGCCCCATTATGAAATTATTGGCCACTGTTATCCAATGACTTATATGATTAGTCTAACTTGCCTAGTTAACCAAATTACACCTTTAAATTGCACTTCAAGCTGAATACTAGTATCTTGCAAAATAACTAGTAAAATATTATGTACTGTCATCATAGAAAAGACTAAATAAATGAATTATTAGAAATGAGTTCTTGTCTTCTCTCCATAAAAGAGCACTTGGGTAATATTTGAATATTTTCCCTAATATTAGGAGAGCTAATATGTTTGTCTTCAGCTGTAGATGTCAAAGAAGATATGAACAGTCAAAAAGAAAGACTCAAACGAAACTGACCCGTTGTCGCCAGTGAAGAAGATGAGAGTGTTGTTGATGACACCCGTCTCCTCCAGAGTCTGCAGAATCTTCCCTACAGTGCCATCAAACTCCATCAGAGCATCACCGAACGGCCCACGCGGAGACTTGCCTGCATAATCTGCACCCGCATACTGAGGGTAGTGTGTGTGCTGGAGGAGACAGACAGCAGGCACAGGAGGATCAAGGTAAAACTTAAAGTAAAAGTCCTATTTATTTTTAACAATATAGGATGCAAATCTTTCCAGAAGGATCTACTATGAAGTCCAAGATTGATTGAAACCTTAAGAAAACCAACACTACACTACCTACAATACTGTTTGGACCATCCAGCCTGAAAGTTACTGCTACCATAAAAAAAAAAACCTACATTTAACCATTATATATTATCCATTTATATAAAACTACACTACCCACAATCCCCTGCCAATTGTCCAATCAGAAAAGTCACTGTTACTATAAAAAAAAACCTGCATAACTATTATTTATTATTCATTTATTTAAATTATTAACTGAAACTGGGTTTATTGTAGAATTCTAAATGAAAAACTGCACTACCCACAATCCTCTGTCAACTGTCTGATCAGAAAAGTCACTGTTACCATAAAAAACCCTGCATTTACCCATTATTTATTATTCATTTATTTTAATTATTAACTGAAACTTGTTTATTTGTAGAACTATAAATGAAAAACTACACTACCCATAGTTCTTTGTCAATTGTCCAATCAGAAAAGTCACTGTTACCAGGGAAAACAAATGCATTACTTAATTATTATTTACTCATTTTATTTATTTACATAATGTTGACTACTAAATGACACTTCAAATGACAAACTACATTACCTATAATCTTCTTTTGATCATTTAATCAAAAGTTGTTCCTATTATTTTCTTATTCGTTTTTTTTTTTACTTATTAATGTTAATTCTCAATGATAAACTAAAATAACATAAAAAACAATAAAAACTAGCCACAATCCTCTTTCAATCATCCCATCAGAAAAGTCACTTTAAAATAGAAAAATAAAAGAATCACATTTCTTTATTTTAATTATTTAAATCAGGCTTCTGAATTCTCCATTAAAAACTACACTATCCACAACCCTCTTCAGATCATCCAATCAGAGAAGCCAATGTTACAATGGAAAATTAAATGAATTATTTAGTCATTACTTATTTAAATTATTTCTATAAATCATGGTAATTGCTGAATTTGCAAATGCACACCACATTACCCACAATCCTGTTTGAATTATCCAATCAGAATAGACCCTGTTACGGAAGAGTGAATTGTGCCAAAGAGTGCCAAGTCTCCCTATAGTCTAAACAACCCATGTTATATTATATTATATTATATTCATTCATTCATTTTCTTTTCGGCTTAGTCCCTTTATTAATCCGGGGTCGCCACAGCGGAATGAACCACCAACTTATCCAGCACATGTTTTACGCAGCGGATGCCCTTCCAGCTGCAACCCATCTCTGGGAAACATCCATTCACACTCGTACACTACGGATAATTTAGCCTACTTAATTCACCTGTACCGCATGTCTTTGGACTGTGGGGCAAACCGGAGCACCCGGAGGAAACCCACGCGAATAAAGGGAGAACATGCAAACTCCACACAGAAATGGCAGCGACCTTCTTGCTGTGAGGCGACAGCACTACCTACTGCACCACCGCGTCACCTTATATTATATTATATTATATTAATGACTATGTTAATAGTTTTATTTTAGTGCGTTTTAATTAAATTATACAATGAGGCATTAGAAGGTTTTCGTGAAGCAATAATAAAACGTACATATTTTGTATTTCTCTTCAGGTTTCCTCTAAACTCTCTCTGTCAAGAGTCAATACTTGAATTTCCCCATTTTCACATTTATTCCAAAGATGCTAGTATATCGCTTTACATTATTTATATACACAACACACTACCTGACAAAAGTCTTGTCGCCTCTAAATTTTAGGAACAACAAATAATAACTTGACCCCTAGTTAATTATTTGGTATCAGAAGTGGCTTATATGAAAGCCAAAGGCCTCTAGATTACGCTTATTTTACCAAAATAAAATATGATCATGCCTTCATTTTGAATTATTTAATTAGGACAGTAAGGTCTGACTTTGCTTAGATAAAAGTCTTGTCACTTAACAGAAATAATGTACAGTATAGAATAAAAAGTCATGGTGCAGTGAAAAAATAATTAATATTGTGTATGACTCCCATGAGCTTGGAGGACTGCAAACATACATCTCAGCAATGACTCAAATCACTTATTAATAAAGTCATCTGGAGTGGCAAAGAAAGCATTCTTGCCATTAATGCCTCCTCCTGTCTTACCCCAGACATGATCAGTAATGTTCATGTATGGTGACTGGGCTGGCCAATCCTGGAGCACCTTGACCTTCTTTGCATTCAGGAACTTTGATGTGGAGGCTGAAGTATGAGAAGGAGCGCTATCCTGCTGAAGAATTTGCCCTCTCCTGTGGTTTGTAATGTAATGGGCAGCACAAATGTCCTGATACCTCAAGCTGTTGATGTTGCCATCCACTCTGCAGATCTCTCGCACGTCCCCATACTGAATATAACCCCAATCCATGATTTTTCCTTCACCAAACTTGACTGATTTCTGTGAGAATCTTGGGTCCATGCAGGTTCCAATAGGTCTTCTGCAGTATTTGTGATGATATGGATGCAGTTCAACAGATGATTCATCTGAAAATCTACCTTCTGCCAGTTTTCAAATGATCAACTAGAAGTCAAGTTATTATTTGTTGCTCTTACAACTGGGGTCGACGACAAGACTTTTGTCAGGTAGTGTATATCACTTAATTGCTAGACTGAGTGAGTATATTTTGAGGCATTGCATATGAGTGTAGAAATATAATTTGATCAAGGTAACTGTTTTTGACTCACATGTGAAGGATAGTACAAGAAGAACGGGCGATTGTCTTGTACAGAGTCACTTATGAACTGAGAGGCGAATTCACCATAGGCTTTCTCCAGCTGGAGGAAATCTGCAGGCTGCTGCTTGATAATCTCATTAAACAGGAGAGGTACAGTCACAACACCCTGATCACACAGGCCAAAACACTTCACATCCGGAGGGAAGCAGCTTAGATTCTGACAGGGACCCTATAATAGAGAAATCATTCAATCCTTAAACATTAAGCAATAACAATATGCGCAAATAAAATTACCCAAAGAAACCTTTTGGGTCCCACATTATATTAGGTGGCCTTAACTAAAATGTACATACACTGAAATTAATCATTAGTTACAATGTAATTATTGTGTAAATACATGTTTTTGCATTGTACTTATGCTTGATTAAATACCTGCATGTAATTGCATCTGTAATTCATTTCTGTGATTACACTGTTGACCATCCCTTACACCTTAACCAACCCTTAAACCTACCCATACCACCAAACCTGTCACCCGACCTGTATCCCACCACAAGAGCACCAGAAGTGTTCTGCAATACATTATGAACAAAGTTAATACATCATATTTATTTTTTTGTTAAGTAGTTAATTTGCATATGGTGTAAAACAAATATCTGGTCTCAACAGAATGTTTTTTTGTTAAGCTTCAGCTCAAAATATTACACAGATCCTTTATTTTATCTCATCAAATGTGCTCCTATTTATATCCTAAAACATGTTTTGTGTGTGTTCCATTAAATGCAAATGAGCTGATGCTTTCCAAAAGAGGGCGGAGCCTTTATTTACAAACTATACAGACATTCCAGAAACAACAACAAGACAAGCAAATCTCATGCGCATGCAAATAAAAAGTCAGAAATGACCATGAGTGTCTTCCAGAAAGCACTTATTTTTATTTTTTACACTTAAGTTAACTATTAGGTAAAGCTGGAACTAAGTTAATTAACCCCAAACTTGCTTACTCAAAGTAAGTCGATTCCAAAATTGCTCCTCAAACTTATCCAGGTATGTCACATAACCTGCTTTCTGGAATACCCCTTTTTATAATAGTGTATTAAAGCCTTATGTGTTCAAATCAGAGTCAGACGATGATGGAGAGGAAGAGGATACAACTTGAGCTGAGCCTGCCTTGTACATAAAGCAGTCTACACTTACCGGCCACTTTATTAGGTACACCTTACTTGTACCGGGTCGGACCCCCATTTTGCCTTCAGAACTGCCTTGATCCTTTGTGGCATATATTCAACAAGGTACAGAAAATATTCCACAGAGATTTTGGATTGAGTTCTGGTGACTGTGGAGGCCAGTTGAGTACAGTGAACTCATTGTCATGTTCAAGAAACCAGTCGGAGATGATTTGCGCTTTATGACATGGTGTGTTATCCTGCTGGAAGATGTGTACACTGTGGTCATAAAGGGATGGACATGGTCAGCAACAATTCTCAGGTAGGCTATGGCGTTGACTCATCAGACCAGGCAACATTTTTTCAATCTTCTATTGTCCAATTTTGGTGAGCCTGTGCATACTGTAGCCTCAGTTTCCTGTTCCTAGCTGACAGGAGTGGCACCCGGTGTGGTCTTCTGCTACTGTAGCCCATCCGCCCCAAGGTTGGACGTGTTGTGTGTTCAGAGATGCTCTTCTGCATACCTCGGTTGTAACGAGTGGTTATTTGAGTTACTGTTGCCTTTCTATCAGCTTGAACCAGTCTGGCCATTCTCCTCTTACCTCTGGCATCAGCAAGGCATTTGAGCCCACAGAACAGCCGCTCGCTGGATATTTTCCCTTTTTGGGACCATTCTCTGTAAACCCTAGAGATGGTTGTGCGTGATAATCCCAGTAGATCAGCAGTTTCTGAAATACTCAGACCAGCCCGTCTGGCACCAACAACCACGCCATGTTCAAAGTCACTTAAATCACCTTTCTTCCCCATTCTGATGCTCGGTTTGAACTGCAGCAGATCATCTTGACCACGTTTACATGCCTAAATGCATTGAGTTGCTGCAATGTGATTGGCTGATTAGAAATTTGGACAGGTGTACCTAATAAAGTGGCCCGTTAGTGTATATTGATATAACAGCTAAATAAAACATCTGTAATAAAAGAAATAATGCAATGCAATTTCCTCATTGATTTCTAGATTGGATTCTGTATAATAAAAGAAAACGTAAGTACCTGGTCATGCGAGTATGGGATACCGAGATAACTGTCAAAGCCATGTCGGGTGGGCAGGTAGGTGCCGTTCAGCCCTACGCCCAGGTGCCACTTTCCGACCATTGCTGTGGAGTAACCCTGTGTCTTCAGCACCTCTGCTATGGTGGTCTCGTTGAGAGGGAGACCACCTCTTGAGCCCGGATACAGCACACCCGGATAAATCCCAGAGCGAGTCTGATAGCGGCCCGTCAGCAATGCTGCCCTGGAACAAAAAGTATGTAAAACAGAATACTGTATGTTAGATTGGAAAAATGGTCTATTAGTTAATGTTACTTCATGCATTTACTAACATGAACAAACTATTAGTAATACATTTAACCCTTTAAGATGCACTCTTTGAAAGTAATTTTTTTGGCCCACATCTTGTATTGAATAATACACTGACACAACTATAATAAATAGTGATTCAAATTTAAGCAATTAAAATAATAATGATCCCTTATGAAAGATTAACTATGTGGTTATGATGCCTGTTAAAGGGTTAATACAGTGTTTATTTATCTTGGTTAATGTGAAGTTAAATAACGCTAGTTTATAGTAACTCGTGGTGCATTAACAAGCACAACTTTTGATTTTAATAATGCATTAGTTATTGTTGAACTATGATTGTTAATAAATGCTGCACAAGATTATTTATATAATTAATGCTAGTAAATACACAGGTTTTCTACAGGTTTCAAGTAAAAGTTAGGACTTTTTAAGACCATTTTAAGACCATAATGAATGAAATTTCAGACTTACACAAGGCTAAACACTAAAGATTTTTTAATGGTCAAGATAAAACTGTAAAAAAGCATTAAAAACAGATGGTATTGTAAGGAAGATAATTAAGTAATTAGAGTTAATAAATAAACGTTTCTTAAAACTTTTATTGAAATATATTGTTAGGGATTGGATGGCTGTTGACCCGATTGGGTATAGCTTTACATGGACATAGGAAAATTAAGACCCGTTTAAAATGATTTAAGGTCTACAACACAATATTTCAGTGGATTTAAGACTTTAAGGCCTAAAATTTGGTTTTTGAAATTTAAGACTTTAACACACTGCAGAAACCCTGACACATCAAGTAATGGACCCTTATTCTAAAGTGTTACTGTTAGTTTGATAAATTGTTGGCAGGCTGATATTAATCTTGCTTCATTCGTCATAAAGAAAATGTAAGGTCAACGTTTATCATTCAGTGTATACTATAGACTACATTTTGGTAAATGGTATTTCATAAACTAACTAATGCTGGTTGTTTAATTGGAGTATTAAGTTAAATTTAAAATTCACTTTTAACCCCAAAAAGTTGGGATTGGTGTGGTCCATATTTTACTCAAAATTGGGTTACAGCAACCCAGCATTTTTTTTAGTTTTAGTGTACTGAAGAAATACAAGTTTTATCTGAATACATTACAAATCTTATAGATCGTTCATGACAAAGGCTGTGAATATTAGCCTGTATTCTGGCGCCATCTTCTGTACCAGACACATAATTTTTAATTACGGATTATGTAAAATCCTTGATTATATAACAAATCTAATCAGTTGGACAACAAATCAAAGGACATTTTTGACAGTCAGAAGCAAAGAAAAAACAGTTCAGACGAGCCTGGAGTAAATTATTAATATGTCTTATTAGAAATGTATTGTTATTGTATTGTAAATTATCTTGTTTTAAATACTAATTATAGCTATGTATATAATGCTGGCCTGAACTGTTTTTTTATTATAATTTTTTGCTTTCTATCAAATAATGTCAGTTATTTATTGTTGAACTGATTAGATTATTTATTTATTGTGCATGCACATACCACTTATATACATGTAGGCTACATATGTGCCAACTAGATGGAAGGTTATTTAAAAATGGATAAAATCTGGTTTATGTATATATGAATAACAGCTTGCTAAAAAGGAATCAAATCAATATACCTAAGAAATTTTGATAGACAATGAAAATGGTAAATATAATGAAAAACATGATTCAAGTGATACTAAAACATTTAGTAAATCCAACGAATCATTTTTGTCAGTGTAGTATTCGAAAGATTCAGTCCTGGTTGTTTAAAAATAGTCTGGTCTTGAAATAAATACATGGAAAGTAATTTTAAAAGTAACAATAACATACTACAATAGTAGTATATCATAATAATGACAGTATATAATTATACCAAAAGTATATATTTGGCTGAAAGTCAGGTGAATTTCTGGCTTTACCTTTTTTTTTGTATTGGTTTTAACCAGGGTTGCCCAAACTTTTTTGTATTAAGGGCCAATTCCCAAATATAATTGAGAGCCGTGGGCCGAAAGTTGCAAAATAAATCAAAAACATTACTTTAAATCATATTAACTCATGCAGTATAATTTTAAATGATAACTTATTACAAGGCAACGCAGTGGCGCAGTAGGTAGTGCTGTTGCCTCACAGCAAGAACGTCGCTGGGTCGCAGGTTCGAACCTCGGCTAGGCTGGGTCAGTTGGCGTTTCTGTGTGGAGTTTGCATGTTCTCCCTGCGTTCGCTGGGGTTTCCTCCGGGTGCTCCGGTTTCCCCCACAGTCCAAAGACATGCAGTACAGGTGAATTGGGTAAGCTAAATTGTCCGTAGTGTATGAGTGTGTGGATGTTCCCAGAGATGGGTTGCGGCTGGAAGGGCATCCGCTGCGTAAAATCGTGCTGGATAAGTTGGCGGTTCATTCCGCTGTGGCGACCCCGCAAGGGACAAAGCCGACAAGAAAATGAATGAACTTATTACAATAAAAACATTTATAACACAGTGGAGATCAATGCTGAATACACTAGTCAAGCAGAATCTGCCATTTCCTTCATTTGCTTACTGATGTCTCTGCATTGTCCTCTATAAGTCGGGTGACAGTATGTGCATTTAAAAAAAAAAAATCTGATTTATTTACAATTCATCAAAACATTTTATATTTGAGTTAGTTTTTTTGTAGCTCAGCAATAAATCAAACAAACAAAAAAGGTTACATTAAATTAGAAATTACAGTCTCTAAACCATCCTCCCTCTTTTATTCTCCATCTCTTCTCAGATGGGATGGTGGGCCAAATCAAAGGTTACCATGGGCCAGTTTTTTAACAATACAATCATATTAATAACCATGACATTGGATGACATCAAGTACAAAGTACAAAAACAGGAAAACAATAAAAATTAAATAATAGGAAAATAAATAATACTACTAATAAAAAAACAAAAGTACAGAGGCAAAATTAACAAATTATATAACCTAATATTTACAAAGTCCTTATAGAGTTGAACAGTTTTAACATTTTTTTTTACTGTAAACATTTTGTAATGTAGTAATTAAATAATTTAAGTCACAAAGAAAATTCAGCAAATTAGGTAATTATAAGGAAAATTTAGATGTGTGAATATAATATTTACCCATTCAAATAAATAAATTGCCTATATATTCCTTTTATGTTTGATCTGGCTTTACCTGGAGGGGCTGCACACGGGACTTGTGACGTAGAAGTCGGTAAAGCGCAGCCCGTTGGCCGCTAGTCTGTCTAGATTCGGGGTGAGAGAGCACGGGTGTCCAAAACAGCCCAAATCTCCGTAACCCAAATCATCGGCAAAAAGCAGCACAAAGTTCGGTGGCGATGCGCCAACACAATGAGCTGCGATCAGTGCACACAACGCGATTATACGCATCAAATCCATCATCAGATTTGCAGCAGACAAAAGCTTTAAAGCGTTATTGGAGCAGCATGATAGTTTCTGACCGGTTTGTTATGAATAACCGCTTTGTTGTTTGTTCTCGCAGCTTAATTGCTGTCTTTTATATCTCGCTGGAGGCTCTCATGTTTTCCGTGCGAGTCATATGACAAGCGACACGCGTGCCCGTGAAGTAGAGGCTGACGGAAAATGTAGTTTATTTACCAGGAACAGGTGTAGTTCATGAAGGAGTTTTGATTGAACCACGTTTACTCGGTTGATAATTAAGATTATTTCGTGGTTTAAAAGTGTTTCTTCGAACTGAACGTAATGTTTATTACATTGTGTGGTCCTGTGTTAGTTTCAGAGTAGCTAAAACGTCGATGACGTGCTTTAGGCTACAATAATGTTGCTTCTATGAAAGAACAGCATCTTCAGTCAAACGAGGGTGAGTAAAGTTAAATATTAATATTTGTACTAGACATGTCTCAGTTTTATGTAGTTTATTGAGGAAAAATACTTTTTATTACCTTGAAAATAACAACAAACCGGAATAAAATGCTAAATTATACACCCATCAACTTTAATATCCATAAATCATGCGTTTAGCAAGGGAAATCATCATTCGCTAATCTTTTGAAACTATCAAAGATATAGCATTGATTCAGCATTTTTTAAATTTTTTTTTATTTTGTGAATTTTTTTTTTTTTACATTCTTTCTGAATGTTATATTGTGCAATTTCAAAATATACTAATAAATTCAGCTCAACAGATTGAGTAAAAATATTTATATTGAATAGTTATATTTATATTAATTATACACTATTTATATTATAGTATACTATTAAATGTTAAATTTAATAAACAAATATAAATTCTGGAGATGGTATGCAAGAGTTTTTTTGAAAGTGTTGTGAGTTTTAACATGATTGCATGGTATGGACTGTTGCCAAGTAAGGAAAAGCAAAAACTCTGTCGAGTAGTAAAATTGCCAGTGCAATTGTAGGTAAAGCACAAAGACAACCAAATGAAATGTAATTAATGAGAACTGAACAGAATGCACATGTCATTATCAGGTAGTAGCCAGCCTATTGAAAGGGGTGGTTCTCTTTTCTCACAACGTGGAGCTGTTTGCAGTTATTCTCCTCAATTTCTATTTCATCTATTTCAATAATGTTATGAAAACTATATAATAGTTAACAACTGTTAGGGGCAACGTGGTGCGCAGTGGGTAGCCAGATTGCCTCACAGTAAGAAGGTCGCTGGTTCGAGCCTCGGCTGGGTCAGTTGGTGTTTCTGTGTGGTTTATATGTTCTCCCCGTGTTGGCGTGGGTTTCCTCCGGGTGCTCCGGTTTCCCCCACAGTCCAAAGACATGCACTATAGGTGAATTGGGTGAGCTAAATTTTCTGTAGTGTATGAGTGTGTATGGGTATTTCCCAGTGTTGGGTTGCGGCTGGAATCATCTGCTGGATAAGTTGGCGGTTCACTCTGCTGTGGTGACCCATGATTAATGAAAATGAATGAATGAAGAAGTATGAAAAAATACTTATTTTTAAAATACAAATTTATAATCATGCATCATTAAAAAAACAATAGAAAGCTGTTAAAACATATTAAAAACCATCTAAAAACATATTAAAGACTGTAGGTAAATAACAAACTGGCCAGCTCATTTCCTCAGAATTTGTAAATTTGAATAATAAAAAAGTAATTTAGTCTTAAAGCCTTTTCATATTGGTTATTTTCACAATTTATGATGGCATACTGTCAAATGCGACAGATGAGCTCTTTTAAGAATGTAATAATTTTGCATTATTAAATTTTACACTACAATTTTGCACTATATAGTGCGTTTTACATTTAAGGTAGTCATCTAAAATATTCAAAATACCATTTTTACACAAAACCAACAGCCAATAATCATAGCCATTTTACAGTACTGCATAGGCATGGGACGATAACCGTTTTCAAGGTATACTGTGGTTTGGAAAAGTGAAGGTTTTCATACCGCCCAAATTTTCTCTAATACTGTTCCTTAAGATTTTTTTATTTACATTTTTATTGACAACAGCATCTCCAGCAGAAAATATATCCAAAGATGCCATTTTAAATTTGGTTTAAATTTGGTTTTTGAAACTAATAAAGAGAGCAGACGTCAATGATTCATTTTCATTATTTATCCTGACATGTTTACTGCTCCAAAATATTATAAATCTTTCTCAAAATAAAATATATTGTGTTCAAAGGGGAAAAAACTTTTAGTTTTTTACACGGACATTTAAAAAGAATATATTTTAAAGCAGTGATCACAATACCGTGATACCGTGATATTTTTATCCAAGGTTATCATACCGTTAGAAACTTATACCGGCCCATGCCTAGTACTGCATGTCCAGTATTGTACAGTGGATGACTGCAAATTATTTAAAGTTGAATAAAGATAAAACTGAAATTCTTATTGTGGGCAAAAAACCTGAGCGAGAGAGGATTGAAGCAGAACTGTGTTCTTTAGGTTTACAATCTAAAAAAAAATAAAGATTCGGGTGTTATTTTCGATTGTGATCTAAATTTAAAATCTCATATTAATCAAGTTACAGAAACATGTTTTTATCATTTGAGAAACATTGCCAGAATTCGTTCTTTCCTATCTTTTAATGATGCTAAGAAATTAATTCATGCTTTTGTTATCTCTTGGCTTAATTACTGCGATGCTATTTATATTGGTTTACCTAAGGGTTCTATAAGGAAGTTGCAACTGATACAAAATGCAGCAGCCAGAGTGTTAGAAGAAATGAGAACATATTACAGCAGCATTAATAGAATTACACTGGTTAACAGTGCACCAAAGCATAGATTTTAAGATTCTTTTATTAGTTTATAAGGCACTACATAACCTGACACCTTCTTACATTTCTGACTGCTTATCGAAATACAATCCAAACTGTTTGCTACGCTCTTCTAGCGCTGGACTTTTAGAATTTCAATCTGTAAATCTGATGCGATCTGGCGGCACCTCGTTTAGTCACTATGCTCCAAAAATTTTAAATTGTCTCCCAAAATGAAGTGAAAGAATCCCCCAGCATTCATGTTTTTAAAAAGCGTGTTAAGACGCATCTTTTTAAAATTGCGTATGAATATAACAGTATGTGAAGTGTATGCAGTTTATGTATATATGTATATTGTGTGTGTGTATGCATGTACGGTGTGTGCATGTACAGTATATGCATATGTAAGGACTATTGTTGCGTGTGATTGTGTAGATGTATGCATATATGCATGTACATGTATGCTTTTATCTGAGTATATATTTGCTGTTTATTTTGATTTATGTATACATTTTTTTAAAATTTGATTTATTTTACAATACTTGTTGTTTGTGAAGTGCTTTGAGTTGCATGTACGAAAAGTGGTATACAAATAAAATGTATTATTATTATTATTATTATTATTATTATTATAGTCTGGAAATTCATCTTCATTTAGCTACAAATTGGTTATGGACTATAATGATTTAAGTACAATTCACTATCAACAATTGCTGTTTTGCTGTGTAGATGCACATATAACTTCTAAACATTGTATTTAGAGAGCAGAACTGTTCTGTTCCAGTCTAGACATAGACGCTAGGATGCAATTCAACTCTCGGCCACTGTGTGTCGCTGTTTCATAAGCGCTGTTTTCTCATGTGGTCTCAAAGCACGCTGGAGCTTTCGCGATTGATGGTGTCGATCATTAATATCTCATTAGAGACAGTGGGAGCAGGGTGCAGTGTCCAACCGCTGTCCTTTACACCACCCTGTGCTTGCTTAGCTTGTGATACAACGTGACAATCAGTCAATTAAATGAACGGGGGGATGAAATAGATTGCTCCTCTAGCTGGAGGAGGTGAACGTCAGCGCCGATTTTCAAGCGGAGAGCGAAATCTAACACGCTCTGCATTTGAATCACACTGCTTTCACAGTTCACACAAGCACACTAGTGAGAGATGGCTGTTTAGACACCTTACCTGAAGCACCAGGATTTCAGAGCCAGCGAGAAACATTATAAAATCGATACACTTAAATTAGGAAATGGCAAAAATGCGCGGACTTGTGGAATTAATTAACATAATGGTCTCAAAGCACTTCATGCGCAGGAAGATTCATTATGCATGAACTCTCACTCTGTTTTGAGAACAGTAGATCAGTGGTTTTCAGCTAGGGGATGCAGAAACATTTGGTTTAAATTAAAATGCATGAAAACCTCACAAACAAATGGATTTTGCACCATTATAACTGTTAATTTTGTCCAATAACTTGCTGTTCTTATAGGTTCTGGAATGACTGAAAAATGTAGACGACAACTGCACTAAATGGCTTGATTAAAAATGTCTTAAAATATAGCTTTTACTGTCGCCTCACAGCAAGAAGGTCGCTGGTTCGAGTTCTGGCTGGGTCAGTTGGCATATTTGTGTGGAGTTTGCATGTTCTCCCCGTGTTTGCATGGGTTTCCTCTGGGTGCTTCGGTTTCCCCCACAGTCCAAAGACATGTGGTATAGGTGAATTGGGTAAGCTAAAATTGTGTGTAGTGTATGTGTATGAATGAGAGTGTATGAGTGTTTTCCAGTGATGGGTTGCAGCTGGAAGGGCATCCACTACGTAAAACATATGCTGGATAAGTTGGCGGTTCCTTCCACTGTGGAGACACCCTGATTAATAAAGGGACTAAGCCGAAAAGAAAATTAACGAATGACTGTGTAATCTTATATAAACCTTTTTCTTCGTTGCCGCATGGAGAGCGCTATAGTGACCTGCTGAAAAATCCAGCTTAAACCAGCCTAAGCTGGTTGGCTGGTTTTAGCTGGTCGACCAGCCTGGTTTTAGAGGGGTTTTGGCCATTTCCAGGCTGGTTTCCAGCCATTTC
This sequence comes from Danio kyathit, assembly GCA_903798195.1. Classification (NCBI taxonomy): domain Eukaryota; kingdom Metazoa; phylum Chordata; class Actinopteri; order Cypriniformes; family Danionidae; genus Danio; species Danio kyathit. Next base: position 13,432,010 of record LR812536.1, on the reverse strand, counting down.
CAGCCTGGTCTTAGCTGGTCAGGCTGGAAAATGACCAGCTTAAACTAGCTAAAACCAGCTTGACCAGCCTGGTTTAAGCTGGACATAGCTGGTTTTAGCTGGTCAACTCCCAGCCTGACCAGCTAAGACCAGGCTGGAAATAGCTGGAAACCAGCCTGGAAATGGCCAAAACCCCTCTAAAACCAGCCAACCATCTTAGGCTGGTTTAAGCTGGATTTTTCAGCAGGGGCGTCTTCGATGCTTAGAACCAGGGCCGGATTAACCAATGGACATTATGAGCACAGGCCCAGGGGCCCGTGCGCACTTGGGGCCCCTGCAAGGGGGGAAAAAAATGCTGATTTTGGAGTGTCTATTTAGGCTAAGTGCAAATAGCGCACCTCGTTGTAATAAGCTAGTTAAGTGCTTCCCGCCAGCGCCGTTTGATTGACAGAGTCAACATAACTAAAGAGCGCAGCAGACCGCAGGTGGGAGTGGCGTAGCTCGTACAGAGTGTGGATATGTGTTTTGAGGCGATAGATCATAAACTCGGTTCGAATCCAGCGACTGATGAACACGTTCATCTTTTTTCCCCCATTACATAGCAGATTGGAAATACATTTATTTTCAATAGAAAGGAAATGTTTTTGTTTAAAAATTTAAATAAAGTATATAAAATGAGTCACAAGGTATTTAATAAGGATAATAATAATTATAAATATTCTATAAACAGTTATTTTCCACCTGGTGTTAAATGTAAGCGACATCTTAATATAATCAATCTGTATTTAGTGTTAGTCGCCCAGCTTCACCCATATTCTCCGACTTCATGGAGAGAGAGACAGAGAGAGAGACAGAAAAAGCCCCTGAAGAGGAGAGAGACAGGAGAGAACTGGTACAGTGTGTGTGATTTCAGATACTTTCAGCTTTATAATCAAGTGCTTTTTGCCTACTCTTCTTCATCACGAGGGAGACAGTAGGAATCATTATTCAGTGTGTGAATGGAGGACTCAGATTCATAGAACTGGATTGGAGAGGTGTTATATCCAAATCATATGCATGATAAGTTTGTAGAAGTTATACATTAAAAATACCCTTAAATATAATTTTTTAGTACTGTTTCAGTGAACTTGAACAAGTATAATAAACTCCATTAATTTTCACTAGTTTTATTAGTATTTTTATCAAAGTGTGCTTTAAATGCTTTTAAAATCAGGTCAATCTTTGTAGACTATAAATATAGCTATGTACTATGTCATTTATTTAAAAAATGTGGGCAAAATACTATACTGTAGATTAACTTTATTTTAAAAATATTATATTAATCTTATTTTTTAATTCAAGTATAGAGGTGCGGCCTTGTAGGGGGGCCTACAAGACATTGTGCCCAGGGGCCTCTGAATTCTTAATCCGGGCCTGCTTAGAACTTCGGTTAACAGTGTTTACAACTGGAATTATCGATTCGAAAGTAACGTTTTGAGTGGCTTACCAGTGTTTTTGTGATGCACAACTTTATTTTGAAAGACATGTGTTAAAGCCGTTATACTTCTGTCAGATGCGGCTCAATCGAGAGAGAAAAAAGGTTCTCCTAATTCAGTGTCTGCCATCAGATAAGATGTTTTAATATACCGTCAGTATTGCCGACCTGTCAGCTGTTGTACTGTGCTTTGCGGGCTCTTCAATGCACAAACACACACACATCAAACAAACACACATCACACACAAAACATCCCTGCATTATAGAGCCAACCATATTACTGGCATGAAACTTAACAGGTATTTAAGCCATGCAGTTTCCACAAATGACCAATAAAAATGTTACTGATACTAGGCATGGGTAACGGGTAACACTTTAGTTTGGGTCACAATTTACGGAATTAACAAACCATTAACTAACACTGCTAGCTTAATAAAAGTACTAATTGGCTGTTTATTAATAGTTAGTAAGGAAGAAGTTGGGTTTAGGTTTTGGGTACGGTTAGGGATGCAGATTAAGATCATATTTTATAACTACTAAGGATCAGTAAATATCCTAATAATAGGCAGAGAATAAGCCAATAGTTAATAGCATGAATTGTGACCTAAACTAAAGTGTGACCGTCTTCAATGTCACACTATTCTTCAGAAGTCAGTATAATAAGATGATTTGCTATTATTAATGTGGTTACCAGTTGTGCTGTTTCCATTTTCTGTTTGATCAAACTCAAAGGGACAGTATTTATTTGACAGGAAAATCCTTTGTAGCATTATAATGATCCGTTTTGTCACTTGTTTACCAATTTAATACATCTTTGCTAAATAAAAGTGTCCCAAAATGTTTTAACGATGATATTTCATCACACATAATGATATTATTTTAGCCAGATCATTTTGAATGCTATGACTTTATCATCATACTTTTTTTTTTTTTTTACATGCTAGTAAGGAAGTTCAGTTTGAAATGCACCGTCAATCTGACTGAATCATTTAATTTGAATCCGGAGACTCCCTCATCAGATCATTTGACTCAGTGAATCATTCACTGTGTTTAATTTGGAAGGGCTCATACGCTTATTTCACGCATCCGCCATTTTAAAACTTGAAACCGAGGTGGGAAGAAAGCCGAAAGTATAGGATCTGTAAACATTGCAACAGCATGCTGTGATTTCAAAATGCAGATATGGTGTGAACATCACTTTAATATCATTCAGTTCAGTTTAATTTAAACAATTAAAAGCATAATAGGCATCAAACAACATCACAATCTCTTTCAGAGTAATACGCCTAAGTGTCCTCATATAGACTTCAGTTCATGGCAGCAGGTAAACTCCATGCTTCAGCCTATGTAACCCGGTGAGCGATTAAACAATGCAGTCCTCTGTAGCACACCCTCGTGTTGTCTGTAATAGTGTAGTTCTGGTACTGAAGTTTTAAAATTGTCCATGTCCTGCTAACATTTAAGAGCAGTTGAGCGCGTTCATAAACTGCGCTGATTTGCCTTAGTGTTCACCAGGGCTCAGCAGTGGTCAGCAGTGCACTGCTCTTCACAGATTGATACTCACTGGTTTCCTATCCGATCCGATACCAAGTAAAATAAAGGTGAGTATCGGCGATACTGATCCGATACTTTGCCCAAAAATTGCAGTTTGGGAAATTAAAGTATCAAGTAGTGTACTTAAAAGTGTCACTTTATACTGAATATGAGACATATTACGGGTTTTTCTTGTTTATTGATGAAGAATTACCATACAAAAAAGAGCCATCTTACATATTTATTGACAGCATCTGAACAAGTTTATCTTAAAACGCCTGCCTGAACATCTTAACATAAAGCAATAAACATTCACACCTTTTAGTTAGTGACATGTTAATCCGGTCCCCTTAAAGATGTTTACCCTTTTTCTTTTGTTTTATCATTGTCATCACAAAAACCCAAGCCCCCAAAATACAGCCACATTGCCACATTTTCTCCCTCTGTACCTGGGTAGTGCCTGCATGCTGCACCTAAGGACTCTGAAAGTGATGTTTGTCTTGCCCTAGCAGCACCTGTGCCTCTCCTTTCTTCCTCTTCTGACCACCTAGTCATGACATTGTCATTTTCTGTCTTGTGATTTATAAATAGGTGTTTGATTAGGTTTGTGGTATTACCAGTACTACTCACTGTTTTGTTACACGTGTCACAAATCGTTTGAGTTTATGGAAGTAAAGTAGCTCCACACAAAACTTTGCATGCTGTCACCCATATCCAATGACAGCGTGACTGTACTACATGTGCCAGGCCAGCTGACTGAGTGGCTAGCTAGCGTGCTCTGCAGTTGTACAGTGCCATATTACGCACATCACTTGGCAGGCGGAAGAACAAGTAGTTCTGACTAAGTTGGCATTATTCAGATAAACTAGGGTAATTGTGGTTACTTTCCGCTGTATTTCTATTTCCAATAAACCACATATTTGCTCCAAATTACTGAAATATCGATATTTTGATAAGATGATCAATTCTAGAACATTCAAATTTGGTATCGGGATATCGATATTTTAGTATCGATCCGCACTTCACTAATTCCTATCGCAATATATATTTCAAAATAAAAAAAAAATCGCAATGTTAGAATTTTCCAATATTGTGCATCCCTAGTTGGTGGTTCATTCCGCTGTGGTGACCCTTGAAAAATAAGGGACTAAGCTGAAAAAAAAGAATGAATGAATAATTCCATATATCTTTTGTGTGATTTGAGTATGAAGTTTTGTGATTCTCCCTTCCCGGTCAGTTCTGTTGTAGGGCACAGGGGATCTGCACATTGATAAATTGTTTTGATTTACCATTCACTTTCACATCCCTGTCCAGTGCTGACCTACATTCAGCTCAGCACGACTGTGTGTGTGTGGTCTTAGAGTAATGAAGGCAGGAAGAGAGAGAATGAGAGGGAAGGAGATGAAACCGTGAGATGCTTTAAAATGCCTCCCTCTTGCCCTTAGTTGAAATATTCGCTCTCTCTTTTACACGCTTGTACGCTCCCATCCCAAGCTGTTGTTTTGTTTGTTGTTTATTTATCATATTCCGAAAAGACAATTATCTTTGCCCTAGTGACCGGCGGCTGTGTTAGATGACTTTAACTGAGTTTGGCTGCAGAAGTGCAGGCCCTTACATCACGCCTGCGTCGCCACCCATACATTTGGCACAACAGATTGTTTCTTTTTGGGTGTTAAATTCTGGCTGTGGTGTCGAGTCAGCTTGGACACCTGAGGGAGAGGATCTGATCTCATCTCACCATAGCCAAACATCGGCCACTTGACTGCTATCCTTCCAGGTCATCATTTGATCTTGTATTTCCAGTTAACAAGTTTGTTACAATAAAGGAAATATTGTAAGTAAATCTGACCTTTTAGATCCGGCGTCAGGTGTAAAATATGCTGTTGCAACTGTATGTGCCCTGGTATGTGTTTCCCAAAATCATTGTTGCTTAAGTTAGTTGAAAACAGCACAGGCGGCTCAGTGGTTGGCATTGTTGCATTGTGTTTGAGTCCTGTGTCCTGCATTTCTGTGTGGAGTTTACATGTTCTTCCCGTGTTTGTGCGGGTTTCCTCTGGGTACTTTGTTTTCCCTTACAGTTGAAAGACGTAGGTGAATTGCAAACTAAATTGGCCATAGTGTATGAGAGTTTGTGTGTATGAGAGAGTGTATTGGTGTTTCCCAGCACTGGGGATTCACGAGTTAGTGTGCTCACAGTGCTGGGATCTGACTGGAAGGGCATCCGCTACATAAAACTTATGCCAGTGCAATTGGTGGTTCAATCTGCTGTGGTGTTACACACACACACACAGTTGAAGTCAGAATTATTAGCCCCCCTGTTTATTTTTTTTTTCCAATTTCTGTTTAATGGAGAGAAGATTTTTTCAACACATTTCTAAACATAGTAGTTTTAATAACTCATTTTAACTCAAACTGATTTATTTTATCTTTGCCATGATGACAGTAAATAATATTTGACTAGATATTTTTCAAGACACTTCTACACAGCTTAAAGTGACATTTAAAGGCTTAATTAGGTTAATTAGGTTACCTAGGCAGGTTAGGGTAATTAGGCAAGTTATTGTATAACGATGGTTTGTTCTGTAGACTATCAAAAAAAATATATAGCTTAAAGGGGCTAATAATTTTGACCTTAAAATGGCTTTTAAAAAATTTAAAACTGCTTTTATTCTAGCCGAAATAAAAAAATAAGACTTTCTCCAAAAGAAAAAATATTATCAGACATATTGTGAAAATTTCCTTGCTCTGTTAAACATCATTTGGTAAATATTTCAAAAAAAAAAAAATAAATAATCGAAGGGGGGCTAATAATTCTGACTTCAACTGTATAAATAGAGTGACATGATGGCTGCGGCCTCACAGCAAGAAAGTCACTGGTTCGAACCTCGGCTTGGTCAGTTGGCGCTTCTGTGGGGAGTTTGCATGTTCTCCTTGTGTTCTCGTGGGTTTCCTCCGTGTGCTCTGGTTTTCCCCACATTCCAAAGACATGTTTTATAGGCCAGCAAGGGGCGCCCAACCTGCGGTTTGTGTGGGTCCTAATGCTCCAGTATAGTGACGGGGACTCAGTGAGCACCGCCTTTCGGATGAGACGTTAAACCGAGGTCCTGACTCTCTATGATCATTAAAAATCCCAGGATGTCCTCTGAAAAAGAGTGGGGGTTTAACCGCGGCATCCTGGCCAAACCTGCCCACTGGCCTCTGTCCATCATGGTCTACTAACCCTCCCCATATCATAATTGGCTTTATCATTTTGTCTCCTCTCCACCAATCAGTTGGTGTGTGGTGTGCGGTCTGGCGCAAAATGGCTGCCGTCGCGTCATCCAGGTGGATACTGCACACTGGTGGTGGATGAGGAGATCCCCCCCAATGTGTAAAGCGCTTTGAGTGCACAGAAAAGCGCTATATAAATGTAAGTTGTTGTTATTATTATTATTATTATTATTATTATAGGTGAATTGAATAAGCTAAATTGACCCTATGGTGTATGTGTGTGAGTGCAAGAGTGTATGGGTGTTTCCCAGTGCTGGGTTGCAGCTGCAAGGGCATCTGCTGTGTAATAACATATGCTGGATAAGTTGGCGGTTCATTCCACTCTGGCGACCCTTGATTAATAAAGACACTAAGCGGAAAAGAACATTTATATATATATATATATATAGTTTTATGCAAAAGTTTGGGCACCCCTGATAATTTTCAGAATTGCAAGCTATAGCCTGCTTCCTGTTCAAATCAGCAATTTCATTTGGATATATTTTATACCCTAGGGAAAAAGCTACATTTCAGTTCTGACATTACATTTATTAACTCATGCAATTTAAGTCATAACAAAAACAAACAGGTGCAAAAATTTGGGCACCCCAACAGAATAATGACATCAATCTTTTGTACAGCCACCTTTTGCTGAAATAACGGCCTGTAGACTCTTCTTATAGTCATGGAGAAGTCCCTGAGTCCTCTTACTGAAGGCATTTTGGACCATTCTTCCTCGCAAAATTTCTCCAGTTCAATCAGGTTTGATGGGTGCTGAGCACGAATGGCCCTTTTCAAATCAATCCATAGATTTTTGATGATGTTGTTCAAGTCTGGGGATTGGGATTGACATTCTAGAACATTGTATTGTGTCTGAGCATGAATTCCTTGGTAGATCTAGAACTGCGCTTTGGGTCATTTTTCTGCTGAAACATCTAACCCTGGAGAAACTTCTGCCTCTTGAATGATTCCTGAACATTGTTCTTCAGAATCTGCTGATACTGGGTGGAATTCATGCAACCTTCAACTCAGACAAGGTTTTCAGTTCCTGTTTGGACATCAAAATTCAACAGAGCAGAGATCTAGGTCCCAAGTCTCATAATGCAATGCTTGTCTATAAGAAAATGGAAAACACTTGTGAATCACAAAACACGGAAACTGTTAGTTAACAAATCGTCACCTTAGAATTATAACTTATTGACAACTTATTTACATAATTGGATGTTTTTTTATAAGTTGTTTACATTTTAAGACTTTTTATTTAAAAAACAAATGTTACACACATACTGTTTGCTATGGAATGCAACAACTTTGAAGCTCAATATCTCAAAATCGCAGATAGAACCTTATAATTCACCTTATAATTCACCTTATAATTCTAAGGTGACTAAATGTTTTTCACAGTGGTAAATGACCAGTACATTTTCTGTTAAAAATGTATCTTGATTATCAAATTGTCTTTTTTTTTTGCATTTTAAAAGTGCTAAATATATATATATTTTTTTATCTGGCTGCAGACTTGCACATTAGGGTTGGGCGATGTTGACCAATTTGGCATCGTACGGTGTCTATTGTGATTAGTAGAGGTGTGAACCTACACTGGTCTCACGGTTCGGTTCGGTTACGATTATCATGCCATCGATTCGGTTCAATTCGATATCTCGGTGCATCACGGTGCATTGACGATGCTTTCCATACATAATTAGATTTTTTTTCTTTACAACACAAGAAAAAAATTGTATTAAAATCTATAAATATATTTATATTTATATATTACTAGTAAAACAATGCTGTCCTTTAATACAAGCAGTCAGATATATGAACTGTACCTTTAATTTAACCTGCTAAAAACAAAACATTTGTGAATGTTTTAGACAAAACTCCAATAGATGCACAGAAGACCGCACGAGCATTCATAACAAATAAACTAATGTAAATATTATCCTGCTTGCTTTTTGAGCACTGGCAAGTTCTTGCACCCCTATGATTGGTCATTGTCTTCACCCGCTCAACAGAAAGGGCTGCGATTGGCTTTAGAAACGAAAGCCATGAGTCACTCCGGAAAAACGGCCGCGGGTCAGTCTATATGCGCATAATACGCGGCTATCAGGTAATCCGTAATAGAATAAATACAATACAATAAACTCGCATCACAGGAACGCTTGTGTCTGGATCCACAAGTATTTAACAGCCGAGAGGACATGCCAACGGGTCAAATGCCTTAAGTGTGTGTGTGTGTGTGTGTGGGAGAGAGAGAGAGAGAGATGGAGTTTTACATCATTTCTCCCTAGTACTGAAATAGCGGCTTGTGCTTTACCATTCCTCAGTGAAAAGTCAGTGAAAAGTGTCAGTGAAAGTCTGTGTCCAGCACACTCACACATGCACAATTATCTGCTTTTTAAGTAGGAGTGTTTTATTTACTCACCCTCGCCTCCTTCGCCATAGTATTCTACCGCGACATCGCGCATAGGGGATAAATGACGTCAGTTCGTAATAGGGATGCACCGATGCCGATACTTGGATCGGATATCGGTTCGATATCGCATATTTTTGCTGGATCGGGTATCGGCCAGCTGGTACCGATCCAAATCCGATCTTGCGCGTGCGCTATATTCTGTGTTTATAAGCCAACTAATAGGCTACATGAAGCCTATTTAAAGGCACTAGAACGTTGTCATGTAGGCCCACTATATCCGAAAAGTTCTGAAGCCATTCTACAGTTTAATGTGAAGTACAGATGATTATTAAAGTGTTTAAATTCATGTTCAGTTCAGTCCTTCCCGCCGCTGCGCGGCTGCGCCTGTCAATCATTCTCCATTCATTCGCAATTCAGTTTGCTTGTCGCATTTGACAACAGGAAAAACTTTCTCTAAGACTATTTGTTCCTTTTAGTCTAAATAATTAGTGGAGAAATGCATTTAGTTTTGCATTAAATGGGTTAATTTTGACCTGCAGCAGGAGTTCATTTCATCATGTTTGCCCTGCTGTGTGTGTTAGATCCAGATCAGATCGCATTCGCAATACTGGAGTGGAGACGGTTATTACCTGCTCTTCACACACAAAGTAGGCCTACCTGAAATGTTTAATTAGAAAAGTCTCAATAATACATTGGACAGATCCTCAACGCACTTATTTCTTCCATTTGAGCTGCTGTTTTGCAAATGTCTGCAGATACCGGAGCGCTGCGCGCTGTCTTCGATGCATCAAGCGCTTTCATTCACGTGCCGGCTGCATGCGCAGAGGTGAGGTGCGGCGCTCCGTATAAGATTATTCTTACAATGAGTTTGTTCTCCCATCCTTCAGATTGAGTTTATTTTTCTAAGGTGAATACTTTAATTGCTGCGAATAGTTTTAAAGTCCCATTGTGGTCAAAGTAGTTTATTATATAAATTAAAGGTGAAACTGACGGGCGCAATATGGATTGTTATTAACAGAAAATTATTTAGCCTAATATAGGCTATTCGGAAACTGTGAATATTTCACTGTAATTTAATATATTAATATTTTATTAAACAGACCAGTTTGTGTTTTGGCGCTGAAAGCGGACCTTTTGAACTTTCTCCGTCTCACTCATGGCGAGATTTGGAGAGGAATTATTAAGTAAAACTGGCATCAGACTGTTTAGTTTAATCTGCATCAAACCTGCAGGAAAATATCAGGCTGTAATTTAATATAATTAATAAATTTAATAAAAGGCTGATTATTTTACCAACGATGTCAATAGCCTATTGCAGATATCAAAGAAAAATCGTAATATTAAAAAGGAAAGGACAATATCACAAGGAATGCTCAAATAATGTAGCCTAGTTCACAGCAAGCATGTTTTTAGTTATACTGTGCCATCTGTCATGTATACCTATAGGTCTGTTATTTTTTTCTAAAGAAGATATGATTTCAGTTTAGCACCAGAGCTAGAAACTGCTCATTTCGGTTAATTTTGGCTCGTTAACCGAATGTTAACCGCTAACAGATTAATATTAAAATATTAATAAAAAAATAATTGACGTGCCTATATTTTGTATGACACATTAAATATTGCATTTTAAAATACTTATTTATTTTAAATGCAAACAGCATCAGAACATAATAGAGCATCTTCACCTGCTGTGTTTTTAGCAGCATAGAAAAACAGAATAAAATAAAAAGAATAAAATAAATCCTGCTCTAGATCTTTCCCTTAAATGACAAATGTAAATTACAAAACGAAAACACTGACTGAATACTTTTTAAGAACCGGCAGGCTGTTTGTCCAATGTTTTTTTAGATCGCTCCAAAATATGCATTTAATTAATGTTAATTAATTAATGTTAAATATTACAAATCCCCTGTCAACATGTTTCATAGAATTCATTAGTTTAAAGATTATGTCTTTAATTACGATTATGACTTATTTCCTCTGTCTCATTCGCGGTTCATGTGCGCGCGCTGCATGTAATGAAAGACAATGAACCTAAAGGCTCTATGTTGACTTTTTGTAAAGTATTAGCTACTACATAGCATATAACAATTTTGTTGTTTACATATGATATTGCATTATTTGCATACATGTTTTTTTTAAGCTGTAAAATGAAAGCCTCAGTTTGGTGCGAGGTCCATTAGCCTATGCAAAAAAAAAAAGAAACTTTAGATTTGTTTGATTGGTAGATTAGGCTATGTAAGCTATTTAGAAAATTATATTATAGGCTATAAGAACTATTAATAACTGTAATTTTCCAAATGGAAAAAAGGTTGGTTTGTTAGTTGAACACTAAATTACCAATAGCCTATTTATTGAGTTTATGACAGGCTCTGGCAGCACAGAGGTGATCCGCATCAACGCTGGCTGGTTTGTCAACAATTCTGTGTCAAACTATGAGCAGAAATATCCTTCTTTCATTTTGCTTCTTTGACAAAATATGTAGGCACGTGTGGTTGCACGTTACTGTTACTGCACGCGCTTTTCCATTCCAAAAACGCGAGGCGCACCGCACTGCCTTTATTGATGACAAGATAAAAAGGAGTGCAGTGCTCTTTTTATGTCACTAGGAAAGAGCCGTATTGTGCACGAGTGTTCCTGTCAGTAATTGTAATTTTTAATTGCATTATGATATTCAAGATTTGTAAAGTCATACAGCTTTGAATGACTTGAAACAGCGACCACAAGTCTCTCCTCCATCATTAAAAGCTCGCCAAAGTCGTCTTGACAACACAGACACTGCTGTCACCTCAAAGAAAACCCAACCCCGCCTCTGCTTTCATTTGATTGAAGAATGAAAAAGACTAGACTGACTTAACACGCTTTTTTCCGCTCGAGAGCACATAGCAGCGCAACGGCAAAACATTAGTAAACCATGCAAAAAATGCACCTATCAGTCTCAACGCGTTGGGGACAACAAAAAAACGGCACAGTATCGGATCGGTATCGATCAATATTCAGAATTTTGGTATCGAGATCGGATCGGTTGGGAAAAAATGGTATCGGTGCATCCCTAGTTCGTAATAACCGGTTATGATCTTTTACTGAACCGATATCGTATTGTCCCCATCTGCATCGCGGTGCACCGAAGAAACGATTAATTTTGACACCCCTAGTGATTAAGTAGTTATGCAATGTAATAACAAATAAATTGTTTGTAGCCCACCGTTTAAACTACCTGACTCACACAGTCTTTGTTTAACCCATAACCGAATCATAAATAAATAAAGATAGGTTACACACAAATTACCACCAGTCAATTACTTTTTCCGCAGGACTCTGGAATGAATAGGCAGTCATCTGTGTCGTTATAATGGCGTCGACAAACTTGGTTGGTAAAAAAGGTGCACAACCAACAGGAACCAACCAACAGTATTTGAGGTTTTTGCTAAAATTACTAAGTACACTGTAAAAAAACGTAATTTTACGGTTTATTTCTGGCAGCTGGGGTGCCGGGAAAAAAAGCCGTAAAATAACGACCATTAAATTACAGAAATTAACTGTAAAATAACAGGGGTTGAATTACAGAAACTAAATGCAAAAAATTTTACAGTAAATTTCTGTAATTTAACGGCCGTTATTTTAGGTTTTTTTTCCGGCACCCCAGACTTTTTTTTTTTTACAGTGTACAAGCGTGAAAGCAAAAGATTGAAGCAGTGTGATGCTGTGACACTTTACCTGATAGATTCAAAAGACAGAAGAGTCGTTAGATAGAGACAAGATTAATTAAATATCACGTTTAACAACTATAGTGAGACTCAATCCAGCGGTACATCCTTGATAAACTGTCCAACGTGCCACGTCTCTGGGGTTTTGTGCTCAAAGCACCCGCTGGCCGGCTGTAGCTCAGACCCATGCATACAATGCAGCGCATGACAGAGTGTGTGTGTGTGGTCCCGTGATGTGCTTTTTCAGCTCAGGGCTGTTCAGAAACGCTAGATGAAACGCCAGTGTGGATGTGGATCCTTTTTGTTCTAAAATGCCATTTTAAAACTAAGACGTACAGTATTAGTGTAAACGGGGCCTAAGTGTGTGTTTTTTGCGAGCGGGTTGCTGCTGCGAAGGGGGTGGGGCGGAGGATTGCGATGCCGGGTCAGCATTGCGGCGTCTATCGGCCATTGGCGATGGACGTTGGCATCGTCTATTGACTCAACCCTATTGCACATGCAATCTCAGACACATGTAGCTAGTGATGTCACTGTGAGGGGTGGGGTTAGCTGCATGCATTAAAATAATTGCATGCCAGCACATTATCTATTTTCTACAAATTTTTGAGTTTGAGTGTTTTGTAATTGTATCGTAATTTTCGTTGTTACTAGCACAGTTCAGTGATTCTCTGTTTACCTAAAACTTCATTCTTAAAAACATTTGCAAACAGCAATGCAACCATGTGTAGTTGGAACTACAGCACTCGATCTTCAGATAGAAAAACCCTATTTTATACAGTCATTGAGAAAAGCAGTTCCCTCCTAATATGTGACCAGTAACCAAAAGGGTAAGCAGCCCAATCTACGGTATATCTTTCATTATATACACATTTTATTCTGCGTTTCGAGTCAGCTTGGACACCTGAGGGAGAGGACATGATCTCATCTCACCATATTATGTAGACAAACTTCGGCCACTTGACTTCTTTCCTTCCGGATCATCGTTTGATCTTAGATTTCCAGTTAACGAGTTCGTTAGGTAATTGTGAGTAGAGCAAATCTGCCCTTTCGGATCTGCCTTAGGTTGTAAAAATACGCCGTTGCGAAGGATGTCTTCGCTATTCACCAATGCGGGAAGTAAAGATTTAGTGCAGATCAAAGATCAGCTGATGATAATTTTCTGTAATGAGTCTCTGTCTGGTACTTCAGCATCCATTTGCATTGTATGTGCTCGATAGAAATGGCAGCGCTTTTGAGACTATCCTGAAGACAGATGCTCATTAGTCTCGCACAGCCAGATTGTGACTATCAGCATAGCGTCTGGTGCACTTTGCAGATTTAGCCTGGCCAAGAGGCGCTTACTTAGAAAGCCGATTTGCATGTAAAACAACCATCCACTTTTTTAATATTGAATTTATTTATTTATTTATTTATTTATTTATTGTTAATTGACATAGGGACAGGTGAAGTTGATGCCACAGAAATAAACCGTCATAGAGCACAGTAAACAAATAATGGTATATAATGGTTCATGATACAGTGCTCGGCATAATTAAGTACACTGCATTTTGAAAATGATTATTTTTATCCATTTTTCAGTGAATATAGGCAATGTATTTTGGTGCATTTAAACAAAACAGATTTATTCAACAGATATATTTATTAAAATAATATTTTAGTCACCAAACACCTCAAGTCACCTCTTGCTTTTTCCTCTTTTTTTAATTTGTGTTTAATATTTTTTATAACATAAATTTGATTGTGCTAGTTTCTGAACCTTTATTGGTAGTTATTTTGTTAGATAAGCTCCAGATTTGGCTTCAGTACTGACTAATCTAATGTATATGCACAAATATATTCAATTCAATTCACCTTTATTTCTATAGCGCTTTTACAATGTAAATTGTGTCAAAGCAGCTTCACATAGAAGATGATAGTAAATTGAAACGGTGTCAGTCCAGTTTTCAGAGTTTAAGTTCAGTTTAGCTCAGTTCAGTGTGGGTTAATATTCACTACTGAGAGTCCAAACACTGCAGAGCAAATCCATCAATGCGCAGCTCTACAGATCCCAAACCATGCAAGCCAGTGGCGACAGCGGCGAGGAAAAAACTTCAGCATATAATACAAAATATAATATTGTAAAGCTTCCTATTAAAAATATTAATCAAAGCGAAGATAGTGGTGATATGAAACCCGGGGTATTTATAGTAGCTTGGGGATCATCTGATTGGTGCGAGGTGATTTGGATAATGTGGGTCTAGCCGCTAGCAATCATAAGCACGTGATCCTCTCGAAATTAGTTTATAAATAAACTTCACTTATTAAGGCTTAACTAGATTAATTAGGCAAGTTAGGGTAATTGGGCAAGTCATTGTATAACAGTTGTTTGTCAAAGTCCCTTTAAGGCAAGTAATTTCACTCGGCAGCCATCTTTGAAATTCCTCTCGGGCAGTATGGTCGAGCATTCTGTCTGAATGGGTAAACCTCAAATTCTCCAAAACTGTTTGCCAAGCTAACAATTACATTGCATATTTGGAATCACCAATTAAATTAAACAACAGCTGTTCCATACGTTTCGTTTTTAAACATTCAAATCAAACAAATTCGAGGTGTTCAGGTTACCTGAGCTAATGTGCATGCGCACTCGAAATGAACGAGATCACGACACCAACCTCATTTATGGCCGTGTTACACATGATAATGATCGTCAGATCATGCTGGTTATCTGAAGTAATTCACAACTTGGCCTTTGGTGAATCTCCTCCAGAAATGACAGCGACTCTTTGTTTACAAGTTTGTGGGTGTTTGAGTAATTGCTGCTGTCATGTGATGTGCGTTTGACAGGACGGACTGTACCTCTCGTTCGTTTCATTCAGATTACAAAACCAAAAAACTATTGTTTTCAAGTGCACTTAGTTCATTTAAAAGTACAGATTTCCAGCTTTAGGTGGATTTATTTCTTATGTCTCTGAAGCAAGTATTCGCTGAGATTCTGGTGCATATGTTAACCACAAAAAACTGTGGTAGAAACACACATCTGGTCTGAGCTTCTCCCCCGGAGACACGTCAGTCTATAGCAATCGATGATTGGCTCCTGTACTAGTAGACGGGGCTTCATTCGCCATGTTGATTGTTACACTTTTACCCATTCAAAACTATACAAGTGACATGTCTTATGTATTCTATAGTATTTGGGTTTGCTTTGTTGACAATCAAAAAGAAATATTGCTTGAGGGGCTGATCACACTGAACGTGTATTTCCTTTCCGTTCGTGCCTTTTTTTTTTTTTTGTTGACAAGAAAAAAATGTCACTAGGCAAAGACTGAATCAGCTGTGTATTGTGTGCGAGTGTTGCTTTTGATATTGTTGTAATTGTAATATTTAATTATATTGATATATTCAACATTTGTAAAGTCATACAGCTCTGGATAACTTGAAACAGTGATCACTAGTCTCTCCTCCATCTTTAAAAGTCTCCGTAGTCGTCTGGACAAGATAAACACTGCTGTCATCTTAACGGAAACCCCGCCTCGGCTTTTATTTGATTGGAGAAAGAAAAATACACGACTGACGTAACACAGTTTTTCCACTCAGCCCAGTGTGCAACGGCAAAAACACGAGGCGCAGGAAGCAGTTAAAACATAATAGGTATGGGCCAGTATAAGATTCTGACGGTATGATAACCTTGGGTAAAAATATCACGGTTTCATGGTTTGACGGTATTGTGATCACTGCTCTGGTCTGGGTAAAAACAGGGTTTCTGCAGGTTTCATCACGTCAAATTTAAGACTTTTTAAGGCTGTTTTAAGACCATTATCATTGAAATTTCAAACTTCCCAGCGCAAAACACTAATAATTAACCAGTGGAATTTTTTTTACCCAATTAAAATTAAAATACAGTTATTTCTTAATCTAGCAAACTCTAGTTATATACATATATATTTTTATTAGCACAGACTTTTTTTTAAAAAAAAGACAAGATTTAAAAGCTATGATAAACAAAATGTATGCACAACATACATTTTTTTTATTGTGATTTTGTTTTCTAATGTTCAATAAAATATTTTCTGAATTCTGAGGTCTAAATTAAGGTTAATATTTATTTTGAGGGTAACTACACCTTTAACTTCTAAATTATTTTAAAATGCTATAAAAAAAAAAACAGTAATTTATTGATGTCATTTATTTACTTGACACTCACAATGAAATACTAATCTAAAAGTCTTCTGAAAATCAAACCAAAACAGAATATTTCTCACGAATGCAATGTAACATAAACAATATTAAATTAAAGACAATCAGAATGTCTCAGTTTTAAAAGCTGATAATAAACAACATTTATGCACAACATAAATTTATGCATGAAAACATGGAGAACTTTTAAACAAATGTTATTGTAAGGATGCAAGGAAGATAATTAAACCATATTGCTAAATAGTTATTAAATGTAAAAATTTTTGTTTTAGATTTGTTGGTTGTACTGATTGGCTATAGCTTTACATAGACAATTAATGAAAATTATGACCTGTTTAAAAGTATTTAAGACGCACAACAGCATATTTCAGTGAATTTTGTTAGGCCTTAAATTTAGTTTTTGAAATTTAAGACATTAAGACCCCGCGGACACCCTGAAAAAACTACAACTTTTTTGCCCTTTGAACACAATATATTTTATTTTGAGAAACATTTAAAATATTTTGGAGCAGTAAACATGTCAGGCTGCTCTCTTCATTAGTTTCAAAAACACAGATTTCTTCAGATTTCTCAAATTTAAAATGGCATCTTTGGAATTTTTTTTTTCTGCTGGCGATACTGTTGTCCTAAAAAGCTTAAAAAAAAGTAAATAAAAAATCTTACACATACCTTAGGAACGGTATAGCGGAAAATGTTGGCGGTTTTAAAACCTTGACTTTTCCAAACCGCGGTATACCTTGAAAACGGTTATCGTCTCATGCTTGGCGCATAAGCAGAAGTGCAAAACACGCGCGCCCTTTGGTAAACCATTAAAAAGATACGCCTCTCAAAACAAAAAGTGCGTTCGGTAACATCGGCCCCTAAGAGGGCTAATAATATTGACTTAAAAAAATTAAACTGCTTTTATTCTAGCCAAAACAAAGTTAATACGACTTTCTCCAGAAGAAAAAATATTATAGGAAATGTTGTGAAAAATTCCTTTCTCTGTTAAACATAATTTGGGAAATATTAAAAAAAAAAAAAAAAAAAAATATATATATATATATATATATATATATATATATATATATATATATATATATATATATATATATATATATATATGCAATAATAGCAATAAGGGTGAATAATTTTGACTTCAACTGTGTGTTAGTATCAATATTACTTTTAAGGATATTAATAATCTAGTGTGCTCCAAACTAAATTTGCAAAATTTAAAAAACAACGTTTGTCATGTCTGCTGAAACGGATCAACGATTTTTTTTCACGTCACCTCAAACTTCAGTTTCTCATTAAATCTTTTAAGACCTTTAAAAAAACATACATTATCGTTAATCCGTTTCTGATATCTTTATCTTCAAAATGGAAAAACAATATTATTATTCTAATATGTAGTACACAGACAGCCAATCAGCTTGAAGTGTGCAGTTTTTCCTGAGCTCTCAGCATTACAGTGTGTACAGTTCATCAGTCTGTAGGCGTTGGGTCTGAGACTGACTCTGGGTACTCATTAGTGAGTTCAGAGATCTCCGCTTGAGTTTTAATGCTTTGTTTCAGTTCTCTGAGCTTCATTGTTTTAGTTCTCTTCTCTCTCAGATATGCTGTTTACTCGCTCTCAGAACTAAGCCGAGTTATAGATGGCATATTCGGTAATTGAACGCCTATTAGTGGAGCTGAAGCAGAAGCACTCAAACAAATTAATCTTGAGAGAGATCTGTTGTGTAACTTGAATTAAGACACTGATCTATGTTTATTATGTACAAATAACAATCTGTGTGATGTTGGCAGCGGGATTTGAAGAAAAATGTGCTTCTATAACATCAAGTGTTTTCTTTAGAAACCTTTATTGTTCGTTTGTAGTTATTTTGATTTTTAGAAAATGTTTTGCATTTTAAATTTTATATATACAGTTGAAGTCATAATTATTAGCCCCCCTTTGATTTTTTTTTTCTTTTTTAAATATTTCCCAAATTATGTTTAACAGAGCAAAGAAATTTTCACAGTATGTCTGATAATATTTTTTCTTCTGGAGAAAGTCTTATTTGTTTTATTTCAGCTAGAATAAAAGCAATTTTTATTTTTTTTAAAAACCATTTTAAAGACAAAATTATTAGCCCCTTTAAGCTATATTTTTTCGATAGTCTACAGAACAAACCATCGTTATACAATAACTTGCCTAATTACTCTAACCTGCCTAGTTAACCTAATTAACCTAGTTAAGCCTTTAAATGTCACTTTAAGCTGTATAGAAGTGTCTTGAAAAATATCTAGTCAAATATTATTTACTGTCATCATGGCAAAGATAAAATAAATCAGTTATTAGAAATTAGTTATTAAAACAATCATGTTAAGAAATGTGTTGAAAAAATCTTCTCTCCGTTAAACAGTAATTGGGGAAAAAAATAAACGGGGGCGAATAATTCAGGGGGGCTAATAATTCTGACTTCAACTGTATTTTGGTAACACTTAGGTAACAATTCACTCTAGTCTGTAAAAAAAATCTGTTAGCAGTTTTCTGTATTTTGTGATTCATGTTTTTATTTGTCCCCCTTTATTTGTGCATCTAAATCACATCATGGGACCTTGATCTTTCATCCATCAACTTTTAACCTTAAAAAGTTCAAAAAGTGACTTTTTTTAATAGTTTAAAGTGATATGTTGTCTGAGTTAGTGCTGTATATGCTACAAAGACCTTGTAAAAAAACTGCCAGTACATTTTCTGTTATTTTACAGACCTCCCAATATACTATATTTTATACATTTTATTATTTCAAATTACTAAAATGTCAATAAGTCACTTTGTTAAACTGTAGAGTTGTATTTTCAACATTAAACGTCGACAGAGCAGAGATCAGCATCCCATAATCCTATTCACAACCATATTGTCTGCCTATGATTAATATATTAGCAGTTTATAGCACTTGTAAATATGATTTTCCTAATACCTAAACCCAACTACTTCCTTACCAACTATTAATAAGCAGCTATATTAGTAGTTTATTGAGCTAACAGTCTTAGTTAATGGTATTAATTGTACTTTATAAATAAAGTGTGACCCATATTTGTTTTATAGAATTTCACACTTTTTTTTAAAGGTTAATGAACTCTGAAAATCGGTGATATGCAAATTTACAAACGTGTAACACTTATAATTATTCATTGATTCATTTTCCTTTGGCTTAGTCCCTTTAATAATTAGGGGTCGCTACAGCGGAATGAACCGCTAACTTATCCAGCATATGTTTAATGCAGTGGATTCACTTCTAGTGGAAATCTGGCACTGGGAAACACCCATACACTCTCACATTCACACACATTCACTACAGCCAATTTAGCTCATTCAATTCACCTATAGCGCATGCTTTTGGACTGTGGGGGAAACCAGAGCATTTATAAATATATAAAAAATGTAATTTTATATCTTTCTAAATGCATATTTATTTGTCTATGTTAATGGTTTACTATAAAAGCAAAAGGAGAAACGGCTCATTATTTTGTCTCATTCAAAAACAGAAAAAAGAAACTCCTAAAGGTTTGTAATCCCTTGAGGGTGCGTAAATTATGAATAAGTTTTTATTTTGAACTCTTCCTTCAAATCGATATATATGGAAAAGTGCAGCGTAAGCTTTCTTAATATTTTCCAACAAGTAACAAGATTATAATGACTTGAAGGTGAATAAATAACAGGCAGAAGCAGCTTTCCAGCAATCCTTCTGGACGTAACCTCTACTCAAAGGGAAGCAGGCGAAAGATTAGATGACTTTTGTTGTATAGATCTTACAGGCGCACATTGCAATATCGATGCTGAAACAATATATTGTGCAGCCCTAATTAGCATTAATTTAGATTAGAAATAAAGCACATTAGTAACAAGGTTTGCAGTTTTGATGCATTTGAAGGGATAGTTCACTCCAAAAAACGCGTTCCAAACAACACAAACCACTCCCTGTTGACCCCAAAAGAAGATATTTTGAAGAATGTTGCAAACCAGTATCCATTGACTTCCATGGTGTTTTTTCCTACTATGGATGTCAATGGCTTCCACTTTCCAACATTATTACACTGTAAAAAATGCAATGACAAAAATTCAAGACAACAAAACAAGGAATCAGGTTGGGGCCAAGCTGGAGTCTCTCTGATCCCCTGGGCTCTGCAATAGTTGGGGAAATTCCAAATTGAACCAAAACAAATGATTACAATTGGCTTAAGATTGGCAATACAAATTCTGGAAATGCGTGAACCAGTAAAACCTGAGAATTAAAAAAAATAAAAATAATAATAATTCAAGACAACAAATATTTTTGTTGCTTTTATTTTAATAACTTTAATCAGATTTCAGATAAAATTGTTTTGAGTTATACAGTAGCTACGTTTCCATCCACCTATTTTTATGCACATTTTGGATATGCGCATAAAAAACGGTTGATGAAAATACCAAGATGCGCATAAATTTTGAAAATGCTCATAAAAAACATATGCGCATAACCGAGTAGGATAAACCTTTTATTTATCCGCGTCTCATGCCTTCAAACGCCGCCGCTTGTTCACTGCATGTCAGGATTGCCTTCTGAGGCACAAGTAATTTATTAAATGAAGAAAAGATTCACGCAGCTTCTTCTACTGCACTAAATTCCAAGTTTACTGTTGATATTTGGCGCCAGTTAATCAGGAAGTTAATGTTTATGAATAAGTTTTCATTTTGGATGAACTCTTCCTTCAAATCGATATATGTATATATATATATATATATATGGAAAAGTGCAACGTAAGCTTTCGTAATATTTTCCAACAAGTAACAAGATTATAATGACTTGAAGGTGAATAAATAACAGGCTGAAGCAGCTTTCCAGCAATCCTTCTGGAGGTAACCTGTACTCAGAGGGAAGCGGGCGAAAGATTAGATGACTTTTGTTGTATAGATCTTACAGGCATTAAAGGATTAACGAAATCAGTGTTTAATGAGACGGATAGATGGAGATACACTTGCATGCCTTATCTGCATTCAGTGTACTCTGTAGTACGTGAAGGGCTTGAGTTTGCTTTTAAATAACAACTTGATATTCCGGATGTGTGTGGTAAAGTCTTAAAGAAAGAGAGAGAGAGAGAGAGACAGGTGAATTTCCGCAGGGCTTCAGTGACACCGAATGAAGTGTTGAGGAGTTTATCACTCTTAATCAATCAACGATGCCAGAAGCAATGAGAAATGTCCAAACCAAAAAGCAATAAGCAACAAACATGCAGTGTTTATGCCGTGACAGAAATCTATCGATCACCAATCACCATTTATCAAAAGACTTCTAGTTGTTGTAGTTGACTAACTGCCGTTGAATAATTGAACAACGATGCAAGGGAGAAGGAAATATGATGAAAGAGAGAGAGAGGGATCTGAATGTTAACCCCCCCCCCCCCCCCCCCTCTCTCTGTCTGTCTGTCTGTTGTGGGACAGCAGATAAAGCTGTTGAATAATTCAGGGTGTATTGAGTGCCTCCTTTCAGCTGTGTCTGGCTGTTAGCTGCTCTTTGCAATGGCTGAAGCATGTGGAGAGAACAAGTGCTTGAGAGCAAGGCAGGCAGCTGTGAAGAGAGAGAGAGAGATGCAATTCTACTGTAATATCATAAGCGCATTGTTTTACAGAGCAAATTGTGACCTAAATGTTGAAAATGAGGAGTATATGTTGAAAATAAGTGGGCTATATGCATAGGGACTTTTAATTTTCAGTCAGCAAGCCCAAGCGCTTTTGGTGAACTGTTGCGCATTACAAAATTGCCACATTTAAGGTCTGTTTTCTTTCAAAATCAGTGTTTTTCACTGACTGATTGATACATGATATAAAGTGGGTCTCGGACTAGACAAGAAGCACTGCATTAACTTAAATATTTTCCTGACTTCTCTTTAAAATATGGACATTTTTTCTACCCCAGTGTCTTAAGTGAAGTTTCTGCACTGACACCGCTTGCGTTTACACAGTCTTTCATCTCATTTCGCACTTGAACAACTAAATTAATGCCTAAATCTACTTAACTGATTGTATTTTAATTGCATTACAACACCAATGCTGTAAAATGAACCTTATTAAATTGAAAATAGTCACAAACCTTTCACCAAAAGTGTATCGTTGGCTGAAATACACTAGCTGTGCAGATACCCCATTTATGTGAAGATACTGGACAGATTTCTCAGATTGTCAAGATTGTTGTACATGTTTTTGAAATCATTTGAATGTATTAAATTCAAATTACAAAGGTTTAGGTTAGAGATCACGATGAAATAAGAGTTTTAAATGCTGTTTAGTTTAGTTTTGCTCAACTGATTGAAGCAGAAAAAATAAGTGAGGGTTTATGTGGGAATCTACATATTCAGCACATTGCATGGATGCTTTAAGGTCAATTGGTGGTCATATTATTTTCG
The DNA here is from genome assembly GCA_903798195.1 of Danio kyathit. Classification (NCBI taxonomy): domain Eukaryota; kingdom Metazoa; phylum Chordata; class Actinopteri; order Cypriniformes; family Danionidae; genus Danio; species Danio kyathit. Next base: position 13,409,071 of record LR812536.1, on the reverse strand, counting down.
TATCACAGGACCAAATGCTTAGACATTCAGTGGAATATGGAAGGAAATAGTATTTTCCAGTGTTTCCCAACCCTGTTCCTGAAGGCACACCAATGGACCCTTTTCACAAGCCTGTTATGATGCGTTTTTAATGCGTCATCAGCATCTTAAATCCTTTAAAGTTTTTAATATATATTTTTAAATGTATAAACATTTAAATGTATTTATGTATGTTGTATATCATCTGTGCTTCAAATGACAAAAAATGAATTACCGCTTGTGCGAGGTGTTTCTAATGCAGCGTCTATGGGACAGGACAACAAATTTCAAGTTATTCTCTCCTTTGGCTGCCTTCATCAGTCTCACACAATTTTTTTCCTTTTTCTGAAAGTCTTTATAACATCATCATGGAGATTTATTTTATTATTTGAGCAAATAAGATTGTAAACAAATTATTTGTTGTATTCTCCCATTCACTGCGCTCTAAGTTTTCCCAACTAAGACGACTTCCGCTACTGAGAAACCCAGAAGTGTGAAGAGTCTATTGCACAAATTTTCAACCTCTCCCTAATCATATCATCAGAACAATAGAAGGGTCAGACAAAGGAGACATCCAAAATACGTGCCTCCAGGAACACGGTTGGGAAACACCGGGTTATTTGATATGAGTATAACCTTAAATTGAGTGCCATGTTTTTGGAATAATGTTTTGAAGATAAATTGTGATTTACATAATGCACTTTTCTGTATGCAAAACAATATGCCACCCAATCATGCCACCTCCCAATTGTGAATGCGGTTGTACTCATAGGTACTATTTGTGAGTTTGGTAGTTTATTTCAGCTATTTGGCAACCGTTAACCATCATTAGTGACGCAACTTGGATATTTTGCTGATTATTGCTGCTAAAAGTGCATTGCTGACTGTCATGTTTTGAACTAAACTAATAGGTTGTACTGAAAAAAATCATTTAGAGTACTATAGACTGCCAAGAGATATTTGTGTTTTTTTTTTGGTTGACTAAACTTAGCAGGATTACCTGGGCAAGAATCTTGACAACATTCATGTTTGTTTATTGTCTTTCTGGTTGGGTTGTTACAATACTGGAATTCAATATCAATCGGTACTGAAATTTTAAAAAAACGTCCATTTCCAGCTAACATTTGAGCGCTGTTGAGCACGTTCGTAAACCCTGCCATTGTGGTCATGTGCTCAGCAGAAATGACTATGATTGGTCGTAAAGGTCATCATTCACCGAATTCACCGCTGTTTACTGAGTGTTACTACAGATATAGAGACACTGGAGTGTTTTAAAGCTGTGGAAATCAGTCGAATTATCAGCGGATCGCTCGTATGTCAGCTTATTAACAGACCAGCTGGTCTTCGCGGCTTTAAAACACTCCAGTGTCCCTGCATCTGTGGTTAAATGTTAGCGGGAAATGGACGTTTTTAAAATTTCAGTACAAATTGGTATCGAATTCCAGTATTGCAACAACACTAATTTTTGTTCAAGTGAAATATTAGGGTAATATTTTTATTAATACTGCTCATATCTTTTACCACCTACTGTATTATATTCAGTTTGTCAAAATAACCCTTACTAACCTGCTTACTAAGGCCCAATTCTATTTTTGGACCCCTACTCCTTCCCCTTGTCCCTTGAAACAGAGTGTGAATGGGAAGTGTTTAAAATTTTACCCCTAAGAAATGGGACACCACTACAACACCAGCACACCTCATCATATGTCATTGCGATCTCATGCTTCATATAAGATCAGACGATTGCGACTGCTGTAGGTATTCCAGTTGCGTTTTTTTTTTGTATTTATCTTCAGATAATCACAGAAGGCAGCGATATCATGTTATCATAACGATATAATGTGGCAATAAGATCGTTACTGTACTGTGCATTTACACCGTGGCCATATTCAACTATGTAAACAAAAAAAAAAGCTCATTCCCAGCCACTAGGCTTTTCTGACAGGGTATTCAATTGTCATCGAGTGTCAGATGTGAAAGTATGCTGTGGGACTACTACAGGAGTTATTATTATGGATTATAGATGAAATTTAGTGTTTTTTATTTTATCATTTTTTTAAAAAGCACAATGGTAAAACATGAACACGGTTATGAATGTATTAAAACATATGCTTGTTTGATGTAAAAATTCATAATGATAAAAAAAAAAATACAAATTTGTGCATCTCTTTCTGTGTGCAGCCATGCTGCCGTTGTAGCTGGTGTATTCTGGGAAATTTAAGGGGTATCTAGCCCTTCCCCTAAAGGCTGATTGATACTTTTGCATCAAGCGCATGCATGTGCTCCATCGATTTTTTTTTTTTTTTTTTTTTCATAAAGTATGACCGATTAACGATTTCGTTTTTTTTTTTTTTTTTTTTTTCTGTGTAACTATAGTCAACTTAAAACATTACAACAACATGACTGAAGTAACAATCTCTTTATAAGTAACTTGAAAAACCATCTGGTTAAGCAACATGTATTTTTAATGGCCATACATACATAAATTGGTCAACAAGGTGGAGCCTATTTCATTCCTATAGACAAATTCCTGCTTGACGTTTTAGAAAATATTTGTGCGTAGGTACACCACCCAGTATATATTAAAGATCACCGTGAACATATCTATCTATATTTAAATGTCTATCTTATATTTAACTGAATCGTATGATCGTGAATATCAGAATATCTTTTTGCCATCATCACCACTCATTAACGTTGTTTGAATTTACGTGCGCGCTCGCACGGTTACCATAGAAACATAAGTTATTCACTGCGCCGCACACATGCATTGTTTGAAACGTCGAGTTTTTATTCTTTTTCCTACAAAATAAAATTACTATAATGAGGGAATTGTAAATGTATTTTCAATAGGAAACTGTTTACTAGTGGTGATTATCATTTTTTAAAACTGTAGAATTTTATTGAAGGGAGACAGCTGGAGAGCCACATATTTTTGGTCAAAGAGCCACAAGTGGCTTGCGAGCCATAGGTTCCCGACCACTGGTCTAGGCGAACGGCAATCATGTCGCCCTCAACCCGAAAGTGAAATAGAAACATACTGGTTTGCGGATGAAAATGAGGACCGGGAGGGGGTGGGTGTCGCGGAGGAAAGTGAGGACCGGGGGGTTCTCGCTCACTATTCTGCCGCCCAAGGCGGCCGCCTAGGTCGCCTCTATGGACGCGCCGGCCCTGAGTGTAAAGCTGGATTTATACTTTCGCCTGGCGCCACATCGCGCGCCTCCGCTGACTGCGCGCGCACCTCGCAACAATGGGCTAGCGCGCTTGCGCTGAGCCAGCTGTGGTAGCTCATCAACAGACCCGCGACGTCAACACACAGAATCTATCAGCACAATTCAGCACGGTTGTTTAACAGTTTAGAACGGTTTGGCACGATAGTGGAAAAGCTGCTTTAATATTTTTATTAAAAAAATCGCGATACCTCGATTTTATAAAAAATTAAATTGTCTTAAAATGTATATTTGAATTAATCGAAAAAATCGCCCAGCCCTAGCAGCTGATTATGATTTGGGCTTTTTCCGCTGTGGTTTAGACAGCATATTAAGGCAGAACGATGTATTCAGTAGTACATTATCTGTGCAATCCATGCTGTGGTTTACATCTGAGGGAGTCATATAACAGAAACTGTGTACAAAAAATTATTTTTTACTTTGTATGGACCCTCAGTAACCACATCACCAAATATTGCATTCTGTTATAGTGTGTGTGTGTGTGTGTGTGTGTGTGTGTGTGTGTAAATGTTATCTGTAAATGTAATCTTATAAACAGATTTATCACAAATAACATTTACCGATAACATTTACACACACACACACACACACACACACACACACACACACACACACACACACAGAATAATAAATATCCTCAGACTAGAAGCACTCAATAAAAGCATGTGGCGGAATATTGTCATAGTTGCCATCCTTTTCATTAATCAACGTCAAATCAGACGGGAGGTTTTGAATACCAAAAATTTGACTTTATTCAACATAATAAAGCCGAGAAAGTGCAGAGCAGACCTCAGAGCAATCTGAAGTCTCTCCTGGACAATTCTAAAGTGTCTGTGTTCTTCACAATCTTTATACAGATTCTCTGTGCCACCTTTAGGTGTTTTCATTTTAACTTCTGACCATCCTTGGATAAGTTTTTACATTCAAGTATATGTGTAGGTGGTCCTGTTATTCTTGGCTCTCAGCCCTGCTTGCTCAGGTCTACGTAAGCAACTGTTTTCACACCCGAGATGACACTTCAAATTTGTGTTTACATACATTGTCATGATGGTCTATTAACTTAATAATATGTCACTCACTCTCCTGAATACCTTTTACACGTATAGTTTCATGAGTATTTAACATATATCATCAGTGCTTTACCTTTTTAGTTATTCTACATAATCAGTCATTCTTCAGCATTGCCTTCTCATAGTGTTGCCCCTGTGCCCTGTTACTCATCTTACACAAACTCCGTTTTAGCCTGGCTCATGCCTGGCTCATGTTTACTGCACACACTCTTAGATAGAATTAAAAATCTTCTTCAATATTAGCTCTCTTACCTGGATAATTTTCACTAGTTAAACAAGTATGCATATAAAAGAAGCAATGTGTAAAATGCTAATATTTCAATTATTTTTTAAATAATATACTCTGTTAGACATGTTATTGTATTTTTGCGGTAACTTACTGGCAGCACTGTTACCAGCAATTTACTGCAACTGCCTCTTTACAGTAACTTACCTGTAAATGGGTTTTACAGGAGCAGGACTCTACTGCAATGTCATTTTGCTAGACATTTAGTAAGTAAATTTAGTAAGTTTGCTATGCCCACCTAATGTGCTTGAAAATAGACAGTGGGCAAGCTAAAGGTGCGAGTGTTGCTTTGGAAGGGAGACATTTAGAGTAACAACAATATGCATTTGCATTTAATTTATGCATCACACAGAATTACAGTTTTTATGAAATGAATATTATGTTATCACAAATTGTTAAATAAATTATCTTTTGTTGAGTAAATGCTTTAAAATGGGGATATTTAAACGTCAGTTGTGGGTGATGATCACATGGCACAACTCTCTGCCAGAGAGAGCCTGAAAGACAGGCTGCAAACGCTGTTTGGATAATCTTTGTGCAGTGATGATGTTTATATTCATAAAAGGTTAGGTAAGTTGTGTAGCAGTAAGTGTTTAATTTGCATCAATTTAATGTTTTAATATTTTAAATTGTCATGCTGTAATAAAATAAACATGATTTAAACAATAAATGATTGTATAGTTATATCATTTCAAACTTTTATAAAAAGTTATTAAAGATAAAATTAACTTCAAGTTAAATACAATAATGGTATATTCTGACGTTTGTATTTAATAAGACTTAAAACAATGTCCATTTTTGCTGGTGAAATGAAGTTATGCACCCTGTACGAAACACTACTTTAATCCTGTATGGAACACCATTAATACCAAGCGGCAACCTCCCGCTCTCCCTTGTGAAGCAAATACGGAAGTAACTGAAACTGCAATTCATCGAAATTCCGCTAGTCCTGGCTCCATAATAGAGCAAATTTGTATTGAGCCCACTGTTAAAATGGCCAACTTTACAGCAGAAAAAAAGGTCTTTACAGCCTGGTACAAAGAACGATTTTGGTTTATATAGCTACTATTACCCTTCATGACAACTGAGAGGCGTGTGAATTTTTTTGTAACTCATCCGTTTCCTTTATGTTAGGTTATATTAAGTCTGCATAATTAAGGGCGTGGCCACTTGAGTGACGGCTAGGTCTCGCTGGTCGCCGTCACTTCACCTCAGCTGATTCCGGCTGATTAGCCGCTGAACTCTGCATATAAATCGTATTTTTGTTTTGTTTTATGCGTTTTATGTTTTACACAGTCAGTTGCCTTTTTGGAATTATTTCTTACAATTATCAGATGATATGGCATGCTGTGTGCACTTAATTGTGCTCACAAACCAATCACGTGGCCTCTGTTTCCCATGTGAGTGAAATTATATACTTATACCATCTCTATAAATGTATTTGTTTTATTTAAGATCATTTATCATTTATATTTTTGTTTAGACCTGTAAAGCACTCCAGAATCTGACAGATTGATTAGCTGTAGGCTATAGAACAGTCATCTGAAACGTTGTCATACAGTGTTATGCCTGGATTTCACAAATAACCTTGTACTTACTAACACAGACTATATTTTAAGTGTTTGGAAGTAATTTGGGTTTTCCTCCTGTAGAAAAGCGTCATAAGAGCAATGTTTAGTGGTTCAATGTATTACAAGAGTGTTTTTAAAAGTCTAAACACTTTATTGATATAGTCTACAACCAAGCACATGTGGTCAGAACACAAACGAGTCGCAGGTAATGAAGTATTAAGCGTTTCTCCCATAGAAAAGCCTGTCTAAGCAAAATGCCAGCATGCGTCTGTAGCTCTGCTCACGCTCCGCCTCTTTTTTTGGTATCCCCCGGTTGGTGAGATGACGTGCAAACAAAATGGCGAAGGTTGACCACGGCTTCTGGTAGCTTCTTTTGGGTTCTTCAGAAACCTATGGATGCCGTCACGGATACTACGTCCATATCTTTTACAGTCTATGGTTAATACCGGTCATCTTCCCTACACATGCGGAGGTGGTACTTTTCCCGTCTTTTCTCAAAAACTACTGGTCTAAAAGACATCAATCAAAATTTGGATTGTGCCACAGGTATTCAACCAAAGAATGATCACACAAACATGCCTATCTGGCTTTCAATGATGGAGGAGTGGTCATTTGAGTGCGCTGAATAGCGAATAGTCTACAGAACATGGTTAGTCTACGCCAGGGGTGTCCAAACTCTGTCCTGGAGGGCCGGTGTCCTGCATATTTTAGTTCCAACCCCAAGTAAACACCCCTGAACCAGCTAATCAAGCTCTTTATAGGTATACTAGAAACTTCCAAGGAGGTGTGTTGAAGGAAGTTGGAGCTAAACTATACAGGACACCGGCCCTCCAGGACCGAGTTTAGACACCCCTGGTCTACGTTAATCAGAGTATTGTCTTAATTGTATTAAAATCGGATTATTGATGTCCATGTAATCATACTCACTGTTTGCTAATATTTGGATTCAAGACCTACTCAATAAAAAATTACATTGCAATTCATTGATACAATCATAAAAATTGCTCAGCCATTAGTGCAGTGCATCAGCCATCATACTCACTCATTTTTGTTGCCGCTCAAGATGAAATTGTAACCACACAGGACTGCTTGAAATGAGGATTGCAGCCCTCAGTGACATATAAAACGCATGATATTTACAGCATGACAGGAGAAACGCCTTCTGAAAGGTGCACATTAAACGAAATCCACAACCGGACTGACAAGCTAGTCTGCAGACCTGCGGCTGCGTGCCAAACACATGCTAATTCTCCTTCCGCCGTCAGACTTGACACATGATTGGAGTGGTTTTATTGTTGGACACCATTTGAGTCTGGTACTCCAATATGTGAACAAGCAAAACAGCGCTTGCTTTTGATATTGGAGTGATGCTTGGAGTGACCCAGAAATGACGAAATGTCAGTTTGCGATTTGGGACGAGGAAAAAAACCCCCGCTATGAGCAAGATGTGAAGTGGCACATTGACACTTCTGCGATAAAATGTCATACAGGAGAGAGGCAGAGAGGAGAAAATCTCTGGACAGGGTCTGCAGCAGGTGTGATAGGGGTGAAGAATAGCCAAAGTCACATTCTTTAGGGCCCCGTGACAAAACAAATGACAACTCTGACCTTTTAAAGATGTACACTACCGGTCAAAAGTTCAGTAATGTGTTCAATGCCTTCAAAGACAGCCTTTTCGCTCGCCAAGGCTGCGTTTATATGATAGAAAATGTAGTACAACTGTAAATTTGTGAAATATGATTACAGTAACTGGTTTATTATTGAATGCAGTGAAATGTCATTTCTTCTTATTCAATGCATTTTAATTCAGCTTTCAGTAGGGCTGCACGATATCGGAAAAATTGGACATTGTGATGTTTTATTTTTCACCAGATTACTTAAATAGCTCTGGGGTGCGTTTCCCAAACAACGACGTAACTCACGGCTGAACGATCATAGTACAATGCATCGTTTGGGAAAAGAACGATGTAGTGATGAGTGTTTCCCAAACCCGTAGTGTCTCTGTTGCAGATCCATCGCTTGAACCACGTTAGTTATAACGTAAAACGCCCATAATGATGCTCTAAACGAGGTGGTAACAACTTCTTTATAGAAAAAACCCATAATTTCTTTGTGCAAATTATTGTTTTACAATCACACACATTTAAAAAAACAATCCAATATTAGTTTTATTAAAAACATGCACTCGTTTTCCATATTAATTGAAATATATGTAAATGGCACATATAGAGCCTTTGTTTCCTATACAAATATTATTAAGAACATTACATATTCTATTCTAAAACATAAAATCATTTACAAAAGCTAACACGTAATGTAATATCATATATAGATCATATAAATAAATAATGAGGCTATTTATGAAAAAAATAATTTTAATATTTATTATTTATTAGAAAATGAAAAACAATCCTACTTTAATAATATTATTAATAATATTAATGATGATGATGATGATGATGATAATAATAGTTTATTTATTATTATAAAAATGAATGAATGAATGATTCTTGAGGGTTAGATTGACAAATTAGAATTATTTCTTAAGGATTATGTGACAAGTAATTATACAGAAAATGGAGCTTTAAAGGTGCTGTATGCAAGTTTGACACCCAGTGGTTGAACTAGGTGTTGCACTCCTGGATAATTTTCACTCTGGCCCTCCTCTGACGACTTCCACAAGCGCAGGTTGCCAGATTGACGACACCAACAGGAGCGAGCCTGACTATCGAGCCTAAAGGCTGAATAAAGGCTGATTTAAACCGTGTTCTAGTTAAAAACAACGGAATATTTTCCATATTAAAATAAGTTTTGGTCCTAACCAACACCTAAAATTTATATTTTAGAAATGGCTTCTATTTCTCACATGTGAACAACAGGATAAACTGAGGGGCCGATCACACTGAACGTGCTTTTACTTTTCAAAAACGCGAGGCGCACCTCACTGCCTTTTTTGTTGACAAGAAAAAATTACACTTTTGCACTTATGTTGCTAGGCAACAACTGAATCAGCTGGGTAATGTGCGAAAGTGTTGCTGTTTATATTAATATAATTTTAATGTCTAATAGTATTGTGATTTTCAAGATTTGTGAAGTCATACAGCTCCGGATAACTCCGTAACGCGCTGACGTAACGCGCTTTTTCCACTCAGAGTTGACTTTTTTCAACTGAGAGCGGATGGCAAAAACGCGAGGCGCAGCAGGCGGTTAAAATGTGAGGTGCACAGGGCGCATAATGAGCGCTCAAAACGCTCACGGCTGTTAGTAAATTATTCAAAAAAGGCGCCTCTCAACGCAAAAAGTGCGTTTGGTGTGATCGGCCCCTGACAATGATCACTTCAGGTAAACCTGGTGTGATTTATTCAGTGTTAAATGCTAACAATGTGAGTTTGAATGCCATTTTATATGACATTTATTGCCATATACTGAAAGCAGAAGCAGATAGTTCACCTCAGATCTTGAAAATAAAATAAACCGTTTGAAATTGAACTTTAGAACTGACTCAGTGCAAACCAACACATATCAGTGATTCAGCATCCACATTTAATAAGGTTAAAGAGGTTTAATATGTAATAATTAGATCATAAACCTTATTTTGTTGAAGTGCAGTGAGTGCACTATTCTGTGCTTCTGAATGACTGTATTTAAATTTGTGTCGTGTTTCGTTTGGTGCAAACAGCCAAATTGCTCATCACTGCAAATCACGTAGCATGTTGTTGGGAAACATGGTTACAATGTAACCTGCTCACCTAATATTTACTCTTGTAATATTTATGTTATTTGATAATTAATAACCTCATGTGGAACTCTGAATCTGCGTCTTATTTCAGAGTCTGCTACTGTCCACTGGAAGTCACATTTTTGGTTACAGATGCATGCTTTGGGAGCCTTCCTTACTAAAAGAATGAAATATGCATTTTTCCACCAAGGCAACCCAGGGTGCTGAAATATAATTGGCTAAACTGGCATTGGGCAGGTTAAAGGGACCAAAACAAAGACATAATTTTCTACACGTAACGCATGTTTTCAAAGCAGAATGTCTGACTTTAGCATTGTTTTACAGATAAACATGAATGTTCACTTAGCATGTTTCTTAAATATCTGCAAACATACTATGGTATGTTTATGCTTTAGAAGAGTCAAAACCGTACATACAGCACCTTTAAATCACATAAATATTTTATTACGCTACATTCAACAAGGAAACATATTTAAGTTTTAATTTTATTAAAAAATTTCACAGTTTTTCTTTTACTGTATTTTTGATTAAGTAAGTGCAGCATTGGTAAGCAGAATAATCTTCTTTTGGGTAGATATGAAGACTTTCAACAGAAAGCTGTATCAGTTTGTGTCAGTGGGCACAATTATTTATAGCATTTTTAGAAGTGCTTGCTGCTTGCATATATTATTAGAAGTGTGCATTACACTTTTAAACAGTCTATTTATTTATCCATCCGTCCATTGTTATATCGTTCCATCCATCCATCCATCCATCCATCCATCCATCCATCCATCCATCCATCCATCCATCCATCCATCCATCCATCATCCATCCATCCATCCATCCATCCATCCATCCATCCATCCATCCATCCATCCATCCATCCATCCATCCATCCATCCATCCATCCATCCATCCATCCATCCATCCATCATAATGAATTAACATTTTCAATGGCAAACTAAAGAAGGGTCCTGAGCCATAGAGAGCAAAATATGAAGAATTGTATAGTTGTAGAATAACTCCTGAATTTAAATTGCTAAATATACAGCATTAAAAATGAATACATAAATAAAAATTTCGAGGCCCAAGTCAATATTTTTTTGTATTCTGTTTTATATATTTAGAGAGAGAGAGAGAGAGAGAGAGAGAGAGAGAGAGAGATGATGAATTATATAATTGCAAAATAACTCCTGAATTCTAAGAACTATTTAGACATGCATCAATTTTTTTTGGAGGGGGGAGGGTTGGAAATAAACAAAATAAAAATTTAAAAGCCAAAGTCAATGCTGTATTGTATGTTTTATATACTTTGATATGTCTTTCAGCAACACATATTGTATCTCATCCTTTTTTGCACTTTTGTCAGTCAGATGCCTCCATAAGGTCAGTGGAGAAGCAGAAATAATAAAATCTCATGCATAGAGAATCTACACTTTGAAATAATAAAACGACACAAATTGTACAAAAATAAAAGTAAATTAATAATAAAAAAAAATATATTAAATAAATAATAAAATGATACAAAAGAATATTTTATATATATATATATATATATATATATATATATATATATATATATATATATATATATATATATATATATATATACAGTTGCAATCAGAATTATTGAACCCCCTTTGAATTTTTTTTTTCTTTTTTAAAAATTTCCCAAATGATGTTTAACAGAACAAGGAAATTTTCACAGTATGTCTGATAATATTTTTTCTTCTGGAGAAAGTCTTATTTGTTTTATTTCGGCTAGAATAAAAGCAGTTTTTAATTTTTTAAAACCCATTTTAAGGTCAAAATTATTAGCCCCTTTAAGCTATATATTTTTTCGATAGTTTACAGAACAAACCATCATTATACAATAACTTGCCTAATTACTCTAACCTGCCTAGTTAACCTAATTAACCTAGTTAAGCCTTTAAATGTCACTTTAGGCTGTATAGAAGTGTCTTGAAAAATATCTAGTCAAATATTATTTACTGTCATCATGGCAAAGATAAAATAAATCAGTTATTAGAGATGAGTTATTAAAACTATTATGATTAGAAATGTGTTGATATATATGTTGTGTGTATATATATATATATATATATATATATATATATATATATATATATATGTATATGTGTATGTATATGTATATATATATATATATATATATGTGTATGTATATGTATATATATATGTATGTGTGTGTGTGTGTGTGTGTGTGTATATGTATATTTAATAACTCATTTCAGTTATTAGAAATGAGTTATTAAAACTATTATGTTTAAAAAATGTGTTGGAAAAAAATCTTCTTCGTTAAACACAAATTGGTAAAAAATAAACAGGGGGGCTAATAATTCTGACTTCCACTGTGTGTATGTATATTAGGGGTGTAACGATACACCAAAGGCACGGTTCGGTTCGGTTCACGGTTTTGGAGCCACGGTTCGGTTCGGTTCGGTTCGGTTTCTGTTTGCTGTGGGGTTAGGGTTGATGTCATCTTAACAGTAATGCTAAGGAACAATAGATTCACTTAATAACAAGAACAACTAAACTTTTTCTTTATTAATTTTGCCATCACATTTTTAGTACAGTCAGGATACCAGAGTAAACAACAAAAATGAAATAAATACCTAATGTGGCATTAAATAGTTTTCCATGTTGTTATCATAGTTAGTCTTGCTTGACTCTTGTCTTTCAGTTAGGGGTGTGTGTTTGTGTGTGTTTGTGTGTGTGTGTGTGTGTGTGTGTGTGTGTGTGTGTGTGTGTGTGTGTGTGTGTCCATGGGAAAAGACCAATCTGTCTTGATCTGTCCTTTGAGGCTCACACGTTTTCCTCCTTCACTCGCACCAGAGGGCGTGGTGGAAAAATGAGCTTCCTGCCGCCAATCCCCGCATGGCATCGTAACGGATGGGTTTACATCACCAAACCCAATCTTACTCTCAGAGAACATCGGGAAATAGTTCTCTCTCTAACACAACACCAGAGAAAGTGCCTATGTTTTGAAGGAAAAGTGTGATAAGCCCTAAACACTCTCTCTGTCTCTCTCTCTCTCTGACACTCACTGCTTCTCTGAGGAATAGAAGAGACAGACTTTATCACCAGCAGATTAAAAATAAAGAGGAGGAGATCGAGGAAAGGCATTCAGAGCTTGATCTGCAAGTATTGGTGAGTTCCCTGTATAAGGATTATGGTACATGATCAGAATTCTGTAGGAAGATTGTATTAACTGGATAGATAAAAAAAAAATGTGACTGTTCTCATATGTGACCTGGATCACTTATATTGTACAGGTACATTTGTTGGAAAAGCCCAATATACATTGTATGCATCAAAATTATCTTATATTTTTATTTTATCCCAAAAGTCAGAAGAATAAAAAGATTGGTTCCACACAATTTCTTCATGTTGTCCCAACACAAATTGATTAAGTTAAATTTAAGTGCATTAAACATAATACAACTTAATTGTCCCCCAAAAAACCTCAATAATTGTTGAATCAGTTCATTTTAAATAGGCAGTTTGAACAAACAGCAGCAATAATGTTTTCCAGTGAATTTTAAGTAAAGATAATATCTTCAATTAAGACATTTTTTAAAATGTCCTACTGTAAATATACTAATTTTAAAATATTAAAATTTTTGATTAGTAAAATGCGGTGCTAAAAACTTCACTTCGACAATTTCTTAATAAAATTTTCTCAATACTTAGATTATAATATTCAGATTCTAGATTTTTCTAGTCACATACTGACACTTATGACAGATTTTTGCGATCCATGGTCACATATACAACTGTGTGCTGAATGTTATCAAAATATTGCTACCAAAATAGGTTGTTTGCAATCACGTGGTTCTTGTGACGTGCGGAATTCAAATGGAGGACAGGAAGTAAAAAACTAAAAGCGAGACATAGAGGAAAGTCCGTATTTTTGCGATTTATACCATATTTCAAAGAAGATATAAATAGAAAATAACTAGATACGTTGGGTATGATCCTTATATCATGAAGAGGGCCGAGTTTTCTACTGAACTAAAATATATTTGCCTGTCATCAAGGTGGTAGATACTGTATAAGCTATTACCTTACATGAAAAAATACTATAGTAAATATTTATTACAGTTTATCAGTTTACAGGGTTTAAAAGTTTTTTATTGAGATATTCATTGCAGCATTACAGCAAATATTACAACATCTCTAGTTTTTTTTTTAACAAATAAAAGAATTCAACAGATTAAATAGCACACATAAAAAAAAAAAATAAAAAAAAAAATAGATAAACAAGTAATTCGGATGGACCCAGAATACGCTTTTCAAAAAACACAAGACGTCTAATCCCTAGAACCCACCCCGTCCCTGGGACTAAAGCTTATGCAGTACTGTTGGTGTGACCTTCACCATCTGGGTATTCAACTTACGCTTTCAAGATAGAGAAGAAGAGGAGACCAAATCTTGTCAAATTTTTTTCAATTTCTTTGCCATAAGAAATCTGATCCTTTCCAGATGTGCTAATTTAGTTAATTCTTCCAGCCAAGATCGAAATGATGGGGATTCTGTTGATTTCCAAAACCTTAGCACTATCTTCTTTGCCACAACAAGGCTGTAAGACAACAGTTGTTTTTGGGAATCCTGGAGTGATCTAGTTTTGTCTGAAATTCCGAATATGACCAAACGTGGGTCGAAAACTAATTCACAATGTAAAATTTTAGATAGAGTTTTAAATATTTCAGCCCAGAATGGGATCAATTTAGAACACCGAGCATAACTATGTAAGGGAGTGGCTAAGTCCGTCTTGCATTTATCACAGTAGGGAGAGGTATCAGGAAAAAGTTTATGTAATTTTGTCTTGGTATAATGGAGCCGATGTATAATTTTAAACTGAATTAGACAGTGTCTGGAGTTGACAGAACAAGAATGGA
>LR812536.1:13239256-13389256 GCA_903798195.1 Danio kyathit | reverse complement strand
CAGAACAGTTGAAAGTTTGAGCCCTGTACCATTACACAGGGTTCCCACACTTCTTGAAAGTACTTCAGACATATGGATTCAAGACCTGGAAATTACGTAAAAACAAACAGGTTCTTGAAAGAACGTGAATTAAATTTGAAATAAAATTAGTTTACATTGTTATTTCAAAGGGTGACACGGTGGCTCAGTGGGTAGCGCTGTCGCCTCACAGCAAGAAGGTTTGAGTCCTGGCTGGGCCAGTTGGCATTTCTGTGTGAAGTTTGCATGATCTCCCCATGTTGGTGTGGGTGTCCTCTGGGTGCTCTAGTTTCCCCCACAGTCCAAAGACATGCGCTATAGGTGAATTGAATAAACTAAATTGGCCATAGTGTGTGTGTGTGTGAGTGTGTATGTGTGTTTCCCAGTACTGAGTTGCAGCTAGAAGGGCATCCGCTGTGTAAAAAATATGCTGGAATAGTTGACTGTTCATTCAGCTGTGGCAACCCCTGATAAACAAGAGATTAAGCCGAAGGAAAATGAATAACTGAATGTTATTTCAACAATTGTACTGTGCTGATGTCAACAACAGAACAAAAAAAGATCTTAAATTTAAATCTTGTACAAGAACTATGGCAGATATTTCAGAAACCACACTGGAATATTACCAGTATTTAATTCAACACATTTTACGAAAGTTCTTTGAACATGACTGTTTAAAATGGTCTACATTTTTGAAAATGACACCAGTGGCGGATTTAGGCATGCATGGGCGATCGCCCAGGGCGAAATCTTGCTGGGGGGGCCCAGGGAGACGCCGGTGCAAAAAAAAAATCCGTGCCCAAATTACCTGTGCCCCAGTAAAAGCTTTAAGATACCATTTACTTTATGCGAGTGTATTAATTTAGAGTGTTAATACCAGAATAAAGATGTTGGGGGCCATTCACATTTGGCGTCTTTTGCACGTGCAAGTTTGTTGCTCTCTATCTGCAAACGAAACAACGCTACACAAACAAAAATTGTCCAATGATAAGCCTAATGTTTATTTGTTTAAAATTGATCTTAAGCATTATATCGAAACCCTAAAAGACAAAAAAAAAATAAAAAAGCTATAAGGATGTATGCGATTTTGGAATCCTTTTCTTATGCAATTTTTTTGTCATTTATATATCCCCTGTAATTGTATTTATTTATTTATTTTTTTTTTTTATTCTCTACTGATTTGTTCCTTTGATGTGAAAAAAATTGTAAGCATTGTACAGTATTCCTCATTTTTTTGTATGCTATTGTTCTTGTTATGCAAAAAAAAAAAAAAAAACGAAACAAAGCTGTCCTTGAATCTGCTGTTTATGAAGAGTGGGAACCCTGGTTACACTTTTCCCCATTCAAAACTACACGAGTTTGCATTGATGCATGCACGCAGAAAACTATTCCCGCGTGCCTCACATGCTGCTCCTGCTCCCGATGTGAATCTCAGTTGTTTACATGCACGCCGATAAAATACGCCACTCATGCACTGTGAAACCGGAGTAACAGCCTTAGGTGCAGAGATGTCGGCACGCAACGAGTGACAAGTCGACAAAACTAAAATTGATATTATATGATGATAATCTTATTTTGACTATGCATGGCTATGAAGGAGAAAGGAGGAATAATGTGTCAGTGAGGTAAGACTACATTAATTCTCGGTTATGAGTCGGGTCTAAGACAACAGATATTTCTATAAAACATATATTTTTTATTATATTATTTATTCTATAGGATTGTCATTAATATCAATGCAAAGGATTTCTGAAGTGATCTTAGCTTATCACCCCAGTTGTGTCTTTAGATTGTTTTCAGTTACAGTTAGGGTTGATTTCTGTTATTTATTTAAAATAATAATAATAATAATAATAATGATAATAATGATAATAATAATAATAATAATAATAATAATGATAGTAATAATAATAATAATAATAATGATAGTAATAATAATAGTATGACAATTTATTTATTTCCAATAAATATAATTAAATTGTTTTATTTATTGAGAACAAATAAATATATTTATTTATAAAAAAAAGTTTTTATAATATATAATCTGGGAAGTGAGAGGGGGGTTTACTTTAATGGGCTATATGACAATATAATTGATGACTTTGCAGCAAAAAAAGGCAAGAAAATTCCACATATGGGGGTGTATATGGGGTGGTTTTAATATGCCATTTAAACTAGAACCGCCACTGAATGACACATTCAAAACATCATCATTACTCTGACATGTTAATCTAAATATTAAGTGTAAGTGAAATGTTAAGTACAGTAAGGAGGTTTGCTACATATGCTGGGGGTATGAATAACAAAAGTGCTTGATTTGTTTTTATTTATTTATTTTTTTTTTTGTCATGGAATTTTTATTCTTGCAAATAGCATTTTACATTTTATGACAACCCATAAAAAACAAAAAAGTGCTTGATTTTGAAATCAATGGTGCTTTAAAATGTCCTTGAATCTGCTGTTTATGAAGAGTGGGAACCCTGGTTACACTTTTCCCCATTCAAAACTACACTAGTGACAAATCTTTGCATATTCTATAGAGGGTGTGAATTATACATTGACGATCAGGTGGGTCAAATTTTTCGGTAATGTTAGTTTGTGTAATACTTCAGTGAATCAAATGTATGCATTTATTTAAGTTACATCTAATTCATTAATAAAACACATTTAGGTTTTCAGTGTTTTGTGGGATATTTAGTGTATTCTGACCTACAGCATCCTCTGCTTAGCTATCTCAGAGGTTACTGTAGGTCAAACTATACAAACTATGCAGCTAATTTGACTATACTTTTATAGGCTATAGAGAAACAAACAGCTATTTTACAAGGAAAGTGTCTTGCAAATGCTTCCGACATCTCTTGATCTGCCGGTTTCAGACTGCTGAATGATTTTTTTTTTCACATAATCTAATTGCCATAATTATGCACTCACAGGAACCGTTATAGGTGTTGGCAAATGTGTTCATATTATTTATATATTTTTAATTATTAATATTATTACTTAAGATACAGACCAGACCAAACGATTTCTCACTATTTAGAGGACTGACCCTGATCATGATGCCACATGACTGAATACTGTCAGTGTTTTTAATGCCGAACATATATTTATGCCCTGATTTAATGGGCTTATTATAGACCTGATCCAGCCATTTTTGAGTGGCCACCAGCATTAGCTTTGTTCATTCATTATGCGTCAATCTGTTTTTTAAATACAATCGAGCAGGCTGTTTGCTATAATTTGAGAGATATTTGTCACTGAGCATTTAGCAAAAACCACCTCAGGCCCTGTTTTTACATGGTGTTAAGATGCGCGTTTGTAAATCTGATTATGAAGTCTTGAGCTCGTCCAATTTTAACCACTTCCAGATGGAGTAAAAAAAACAAAAAAACACAGTCGATCGTATTGCTTTCATAGTGTCGACACTTATGGTAAAATGCATGCAAACAGCCATGACAGACCAACTACCCTCTTTCTACTGACCTAACATGTGCTCTTTTTGGAATACAGAGGGCACCAAAACAAGATGATTATTATATTTCTACGTTCCACACATGGATTAGATTTTGAAGCATCCCAGCAGGCACACATCATAAGACATTAATATTAGGTTAGATTTAGGTTGTGATGTCAGGTGACTAAAATTCAATGTCTAGCCAGAGTCTAAGGACGTTATTTTGACAATCAATAACAACGTCAGATGACATTTATATTTGGTTGATTTTAGGTTGTGTTGGAAAGTGACCAAAATCCAACATCAAGCCAACATCTTAAACCAACGTCAAATACTGACATTTATTCATCAGGTATGGCAGCCAAAATCTTATGTCTGATAGACATCATAGTGGTAACGTCCACACAACGTCAAGCTGGAACATCATTAAAGACGTTGATATTTGGTTGATTTTAGGTTGTTTTGGTAAGTGACTAAAATCTGAGGTTGAGCCAACATCTTAAACCAACGTCATATTGACGTCAAATACTGATGTTTATTCGTCAGTTTTGGCAGCCAAAATCCAACATCTGATAGACGTCATAGTGGTACTGTCTACACAGCATCAAGCTCTAACATCATTAGACGTTGATATTTGGTTGAATGTTGGTCATTGACGACAATCTGATTTCCAAACAAAATGCAACGTCCCCACGACTTTGGGGTAAATTGTCAATCTGATGTCATGTTGATGTCCTGTGCCTACTGGGATGTTAATTTGTTGCTAATTAGTACATTTTAGATTTATTTGATTATTGTTTATTAATGTCTTTTTATTCTATTTTTGTGATCATTCAGGCTATTCATGCAAACTTGAGCATAGATTTTGGTCAAAAGGTGTATTTTTATTGAAATTATTGAAATATACCACCCTCATTTTTCTTTAATAAATCTATTTTACACTAGATACAAACAAATAGCTCCTTTAAGGACCTTCAGGACAAAAATATCACCTTTGAAACAAAAACACTAGTGCAAAAAGTTTAAACAGGCTTCTTTTTTTGAGAGGCTTTAAAATGTTAACACTAAAAAATAAAAAATAATTAAAATTAAGAAAGAAAAACAATATTTTGGCACGTTTTATTCAAATTTGGCCTGTGGAGCACAAAATTACCTTCATCCTGTTTTGAGCCCTGCAAGCCAAATTAATTAACATTTTGTAATTATAATTGTGTGTGTGTGTGTTGGTATGGATATCACAATTTTATGTGTGCTGTATATACAAATATATTTGGATATGTGTTAGTCATAGACCTAACATTGCAGTAAAGAAATATCCATCTAAATTAGGACTGGGCAATAAAGCAAAAATGGTCAGCGCAGTAGCATAATGGGTAGCGATGTCACCTCACAGCAAGAAGGTCGCTGGTTGAGTCCCGGCTGAGTCCGTTGGCATTTCTGTGTGGAGTTTGCATGTTCTCCCTGTGTTCGCGTGGGTTTCCTCCGGGTGCTCTGATTTCCCTCACAAGTCTAAAGGCATGCGGTACAGGTGAATTGGGTAAGCTAAATTGTCCATAGTGTATGTGTGTGAATGAGTGTGTGTGTGGGTGTTTCCCAGTGATGGGTTGCAGCTGGAAGGGCATTCGCTGCATAAAACATATGCTAGATAAGTTGGTGGTTCATTCCGCTGTGGCAACCCCAGATTAAAAAAAGGACTAAGCCGAATGAATGAATGATATAGCAAAAAATGCATTCTCGATTATTATTTACCATATTGAACGATAACAATATATATTTCGATATAAGTTGTTAATGCATCCAGATTTAAAATAGTACCCCAATAATGACTGAAGCCACAAAAATTAGAGGGTCCATTAAATGGCTTCACATATTTACGGCCGATACATTCTCTAATATCAACACACTTTAAATTCTCATTGTTGCACATTTCTGCTGTGTGATTGGCTCTTAGATCAGTATAGAGTAAGAACTCCACAGTTTATCACTGTTATTATAACATTATCATAAAATGTATCGCAATTCGATATAATATCGTTTATTGGCCCAGCCCTAATCTAAATGTAACATGTTACCTGTCAGAAAATGAATGTTATATCTGAAAGAAATGTTCATTCATTTTCTTTCGGCTTAGTCCCTTATGTTTCAAGGGTCACCACAGCGTAATGAACCGCCAACTATTCCAGCATATGTTTTACGCAGCGGATGCCCTTCCAGCCACAACCCAGTACTGGGAAACAGTCTCATTCACACATTCATACACTACGGTCAATTTAGTTTATCACACAAGGAAACCCACACGAACACGGGGAGAACATGCAACCTCCACACAGAAATGCCAACTGGCCCAGCTGGGACTTGAACCAGCGATCTTGCTGTGAGGCGACAGGGCTAACCACTGAGCAACCATGCTTAAAAACAATCTGACACAAAAGGGTTAAACCAACAGCTTCAAACCCACTAAACCAGCCTAATTAAGCAATTCATCATGATGGATCAGGATTGTTATAACCAGAATAAAACAGTCAAATGAGTCACACGCAGGGGTGTAAAGTAACAAATTGCAAATACTGTAATTGAGGAGTTTTTCTCAGGAATTGTAATTTACTAAGTAGTTTTAAAAATGTATACTTTTACTTGAGTACATTTTTAGTGCAGTTTCGGTACTTTTACTCTGCTATTTTCTTTCAGCCTGCAGTCACTATTTTTTCTTGTCTATGGGGATTAGAAAAATCAGTCCTGTGATTCCTGTTCAATCAAATTACACAGAAGTAAAGAGGTGAATCTCATCATAATTAAGTACCTCAAGACAAGGGCGATTTATAATTACAACAAACTGTTTGGAAGTATTAAAAGTGTCCAAGAAGATGTCCAAAATCTTTACACGCATTGACCCAGAGACTGTTTAGATGGATGTCACTGATGAGAAGATGACGGAGGTTTACTGTATGAAGACCGAAATAGTCTTAAACACCCAGCAGGCACAAGATGTCAACATGACGTCAGATTGAAGTTGTACCCCAACATCATGGGGATATTGCATTTTGTTTGGAAATTAAAATCTGGTTGACGTCAGAACTCGATATCAGACGATATCAACCTAAAATCACCCAAATATAAACGTCTAATGATGTTCCAGCTTGATGTTGTGTGGACGTTACCACTATGACGTCTATCAGAAGTTGGATTTTGGTTGCCATACCTGATGAGCAAATGTCAGTATGACGTTGGTTTAAGATGTTGTCTCGACGTTGGATTTTAGTCACTTTCTAACACAACCTAAAATCAACAAAATATCAACGTCATTTGCATTTTGTTATTGGACATCAAAATAACATTGTCCTTAGATGCTGGCTAGACATTGAATTTTGATCACCTGACATCACAACCTACAGTAAATTGAACCTAATATTAATGTCTTATGACATTGTGTGCCTGCTGGACAATAACTAAATGCACTACAGAATGTTAAGTTTACACACATCCACAAATTACATGTAAGTGCATCAGCTTTTTACAGTGAAATACTCACTACTCTTGAGCACTTTTACTTACTCATTCTTTGAGTAGTATTTACAACAAATACTTTTACTCTACTTGTACTTAGGGTTGGGTATCGAAACCCTGTGCCATTATAGCACCGGTACCTTTGTAACCGGTATGTACCAGACCGAATCAGCATATGAATTTCTGTGCCTAATTTCGGTACCACTGGTTCTGCGACAAGGACGTAAGAAGCATCAAGGGGTGCATCAAAGGGAACGCGACACGTAGGTACACGTTGTCACACCATCTCTTAACATTTAATTCTAAACAACTTTGAGGAATACGGACAGGCGATGTCAGGCGTTTGTTCTTGTTGCTTAGGGAACGGACGCACGCAATACAGCGCGTTCGGTGAGTGAGAGCGACTCTCTTCAGATAAACACACATGATCGCGTTCATCAAATTTGCTTAAACTAAGCGTTCTAAAGCTTATTTTACAAGCAACGATTCTGACACAGCAATGTGAAGCAGATGCTTCAAAATGCTTCAGATGCTACAAAAGTTGCGTGTAGGGGGGAAACACGTCAAATTTAATGACACATTTGAGGGCTCATAGAATCAACTTAAGGGCAGAGGAATGTCTCTGAAAGCTTGCGACATCATGCGGCACTTTCAATGAGTACGTACATTAACATCAATGCTCCGATTTTAATATGATTAAGACAATACTCTGATTAAGAGTCTAGACTACCTTGTAAACAGCGAATTTTTATTTATTTATTTATTTTTGATTACCTTAAAGAACCACAGACACCTGCGTCGCGAAATGCGGAGGTTTTTTCTTTCCATTCAACGTGCGGTATGAAATTCCATTAAAAGAGCACTCTTCCACCAGTCTTTACTTAATGCTCGCATCAAATACCTCAGTTTGCCATGGGGGCATGAATGAAATGTTCCTGATTGAAAGTGAAACTGCAGTTAAAGTCGAAAAATTAAAAATGAAACACCTGAAATTACATAACTCCGGATTATTTACATGATTATTTACTCTGAATTAATTGCATTACACAAACTCTGGAGGAAACATGGCTAGCGTGGTGACGCAGTGATGTTAATCGATCTATGTACTATAACATGTAAGACGGGATCATGTAAAGAACATTCAAAAAAGCAACTCATGTAAACGCCTTAATCATGTTATTGTCTTATTCAGATTAAGGCAAATCATTAGATTACTGATAACCATGTAACCATAGTCACAAGCCCCAACCCTAGAAAAAAGGAGTCCATTATTTTGATGACAGCCTTTCCACAGGTTAGTAGTAAGCTAATGTAATTTCATAATGCTAATCTTAATGCTAACCAACAGATGATCAAAAAAAATAAATTAATGTAATTCAAATATATAAAATATGAATTGATGTTTACTTTAAACTTAAATTATATTGTTCTATTAAATAAATTTTTTTTTAACAGATTTTGTCAAATAAAAGATATTTCTAGAGTCATCCACCATAATTTTGTGGCTCAAAAGTATAGATTCAGGCACCGTTTTGGACCCGATACTGTGTTAAAAGTATCGATTTAGCACCGGTATCGAAATAACCCCAAATGATACCCAACCCAATAAAAGCCAATAACCCAATAAAAGATTTTAAAAGATACCCAATAAAAAGATACCCAATAAAAGATTTTTCCAGAGTCATCCACCATAATTTTGTGGCTCAAAAGTATCGATTCAGGCACCGTTTTGGACCCGGTACTGTTTTAAAAGTATCGATTTAGCACCGGTATCGAAATAACCCCAAATGATACCCAACCCAATAAAAGCCAATAACCCAATAAAAGATTTTAAAAGATACCCAATAAAAAGATACCCAATTAAAAGATTTTTCCAGAGTCATCCACCATAATTTTGTGGCTCAAAAGTATCGATTCAGGCACCGTTTTGGACCCGGTACTGTTTTAAAAGTATCGATTTAGCACCGGTATCGAAATAACCCCAAATGATACCCAACCCAATAAAAGCCAATAACCCAATAAAAGATTTTAAAAGATACCCAATAAAAGATTTTTCCAGAGTCATCCACCATAATTTTGTGGCTCAAAAGTATCGATTAAGGCACCGTTTTGGCACCGGTACCGTTTTAAAAGTATCGATTTAGCACCGGTATCGAAATAACCCCAAATGATACCCAACCCAATAAAAGCCAATAACCCAATAAAAGATTTTAAAAGATACCCAATAAAAGATTTTTCCAGAGTCATCCACCATAATTTTGTGGCTCAAAAGTATCGATTAAGGCACCGTTTTGGCACCGGTACCGTTTTAAAAGTATCGATTTAGCACCGGTATTGAAATAACCCCAAATGATACCCAACCCTACTTGTACTACATTTTTGGGAAGTTAATTGTACTTTTACTCAAGTATGATTTTTCTGTACTTTTTCCACCACTGGCCACACGGTATTTCATCATCAGAATGTAATTGTACCTGGAACTGTGTGTTCATGACTGTGCTG
Organism: Danio kyathit; assembly: GCA_903798195.1. Taxonomy (NCBI): domain Eukaryota; kingdom Metazoa; phylum Chordata; class Actinopteri; order Cypriniformes; family Danionidae; genus Danio; species Danio kyathit. The sequence goes on along the minus strand of LR812536.1, from coordinate 13,379,778 downwards.
GTTGTATGATTTGATGGCAGTACATGATTGCACGCCGCTGCGCTTCAGGCTCTGGCGGGTGTTATTTGTTTTGGGAGAGCGAGTGCTGCGAGCTCTTACGCTTCCTCATATTGTGGCGTGGATCCATTAGTCTAATCTCTGGCTGTAATTGGCTGGTTCTGGCGCTCGGAGCGGGTTATGCAACAAAGCCCAACAGCACACTCTTGTTAATGTTTAAAGAGTCATTTGGGGAGCGAGAGCAATTTCAGCTAACTTCACTTCTTGATGCTTTGCTTGGATCATTTTCTGGATCTGACTCTGTGTGCAGCTGAGATTAGTGTGTGTGTGTGTGTGTGTGTGTGTGTGTGTGTGTGAAAGGGAGAGAGAGGCCATGCAGGTGTGAGTGTGTGTGTGTGTGTGTGTGTGTGTGTGTGTGTGTGTGTGTGTGCGCGTGTGTGAGTGAGATCGACCTTGCAGGTGCGTTTGTATGTGTGTGTATGGGAGAGAGAGAGAACTTGCAGGTGTAAATGTGTGAGTGAGATGTATCTTGCAGGTGTGTGTGTGTATGAGTGTGAGTAAGGAAAATTGACCATGCAGGTGTTTGTGTGTGTGTGAGAGATAGGGATCATGCAGGTGTGTGTGTGCATTTGGGAGCGACCATGCAGCTCTGTATGTACTGTGTGTGTGTGAGATCGACCATACAGGTGTGTGTGTGTGTGTGTGTGTTTGAGCAACTTGACATCTGTGTGTGTGTGTGTGTGTGTGTGCATGCATGTTTATCCATGCATGGATGTGTGTGAACGAGATTGTGTGTGCGTGTTTGTGTGTATGTGTTTGTGTGAGAGAGAAAGAGATAGACCATGCAGGTGTGTGTGAGCAACCATACACTGTGTGTGTCTGTGTGTGTGTGTGTGTACACTGTATCAACTATTCATTTGTGTGTGCGTGCGTGCGTGCGTGTGTGTGCATGCATGTTTATGCATGTATGGATGTGTGTGAACGAGATTGTGTTTGTGTGTATGTGTTTGTGTGAGAGAGAAAGAGATAGACCATGCAGGTGTGTTTGAGCAACCATACACTGTGTGTGTGTGTGTGTGTGTGTGTGTGTGTGTGTGTGTGTGTGTGTGTGTACTATAGCAACTATACATTTGTTTGTGTGTGTGTGTGTGTGTGTGTGTGTGTATATATATATATATATATATATATATATATATATATGTGTGTGTGTGTGTGTGTGTGTGTGTGTGTGTGCATTCATGTATATGTTTGTACTTATGTGTGCTTGCATATGTGAACGGCCATGCAGGTGTGTGTGGATGCGTATATGAGCGATCGACCATACAGGTGGGTGCGTGTGTGTGTGGGAGAGAGAAATCAGCCATGCAGGTGTGTGTGATCGAGATTTACCGTGTTTGTGTGTATATGTGTGAGTGACCATGCAGGTGTGTGCATGCATGTGTGAGAGATTGACCATGCAGGTGTGTGTGTGTGTGCGTGTCTGTGTGGGAGAGGGAGATCAACCATGCAGGTGTGTGTAAGTCACTTGAATCACTCAGGATCAAGTGTGCTAAATTAGTGTTCTTCAAAATAAATATAATTATAGTAATTGCAAAGGCAAACGAGGACTGCACCATTAATAAAACCACATCATGGTGTGTGTTATCAAATCTCAGTATCTGCAGTTTACAATAATGAAATAAATATATGTGCTGCTGCTTTTAGACACACACACTTCATGATCTAGTCTATCTAATGTCTATGTTTGCAGTATTCCATGCCACACACACACACACACACACACACACACACACACACACACACACACTCAGCATGGGCTGTTTATAGGTTGCATCTGGGAATGGAACATACGTCAAGCCTTTTTATAACGAGAAGCTTTCAAAATAAACTGGCTGTTGTCAATAGAATGGAAGCTGTGTCAGGACCCTGAGGTTTTCTGGCAAAATAAACAGCTTTGTTTAATGTTAGAAAGTCAAGGAAAAATGAAGACATAAATCTAGCAATCCTAAAGCTGAATAAGCTGAAAAATAATAATAATATTTTTTTTTATTACCCGTATTATTATTATTATTATTAGTAATAATAATAATAATAAAAATATTACTAAAAGTATTGTTATTGATGTTGTTGATTCATATAAAGAAATCAGATAATATAAAATCAAATAATTTATAAATAATATTATGATTATATTTTGTCGAATTTTAATTCTAACTATGATTTTTTAAAATAATTTAATTCCATCATTTCATTGTGAAGTAATAAAATAACTTGTTTAATGTAGTAGTAATAGTAGTAGTAGTAGTAATAATAATAATAATAATAATAATACTAATAATAAATTAATAATTTTACAAAATAAATATAAGCAAATGTAATCTACAACAGTAAATAATTTGCAAACTACAATTAATATTTATAATTGACAATTGAATTTTTAAAATGTAAATGAGGAATTAGTAATATTATTTTTATTATTATTATTATTATTATTGATGTTGTTGATTTGTATAAGAAAGGAAATCAAATAATATAAAATCAAATAATCTATAAATATTATTATGATAGCTATTTTTTAAATGCTGGATTTGTATTTTACTGTGAAATATTAAATTAGTAATTTTTGATTGTGTTAATGCTATTTTGTCGAATTTTAATTATAACTATAATTTTACTACATTTTAAAAATCATTTCAGTGAAGTAATGAAGTGTTCTTTAATGTAGTAATAATAATAATAATAATAATAATAATAATAATAATAATAATAATAATAATAATAATAATTGTACAAAATTATTGTATAAAAACAAATGTAATCTACAACTGTAATGTAATTTGCAATATTACATTGCAATAATAGTACTTTCTTTTTAATATACCGTAAAATGTTTTGCTAATAATTTGCTATTAAAATAAATAATAATAAATCAAATGAAATGTACTATTATTTATTTATTTATTATTATTATTATTATTATTATTGATGTTATTGATACATAAAATAAATGAAATAAAATAATATAAAATCAAATAATTTAAATGTTAAATTTGTTTTTTACTGTGAAATATTAAAACAGTAATTTTTAAATGTATTAATGCTATTTTGTTGCATTTTAATTATAACTATAATTTTACTTGATTTTTAAAAAATATTTAACCATGAAGTAAAAACAACTTGTTGTTTAATATAGTAATAATAATAAATAGCAATAATAATAATAATTTTGTAAATGCATATAAACAAACGCAATCTACAACTGTCATTAATTTGCAAACTACAAAACTACAATTTTCTTAAGTACTTTTTATTATACAGTAAAAAATTTCATTATTAAATAAGAAATTATTATTATTGTTATTATTATTATTCATTAATTCATTTTCCTTCGACTTAGTCCCTCTTTATTCATCAGGGGCCACCACAGCGGAATGAACTGCCAACTTATCCAGCAAATGTTTTATACAGCGAATGCCCTTCCAGCTGCAACCCAGTACAGGGAAACACCCATACACACTCACATTCACTCACACACACACGCACACACACACACACACACACACACACACACACACACACACACACACACACACACACATGTCTGCATGTCTTTGAACTGTGGGGGAAACCGGAGCACCTGGAGGAGACCTACACCAACACGAGGAGAACATGCAAACTCCACACAGAAATGCCAACTAACCCAGCCGGGACTCGAACCAGCAACCTTCTTGCTGTGAGTGCTACTGTTAACCACTGAGCTACAGTGTCGCTGTTATTATTATTAATATTATTATTATTACTATTTTAATCTTAATGAAATGTCCTCCCCCAAACTGCATTGCCCAACTAAGATGCAAAATGTGAAATCTGTCTTTCAGGCTAATTTTAAGGACAAACTATTCACCCGTAGTACAGATCATAACAAATTATCTTGCAGGCAGAAAATTTCCCATCAGGCCAAAACCCAGTGACCTCTGTTCTGTCACTGAATAATCTTGTGTGCTAAAAAACTGTTCTCTGACCTTCTTCCCGCAAAACTGACCAATCTCGTTTAAACGGTGGTCAGTTTGACCCCTCTGCCCCTTTCAGCTCCTTCCTGGGGGGCAAAATGCAAAGCAAAACCCAAAGCTGACGTGCCTCCAGATGTTTCCTCATGTCCAACATCAGCGTTCAGCCAAATGAAACTCGCCATCTGCCCACACAGACAGCTTCATTAGCTTTCTGCATGACATTCACTTACAAACGGCCACTTCCTCTGCCGGCCGTTTGACACTCAGGAATCATGTTTGTTGAACATTTTATACATTAGAGAAGAGTTTGACACCTGCAGAGGGTATTGTGTGTGCTGAGGAGATTCAAGATTTTCTCATATTTAAGCTGGCTGCAATGAGGAGTAATGCACAGAAAGAGCACACAAATGATTATCAGTCAACATAAGCTTTCTGACCCGCGCTTTAATGCTCTTAAAGGAGACCTATTATTCAAAAATCACTTTTATAAGGGATTTAAACACAGTTGTGAGGAAAGAGATCTGTGATTATAACCAGGCTCTAGTGGTAAAATACCACTAGGTTTTTTATAATCACACTTGATAAAAAACAGCCTGCAGAAACACTTTGATTAACATTCTTCTTTCATCAAAGACCCGCCCATTAGTGATCTCTCCCTCATTAGCTTAGGATGTTTGTCTATTTTTTTTAAACTGCCACTATGCTGATACATATGCATTTGTAGATCTGCCCTCTTTTGAAAAGAGTGCTGGGAGCATAATCTCATTTGAATTTAAAGCGGTAGTCACCAAAATTAGGATTAGGATCAAAGCCTATATATAATGAACAGTTTCAAACTGTTATCAAACATTATCTGTGGGGTATTTTGAGCTGAAACTTCACACACACATGCTCTAGAGACATCATACTTCTGCAGATCACAGTTTTAAAAAATGTTTTTTCCAACAAAGAAATTGTAATTTTATTTTTAAACATGTATTAAATATTTATTAAAATAAGAATACATTTGGAATTCAAAATTATTTTTTGATGTAATATAACTATTTAAAATAAAAAATGAAACAATTAAAATGATGAAAAAATATCTTAAATGTAATTTATTTCATTTATTGCTAAATTTAATTTCTGATGCATGCTATCTGCTTGTTAAGTTTGACGTCACGTGAAGCAGCTTCCGGGTCCAAGCCCTCTATCAAACTGTATGGGGAGACTCAACAAATGGTAATAATAAATGTTTGCAAAGTGATGTAATACTTTTGAAAATCACGATCGCAGTATAGAAGATGAACCGTCGCCCCAGTCTGAGGTCAAGAGCACTCTGAAGCAGGTTTTCATTCAGGATATCTCTGTACATTGCTGCATTCATCTTTCCCTCTATCCTGACTAGTCTTCCAGTTCCTGCTGCTGAAAACCCCCACAGCATGATGCTTCACTGCAGGGATGGTATTAGCCTGGTGATGAGCGCTGCCTGGTTTTCTCCAAACACAACGCCTGGCATTCACTCCAAAGAGTTCAGTTTTAGTCTTATCAGACCAGAGAATTTTGTTTCTTATGGTCTGATAGTCCTTCAGATGCCTTTTGGCAAATTCCAGGCGGGGAGTGGCTTCCGTCTGGCCATACAGGCCTGATTGGTGGATTGCTGCACAGATGGTTGTCCTTCTGTAAGGTTCTCCTCTCTCCACTAAAGAAAGCTGGAGCTCAGACCGAGTGACCATCGGGTTATTGATCACCTCCCTGACTAAGGCCCTTCTCCCCCGATCACTCGGCTTAGATGGCCGGCCAGATCTAGGAAGAGTCCTGGTGGTTCCAAACATTTTCCACTTACGGATGATGGAGGCCACTGTGCTCATTGGAACTTTCAGAGCAGCAGAAATTTTTCTGTAACCTGAGACAATCCTGAGACAATCCTGCCTCGGTGGGCTACAGACAATTCCTTTGTCTTCAGTTTGGTTTGTGCTTTGACATGCACTATCAACCCTGGGACCTTATATAGACAGGTGTATGCCTTTTCAAATCATGTTCAATCAACTGAATTTACCACAGGTGAACTCCAATGAAGCTGCTGAAACATCTCAAGAATGATCAGTGGAAACAGAATGTACCTGAGCTCAATTTAGAGCTTCACGACAAAGGCTGTCAATACTTATGTACATGTGATGTTTCAGGTTTTTATTTTGAATACATTTTCAATAATTTCAAAAGATCTTTTTTTCATATTGTCATTATGGGGTATTGTGTGTAGAATTTTGAGGAAATAAATGAAGGTATTCCATTTTGGAATAAGGCTGTAACATAAAAAAATGTGGAAAAAGTGCAGCGCTATGAATACTTTCCGGATGCACTGTAACAAGCCGATAAGCCAAACAGCACTTTTACTCCCGATTCACAGGGGGTGTCAGCATCAACGCTTCCCATTCACTTTGAATAGGGAACATCAAGCGTTGGCAAACTGAATTGTGGATCCGTCGGTGCCTCTTCATCGGCATTGCTCGCTGCAGAAGTTTGAAATTTTGTAATTTTTCAAGCAACAATGGAAATCATTTTCCAATCAGATCGCTTGATGCAAATACCCCAGCTCAGACTAGCCAGCTGCGGTCTAATTTCATTGGCTGACTCTGCTATGATGATCGCGTCAGCCTCAACTTCAGACATGCCCTTTGTCAAGCATTGACGCCGATGCCCCATGTGAATCGGGCGTTACCGTTGATTTTGTTGAATGTTTGTTGATTTATCATTTTTATGAAAGACTTTACAGTTTTAAGAAATATTTTAAACATAACATAAAATGAAATATTATTATTATTGTTATTATTATTAATATTATTTTAATCTTAATTAAATGTCTTTCCCAAAACTGTGTTTTCCATATAGATATAAAATGTGAAATTTGACTTTCATGCTAATTCACCCATAGTACGGTTCATAACAAATGATCTTGTCTTGCATGAATAATACTTTGTTTGGTAAGGGGTGTTTGTACTTATCAGTTTGTTCTATGAATCCCATAGAGTTACATAGAGGATTTACAGTCAGCTCTATAGACATGGAGTAAAAAGACACCCAGCAACACCTTATCATCATTGTGCCATTGAGTTTTCCACAGCCAAAAACCACTAACATTTTCTGCATAAGCATACAGTGACATGTTGTTGATGCTCAGGTATAGAGATGAGCAAACAGGAGAGATGAGCTTGGTTTCCCTCTCAAAACCTTACAGGCCCACAGAGAGACTATTAGCAAACCCAATAAAGAAGTATGAAATGGCATTAGCTCTATCCCATAGCAAACGCTCTACTCTTTTACCAGATCTTTTAAGCCTTAAGCCGAGGCTATAAGCTCCACTCGCTCTTACACACTTTTGAGGAGGTTTGCAGGGTAATCCAAATTTTCACGGTAGATGCCGACATGACATTTCACACGGTCATTTTAGATGTGTCCTCATATTTAATAATGCAGTACAGTTGAAGTCAGAATTATTAGCCCTCCTGAATTATTAGCCTCCCCTCCTCAATTTCTGTTTAACGGAAAGAAGATTCTTTCAACACATTTCTAAACATAATAGTTTTAATAACTCATCTCTAATAACTGATTTCTTTTATCTTTGCCATGATGACAGTAAATAATATTTTACTAGATATTTTTCAAGACATTTCTAAACATAATAGTTTTAATAACTCATCTCTAATAACTGATTTATTTTATCTTTGATATGATGACAGTAAATATGATTTTACTAGATATTTTTCAAGACACTTCTAAACAGCTTAAAGTGACATTTAAAGGCTTAACTAGGTTAACTAGGTTCATTAGGCAAGTTAGGGCAATTAAGCAAGTCATTGTATAATGATGGTTTGTTCTGTAGACAATAATACAGTAATAGGCAATAATTAAAGGCATTGATGTGATTTAAAAAAGAAGAAGCTGCTTTTATTCTTGTCGAAATAAAACAAATAAGGCTTACTCCAGAAGAAAAAATATTATAGGAAATATTGTGATAAATTCTTGCTCTGTGTAAGGTTCAAGAAACCCTCGAGTACTTTTTTTGAGATGTTAACAGATTTGTGTGTTGAGCATCAGTTAAGACAACCTGTCACCTTTAATTGTGGGGAAAACTGGATCATTTTGAGCATTTGTTAGCTAATTTCAGCTTCCGGGTTTAAAATAATTTTTGGGGCGGGATCAAAATCGGTGACGTAGTGCAAATCTACTAGTGAAGTGATGACACGTCGGTTTCTCATTAATATTCGTAGCTGAGTTTTCTTATCCTATGAGAAGACCCTGCTGCTTAATTATTCATGACTGAACGTGCTTTTCGAAGGCAAGGCAAACCTGCCTATGATGATGGCTGGGTGAGACCGCGTCCACGGACTCTGGGTCTTATGTGTTTGTTTCTATGATCTACGGGGTTTGTTGCATGTGTTTCCCCATGATGCTTTTAGGGCCGATACAGCAAAGCTGTTTGTGTGCAGCAAGCATTATTGTCTAGAGAGCTGTACGAGAACCGGAGAATGGCGCACTTTGTGTTTTATAAGTTGAGTTTGTTCACATTTAGACACATCGCCTATATCCGTGCTGCTGTGATATTTTTAAAATCCTCCAGATTACCGGCAGGGCTAATGGTTGAAATAGACAGGGCAAGAGACCTGCTGCACTGAGTCTGCATTCAGACCCGGGGATTGAGGAGGAGAAAAGTCTTTATGTATAGTGTTTATATAAACACGATTATTTTTATAATGAAATAAATTGTGGTTATGTGTATATGAAATTACGAATAACAAATGTAGCAGGGCGTTAAATTACTGTTCATTTCTTTGCATTTTAACTTTGTAAACTATAAAATCATGGGTCTCCTCACGGTTTGGGTCTCATTTTGTGAGCCAACTGACAACATTTGTTCCCTCCCCTCTTTTTCCTCTGCTCTGCTGGCCACGCCCACTCCACGCCCATTATGATGCATTTTTTGAAATAATTCTGAGGTAGACTTGAATCGAAAGAGGGGGGTTTCATTACCCTTTAAACATCATTTGGCAAATATTTAAAAAAAAAAAAAAAAAATCACAGGAGGGTGAATCATTCTGACTTTAACGGTATCATTATAATAAACATGTATGCTATTTTTATGATGGACCCTTTGAAATAAATATGGTCACACTTTATTACAAGGTACAATCATGACTATTAACACAAAGTACTAATTAACTGCTTATTATTAGTTAGTAGATAGCAGGTTTAGGTATTGTGAAGGACTAAGGAGGTAGAATAAGATCATATTTTATAAGAACTAATTAACAGCCAATATATTATCAGTTTATTTTTGTTTATTTCAGTTGCAATACATATTTGTAAAGGCTGTTTTCAGTCATAAATCTGCACTTCAGCAGCTTACACACCAAACTTTATAATTGTATTCAAATATAATTTTTTTCTGAATTGCGCAGGGATAAAAAGATAAACAAAACAAAAATCAGTCTAACGTGTTGTGGAAATAAAAGAAAGAATAATTATGTATGACTTTTTTTCTAGAAGGGAATGCAAATTTTACTTACTGCAATAATGCCTCATTTGCATATTTAATCATATTATTTGTACAATTCTTTTTAATTTTATTTATGAATTTTTGGCAGATTACAATAAAAAAAAGAGAAAAAAAACATTCATTCTTTCATTTTCCTTTGGCTTAGTCCCTTATTTATCAGGGGTCGCTACAGTGGAATGAACCGCCAACTATTCCGCCATTTGTTTTAAGCAGTGGATGCCCTTTTAGCTGCAACCCAGAACAGGGAAACACTCATACACACTCATTCACACACACACAACTTAGTTTATCCAATTCACTTATACATACCTGTCAACATTGGGATGTGAAAATAAGGGATATGGCCACCATAATAAGGGAAATTTCCAATGGTGTAAAGTAACAAATTACAAATATTCAAATTACTGTAATCGAGTAGTTTTTCTTTACTAAGTAGTTTAAAAAATGTTTTAAAAATATATATATATATATATATATATATATATATATATATATATATATATATATATATATATATATATATATATATATATATATATATTTAAAAAAAAAAAACCCAGCAGGCACAAGACGCATTCCTGTCAACTATCCCTTTTTTTCCCGGGATTCTCCCGTATTTTACAGTTCTATCATCCCATAAAGGTATTTTCCCCTATTTCTCCCGTATTTTCAGTCTTTCTCTGAAGGGTGGCAATAAACATTAAAGAGCCGATCCTCCCTATACACAACCCATACCGCCGAACCACCATGGGCCGCCCTTGCTCTTAAATGCGAGTCTGTTCTGTGCTTTCATTTTATTTAGGCATGAAAACACTTTAAAATAAATATAAAAATGGCGGGATTCTCTTTCCTTTTATTGCAGGTGCCGTTGCCCCTCCTATGCAATCCTCAAAACAGTCATGTAGGGGTGCATGACTGTCGGCTGACGCGCTCCATAGTGATAAAAAGAGGCTGTTTCCCAAATGGATTCTGTACACGCGATTTGAAACGAAACGAAAGCGAAAGTCTGGGTTTTGGCTGCGTGTTTAAACAGACATATACACATAATTAATAAAAATAACATCTAAAGATGTCGATCTTGGTGGGTTTTTTTTTTTTAAACACAACTAATTTCGACCAAAATGAGCATAAAAAGTTAGGAAAGCAATTGAATGCTTTCTTTATAACATTAGATGGTTGCATTTTTAAAGTGACACCTGTTATTTAATGTAATCAAACGAAAAAAATCTAAATAAATAAGAGATTCATTCGTTGCTCTTTAATCAGAATGTGTAAGTTATACTGTGCAGAAACGGCTAATGAGATTTGAGAGCTTGATTTTATTTCATTATAATAGCTATTAATTTTAATAAGCTGAACTGTTTGCTAATGTATTTGCTGCTAATGTATACTATTTATTTTTTCTTTTGTAAATAATAATATTAAAACAAATTACTGACCATTTAACTGTTTATTTACAATGAAACAGCTCCAAATCAACATATTTAGTAATTTTGGGGATTTTTTAATGAGGGGTGGGGGGGCATCGGGGGAATCCCTTATTATGGTGGGCATATCCCTTATTTTCACATCCCAATGTTGACAGGTATGACAAGACGTCAACATGATGTCAGATTGACGTTGTACCCTAGCGTCATGGGGACATTGCATTTTGTTTGGAAAACAAATCGGGTTGACGTCAGAACTCAACGTCAGTCCAAAGTCAATGTCCAACCTAAAATCAACCAAATATCAGCATCTAATGATGTTACAGCTTGATGTTGTGTGGACGTTATCACTATTATGTCTATCAGACGTTGGATTTTAATTGCCATATCTGATGAATAAATGTGAGTATTTGACATATGATGTTGGTTTAAGATGTTGGCTGAACGTTGGATTTTGGTCAGTTACTAACAACCTAAAATCAACCAAATATCAACGTCATTTGACGTCATTATTAGACATCAAAATAACGTTGTCCTTTGACGCTGGCTAGATGTTGACTTTTGGTCACCTGACATCACAACCTAAATCTAAGCTAATATTAACATCTTATGACGTTGTGTGACTGCTGGGCAATAACTAAATGCACTACAGAATGTTACGTTTACACATATCCACAAATTACATGTACGCATCAGCTTTTAACAGCGTAATACTCACTACTCTTGAGTACTTTTGAAAGGGCTACTTTTTGCTTATACTATACTACATTTTTAGGCAAGTAATGGTACTTTTACTTGAGTATGATTTTTCAGTACTCTTTCCACCACTTGATACACTCCCTAAATAAATCCTCAAATTACTAAAAATGTTCTTCTGGAGCTTTTTTATTGTAAATAAACAGTTAAACGGTCAGTAAAATGTTTTATTATTATTATTTACAAAAGAAAAAATAAATGATATACATTAGCAGCAAATAAATGAATAATTAAAATAATTAAAAGCATTCGATTGCTTTCTTAACTTTTTATGCTCATTATGAACAAAATTAGTTGTCTTTGGAAAAACCCCCCACCAAGATTGACATCTTTAGATAAAAAAGATGCGTCTATTTATCACTATGGAGCGCGTCTGACAGTCACCCACTGCTATATGACTGTTTTGAGGATTGCGTTGGAGGAGCAACAGCACCTGAAATGAAAAGGAAAGAGAATCCCGCTGTTTTTATATTTATTTCAATATATATTTTAAAGTGTTTTCATGCCTAAATAAAATGAAAGTACAGAACAGACTCACATTAAAGAGGAAGGGCGGCCCCTGGTGGTTCGGCGGTATGGGTTGTGTATAGGGAGGATCGGCTCTTTAATGTTTATTGCCACCCGTCAGAGAAAGACTGAAAATATGGGAGAAATACGGGAAAATACCTTTACGGGATGATAGCGGGATAGAAGTGTAAAATAGGGGAGAATCTCTGGAAAAACGGGAGGGTTGACAGGTATGCTTATAGCGTGTGTCTTTGAACTGTGAGGGAAACCAGAGCACCTGGATGAAACCCAGCCATAGACATAGACACACACATATATATATATATATATATATATATATATATATATATATATATATATATATATATATATATATATATATATATACTGAAAAGTATAGATAGTAACATCTTAAGCACATGAATAATAAAACAACAACAACATACATTTGTACAATTCTTAATGCAAGCAATCAACTTTGGGTTAAAAAAAAAGAATAGTTATAACCATATAAGTTCCAGTGTCTTGCCTGAATAACTCCTAGTCCCTCTTCCTGTAAATAACCCTGCCAGCATCGATTATCCTGAACGTCAGCATGTATTATCTTTAACTGTTTGTCATTCTGCTCGTCTGATCGCAGAAAACCCCTCACTTTCTTCCATTTCCATATTAATGGAAACAAGTATGGTATGACCTGAGCTTTGTCAGAAAGCCGAAGCTGCTCCTGTAATCAGAGGTGTCATGATGGACTCGATTTTCTTTGATTTTCTTTATTTATTTGTCTGCTTGCCGTTTATCACTATAGCCTCATTAGTATGACGCTGGTGGACGGAGGAGGAGAGCAGGTCTTTAGTCATTTAAGGACACGCTTTTCTCTGCCTTCATTACTCAAAAAGTGCTGCTTTTGTGTGTGCGTGTGTTGGTATACGTGTCGATGTAAGCATATCTTGATCGATTCAGAGCTGTTTTGAATTACTGGTATGATTTCACATTGGCCTTCACTCATTTTCTCTGAGTGATTCTATAAAATTTTAAAACCAGACATATTATTTCAGTATGACTGTAAAGTTCTTTTGCCAAACAGGCCAAGAATGTGATTTAATTTGTTGTTGTTAATTTGATTTTTATTTGATTTTATTTTATTTTATTATTTTTTGTGTGTTTTTATTTTTGCAATTATATTTATTTTTATTTAATTTAATTTAATTTTCAGAATTTTTTTAAGTTAATTAAATTATTTTGTTTATATTTTTTTTGTTTTGTGTTTTTATTTTTCCAATTATATATATATTTTAATAAATTTAATTACATGTTTTTATTTTATTTTTAAAATGTAAGTAAATAAGGTTAATTTTTAATTTTAAATTTTTTATTAAATTAAATTTAATTTTAAGTTTTTATTTTATAAAATGTAAGTAAATTGAATTAAATGATTTTTTTCTGTTTTGTATTGTAGCCATAAATGCCATGACAAACATGTATTTAAAGTACAAAAAAAGTTATGAATGTAAAAATAGAGTCAAAAGTATAATATGATATAGTCTAAAATAATGTTATTTTTAATTTTCCAAACATATAGTTTAATACAGAAGTATAATTAAATATAATATTTTTTAATGTAATATTAAATTTTTTGCCAAATGTAGACTAGAAGCAAAGCTAGAGGTAAAGGTTCAAGAGAATCATAATATAATATAATATAATATAATATAATATAATATAATATAATATAATATAATATAATATAATATAATATAATATAATATAATATAATATAATATAATACATGAGCAATTTCACACGAGTAGCAGTGCAATATGGCTGTATATCGGCACTGGTGGGAGACGTGTTGGCACGAGGCCGCAGGTCAAGTGCCTTAGTGTCTTACCAGTAGGGGTGTCAAAATTAATTGTTTCTTCGTGCACCGCGATGCAGACGCGGACAATTCGGTATCGGTTCAGTAATAATCATAACCGGTTATTATGTACTGACGTCATTTATCTCCTATGCGCTATGTCGCGGTAGCTTACTATGGCGAGGGAGGGGAGGCGAGCGCAAGTGTTTACAATGCTTCGCCTACTTGACGCACAAACTGCACAATTTCACTGCGGTTGAGAGAATGAAAGTAAACTCCATTACTCTCTCTTTCTCTCTCGCTGTGGCCCATTTTACCTGCTGGCATGACTTTCTCTCCTCTCGTCCGTTTCGCGAGGTGCGCGCGCAGTCAGCGGAGGTGCGCGATGCGGCGCCAGGCGAAGGTATAACTCCAGCTTGATAGGGCGATACTTCTGGATAGAGGTCTGCATTCCCGCGGGTGTGTAAGGCGGGAGCCGCTGGACCAGACCAGATTTCTTGCGGCGCGGAAATAAATTTCCGAATAAAGTGCGGGAGCGGTCGGTAACTCTGGTGTAAGTTGAACGGGAGCGGGCGGTCTAATAATATCGCTCCCGAGCAAGCACGTGTGTGTGTGTTTACGTGTGTGAATGAGAGAGAGCGATGCTGTGTGTTGCTGTCTATGTTTGTGAGTGCGTGTATGTGTGTTAATGAGAGGGCGTGATGCTCTGTGTCGCTTGCTTGGTGCTGTGTGTCTATGTGTGTGTTTATACAGACAGCCCCAAATATAAAACTGTGTTTGGGGAAAGCATCGACAATGCACCGTGATGCACCGAGATATCGAATTGAACCGAATCGATGGCATGATAATCGTAACCGAACCAAACCGTGAGACCAGTGTAGGTTCACACCTCTACTCACCAGCCTTATCTCACCAGCCTTATATATACAGTCTTATCAGACTGCTACTCGTGATATTGCGTTTATACAACAGTTTGACAGCATAATCATGTATATAAAAAAGAAAATCAAACACGGAGAGTCTCAAAAATCCTTTTCTATGAGAAACTATTTTTTTCCGCCACTCATTCACATCTGCAGCTGACATCAGAACAGCAGAATCCGTTGCTACTTCACAAACGTCACTTTAGAGCTAGTGTTTGAATGATTCTCTAGTGTAATGTCTAAAGTTATGACAAAACAAGTTATTTTGCTGACATTTTAAGATTATAAAGCTGAACAACATGAAATACCATCAGTCAACAGAAATTTCCGAGTATTTCACTGTTGCAATCGGGAGATCACAATAATTAACCCTAAAAGCGAAAGCAAAACAAACACTAGCAGATTATTATGATATAAATACAGCACTATAACATACAAAAGACAGAGATTGACTTAGAATGTCACTTACCTGTTCTGTAATGATTCGATCAGCTGGAGTTTGAAATATGAAAGAAAACGCTGAGTTTTTCTCCCCTAAGAACTTATTATGTGGTCTCTATCATCATCTAGTGGCGCAATCGTCCTTGCTCTGCTCATTCTTGCCTAAAAAAGTCCCAAAAGTACATTATGTTGTCCAACAGCTGCACTATTTGTCAAACTGTAGTGAGTTTATTGATCTGCTGTCTATGTGGGCGGAGTAATACAGAAGAGTAAAGAGGCTGTAAGAGTACTGTTATTGCAGAATAAAATGCTTTTACCTGTGTGTGTGTGTGTGTGTGTGTGTGTGTGTGTGCGTGTGCGTGTGCGTGTGCGTGTGCGTGTGTGTGTGTGCACGTGGAAGCATATCTTGACCTTCATCCTCCTTGAACTCAGGCTTCAGATCTGTATTGAATTACTGATGTGATTTCATATCAGGCTTATTTTCTCCAAGTGATTCTAGAATTGTAAAAACAGACGTATAATTAGTGGATCTTGAGCTTTTCTTCCTGTTCTAACATGAGGGGCTAATGGGCTGTGAGATTTATGCTTGATTGGTTAATTGATTTTCATTGACTGTGTCTGTGGAGCATAATGTGTCATTTTTATTTAATTTTAACCAACATATTAGGGGATAAACACGGCTTGTATTGTAGAAAACTGACCATTTTTTGTAGGACTGCATAATTTTCTGCCAAACATAGACTAGAATCATGTAATAAATGTTTTTTTTTATTTATTTTTTATTTTTTTTATTTTATTTTATTTTATTTTATTATTTATTTTATTTTATTTTATTTTATTTTATTTATGTATTTATTTTTATTATTTATTTTATTATTTAGTTTATTTTATTATTTTTATTTTATTATTTATTTTATTTTACTTTTTAGTTTTGAATTTTCAACTTTTCAGTAGGATTTTAATTTGTGTTTTTGCTGCAAATGTTTTTTTGTTTATTAGTTTTATTTTATTTTATTTTATTTTATTTTTTATTTATTTTATTATATTTTTTATTTTTGTATTTTCAACTTTTTTTGTAAGATTTTAATTTGTGTTTTTGCTGCAAATGTTTGTTTATTAGTTTTATTCATGATCATGAGTTTAAAATAATTATAATAATTGCATTTATGAATATAATTAATTAAATTGAATACAAAAATAAAATGTATATTTTATTTATGTAATAATTTAATATAACAAATTTAAAATAATTAAACAAAACAAGAAATAGATAATATATAATATGATATAATATAATATAATATAATATAATATAATATAATATAATATAATATAATATAATATAATATAATATAATATAATATAATATAATACCAAATGTAGACCACAAGTGAACATAGAAAGAAAGTTGTTCTTTCCTCCTAAAAACTAATCTAAATCTAAATGCCACTTTAAAACTTGGCCTACTGTACTCAGTGTTTCCTCTAGGATTTTTTCCAGCTGTGGCGGCAGGCCTTTTACAGAGATCTACCAACTACCTATGACGTTATTTCAATGACAAATGTCGTGAGCACAGTATTACAAGCCGAGATTGTATTCATATAATATGAGCATGCGAATCTCTTTGCTTGCGCGCTGATTTCCTCTGCTCGTGCACAAAACTTCTTGCACGCCCTCAAATAGCTACGCTGCTCAAGTGCATATTTTCTTGTGTGCACTCAAATAAACGCTGCTGAAGTGCAATTTTGCGCATTTATGTGGTGAGTATGTCTTTAACATTTATTAGATTTGCTAGGAATATTTATAAATGTCTTCAATAGACCTACAGAGCGGTATTAATGCGTCCTGAAGTAAAATGAAACGGCTATAAACTCCAGCAAGATAAAGTCTGTTTGTTGTATGCAGAACCATAGACCTTTATCTATAAATAAAGTATAATTATGGAAACTGTGTTCATCCTAACTGTAAGCTAAGTCGTGTTTGCTGGCCTCACGCATCACACTCCTGTCAGTCAGACAGTTATCATGTCAGCTTAAAGGGTTAAACAAATAACGCACAGCACTACTACGGTTACAGAAAAGTTTGCCCTGTTATAATTCACTTACCTTTTAATACGTTTTGGTGCGATTATAACTCGCTATTTTAAAAAAAAACGACTGAATGTTTTGATTGAGAATCTGTAATGTAGCTGTGGCGGGATGAATTTTGTTGTGGCGCCCCGCCATGGAAGAATGAATGTAGCGGAAACCTTAGTACTGTACCATAGTAAAACTAAAACAACAAAACAAGGAGGATATTCCAGTGTCCTCATTGTGAATGAAAGTCAAAACCGGAGACAGCAGGTTAGGAAGAGGAATAGACATGGCTTTTTATTGAATCTATTAAATGAACACATGCTGCTGATTTGTGCGTCTGCTTCTCATCCTGTGTGTGTGTGTGTGTTTGTGAACCGGCAGAAAGATTTCAGCTACAGTCCTATAAGCTCATTAAGAGCAGCAGAGCAGAACACAGAGATCTGTCTCTGCTCATCCTCCACAGGCCTGAGAGAAACACACACACACACGCATCATTATGAGGACTTTTCATAGTCATAATGGTTATTGTATTGAGCTTATATTCTATCCCGACCCCTTAAAGCAAGACACTGCTGGTCAAAAGGAAAAGAATTTACCATACTTCCACAGTTGATTGCGAACATTAAAGTTGCCCTATTAAGATAATATGGGTTGACCTAGGCATTGAATAATAAGAGACCAGTATATGTATATGGCACACCGTGAGCCTCAAACACCATCGTTTCGTCATTCCATAATTGTAAAACCACATTAAACAGTATGCCTGATAGAACACATAGCAGACTGTTGCGTGACTCAAGATTTGCATCACATTCTACGTTATCCAGCCCTGACAAGCAGCCAGTCGCGTCATCAGGAGATCAGCAGCCAAAGCACAGACTGAGGTTGCGTCCGAAATCGCATACTTCCATACTATACAGTACGCTAAAATCAGTATGCGAGCCGAGTAGTATGTCCGAATTCATAGAATTCGAAAATCAGTATGCGAGAAGTACCCGGATGACTTACTATTTCCGGCGAGATTCTGAAGTGCGCATCCCATGGACGCTGCGATATCCCATGATGCCCCGCAAGAGAATGCATGAATGGACGTGAAGCGACGCAACTGAAGCAGGTAGGTCACGTGACCATGACAAAATGGCGGATGTAGTACGTCCGAATTCCATTCATACTGCTCACATTCATACTGTATAGAACGTACTTTTCTAACGGCCGAGTAGTACGTTTAAATTCAAATGCAGTACCTACTGAGTAGTAGGTGGTTTCGGACGCAGCCTGATAGTTTGCAGTGTGGGATTACCTCAAGTTGTGTTTGATAAGCCACAACGTTTCCCAGCAAGATGACAATGACCATTTTCCTCCCTTAGTTGTTTTTAAGTTTGTTACTTTTAGTTTGAAATCGGGAGATGCAGATTGGTTACTCTGCGTCCAGGCGCCATCCGTCACAGTCCAAAGACATGTGAATTGAATAAACTAAATTGGCCTTAGTGTATGAGTGTGTGTGTGAATGGATGTGTATGGGTGTTTCCCAGTACTGGATTGTGACTGTTACATTATCTGTATTCAGATTAAAATGCTATGACTTTTCATTCATTTTCCTGTGGCTAAGTCCCTTATTTATCAGGGGTCGCCACAGCGGAATGAACCACCAACTCCTCCAGCATATGTTTTACACAGCGGATGCCCTTCCAGCTGCAACCCAGTTCTGGGAAACACCCATACACACTCATTCACACACATACACTACAGCCTATTTAGTTTATTCAATTCACCTATAGCGCATGTCTTTGGACTGGGGGGGGGGACCGGAGCACCCAGAGGAAACCAGCACGGGGAGAACATGCAAACTCCACACAGAAATGCCAACTGACTCGGCCAGGACTCGAACCAGCTACTTTCTTGGTGTGAGGCGACAGTGCTAACCACTGTGCCACCGTGTCGCCCTATGACTAATCATCCGCACATTATTGCAGTATATTATCCCTAAAATATTCCTTTATTAATCTCTCGCATTCACGTATCCCCAACATTCATCTTCTCATGCCTTCTCTTTTCCACTGTATCCGAAAGCAGCTTCATCTGAGAATCAATTGGCTTTTCCGCCGCTAGCAATGCTGATTCAATTTCTTTCTGTCCGCCTTGATAACAGCAATCGTCCCCTTGTTCCCTTTGCCTCTTTTCTCCTTTCTGTTCAACATTTCACCCTTTTCACCCAATTTCTCCTTCACTTGGTTTCAGGCGTCAGAATGAAAGCTTCAGACACTTCTGTAAACATTAGCATAGCGGCGAGTGGCATAGCTCTTGTATCAACTGAGATTGTTAGCATTTTTAGGTTAATGTGTTGTTGAATTAGAAAAAACGCACACGCACACATGCAAACACACACACACACACACACACACACACACACACACACACACACACACACACACACACACACACACACACACACACACACACACACACACACACACACACACACACACACACACAGCAGGGTAATGTCACTGGATTGGTCAACAGGGGAATATAAATGTGTTTCTCTGTGGAGCTCTGAATGGGAGAAAACACCTTGACTGTAAATGATTTGACTGTGTTTGTGATTGAGAGTGTGAGCATTTCTCTGCTGTTTACTAGCTTTACCCGAACTGCAAATGGAAACAAAGATATTTTTTTAAAGACTTTTCTTTACTTGACTTGTAAATGACCTTTTGCAGAGTCTCTGAACTGGTGTGATGCGAGTATTCAGAGTAGCGGTAAACAATATAGGGAGCGCGTCACAGGTCGTCATAGTTCAAAAATGAACCAATGTGAATATAAAACCAACTTCACCTCAGTAAAGCAGGCTAGGAGGAATAGCGCTATTTACTTGTGTTTTGTTGTTAAACTAAATACAAATCTGTGTCTGTGTGTGTGTGTCGCTTGTAATAGGCTGACTGGACTCTGTAGCATCCAGCTGAGTGTTTTTTGGGAGACCTATTTAATCACTATACATGCTTCCGTGGCCCAATATGTACCTGCTACATGTATAGAAATAATGCTGATATAATATATAACACAATCGATAGTTGTCAAATATATTGAGTGGATATGTTTGTAAATCTGACTTTGAAAGAGTCAGTGCCTCACCAGCCACAAACCTCACCGCACGTCACCCGGCACTCATGTCTCATCACAAAGGGGCAAACAAAACTGACATTATTTTTATCTGGATTTTCTCTTATTTGGTAGTGCCCAATTTTAACGTGAGATTTTGAAAACCAAATCTAAATTTAGCGGGAACGGTCGGGTCAGGTAGAAACTGGGGCAGGTCGGGCAGTGGGTGAACAAAGACTAAATATACAGGGGGAGCGGTCGGGTGCGGTATAAAACCTGGCGGGAGCGGGATTAAAATTTCAGTCCCACACAGATCTCTAGTGTCATCCTTCCTCCAGCGTGCAAAAGTAACTCCAATATTGATTCAGGATTTTAAAAGGTTTTGATTCAGCAATTGATTTTAGAGTATTTTGAATAGAGATGCGCCATTGTACAAATCTATATTTGTTGACAGACAGACAGCTACTTATCAGAATCATGGGAAATGTCAGCCTGACAGTATTTAATTGGATGAACATTTTTTTAGTTTTATGACTTACCCAGAATATAAAAATGCATATAAACACATTTAGATCATTTACTTTAATCATTACTATTGGAATGTGAAGAGACTTTCAACCAGCACAACAAAAAATGTTTCTGAAGACAATCACATACTGCACCTTTAATGTTTAATAAACAAAAAAAATCATTAAACTCAACTTTTTATTTGTTACTGTCAACAAAATATGTGTGAACTGGAAAATATATATATTATTTAATTAAAAAGACAACTTAGAACTAAAATAACTAAAAACATCTAATATAAAACATAATAAATGCTATATAAGGCAGCATGGTGGCTCAGTGGTTAGCACTGTCGCCTCACAGCAAGAAGGTTGCTGGTTCGAGTCCCGGCTGGGCCAGTTGGCATTTCTGTGTGGAGTTGGCATGTTCTCCCCTTGTTGGTTTCCTCTGGGTGCTCCGGTTTCCCCCAGTCCAAACACATGCGCTATAGGTAGGCCTGCACGATTGATCGATTTTAAACCAAAATCTCAATTTGAAAAGCTGTGATTTATTTCAATTACTACTATGGTGAGGGAGGAGAGCGCAAGAAATTAAAACGGTCCAACTAACGTTACTTTAAATGCAGACAACTGATACAGCAGAACCTACGAGCCCCTATTCACCTCTATGAAGATGAAATGAATGCTGTGAACTTCATCTCTGCTCTGCTTCTCTCTCTATCTGTGTGTGTGTGTGTTTGTGGACCTTTGACCTGCAGGCGTGAGGTAACGTAACCTCTCTCGGCTGTTACAGCGATTCTTGTGGATACACACATATACACACACACACACGAGTGTAACTCTGCAGCGCTATATTTTTCTACCGCGTCTATCATGGATCAGCTCTGATAACCGTGCATTACAGACTGTAACCGTGTCCGTTTATCTGTATCCGCGTCACTCATCGGTGAATAACGCCAGAGCCGCGCTAACCGTTAGAGCCAACCGTAGCCCTTTCTGTTGAGTGCGGGAACACAATGACCAATCACAGGTGTTTAAGAAATTGCTCGACAACGCCCAAAAAGCAGGTGGGATAATACGTTTATTTAAAAATAAAAAAAAACTACAGTTCATTTATCTGACTGCTTGTATTTAAGGACAAAATTGCATTACAAATAATATATAAATAAAAATGTATTTATAAATTATACATTTAATATAAGAATTCTTGTGATGTGAAGTAAAATCTAAAATTGTCAGTGCACCGTGAATGTCATGAAATCAATATATATGAAAAATGTAAAACAATCCAAATGTAAAAGTTGTAAAGGTTTTATATATCTACAGTATATGTAAGATTTTACATGTAATTGATTTAATTGAATTTAAAACACCGTTGTTATTCATTTATTTATTTATTTTTAATGATTGTTTATTGGATTTTCACAATAATACAGACGTAACAAAACATCTTCAAAAGATGCGCAAAGAAAAAAATATCAACACAAAACAACGGAGAGAAAAAAAAAAGAAGTAAAAGAAAAAAGCTCAGATTACATATAAAACAGGACTACCCCATATAAAACAGATCAGAAAAAGGGCTAAAACATTGCTTATTTTTCAGATAACAACACAGCTACGATATTCCTTTCAGCATGATAGGGCAAAGACTAGATTCCAAATATGGAGTCCAAACCCTTAAAAAAAGTTCTCTTTTTTTGTGTAAAACATGGGTAAGATGTTCCAGGGGAATTAACTCAAAGATTATCTTGTGCCAATCTTTAAGTGATGGAGATTTGTCACTAATCCAGTTAAGTAAAATATTCTTTTCTTGCGGCAAAGTTTAATATATTATACAATTTCTTATTAGCTGATGAAAAAATGTGTCCATTAGGTATGTATACCCAAAATCAACGAAACTGGGTCAAAATCCAACGGCATGTAAAAGATCTTTTCCATTTCCCCCAGCACCAAAGATTAAAACCTTTTTAGTCTGTTACATGACCACATACAACGCGTCAAAGTGAAGTTTCACAAACTAATTTCGAGAGGAGCACGTGATAGGATTGACTACAGCTGATCCCTATCACAAATCACTAACTAGCCAATCGGATCATTCCAAATTGAATATAAATATCCAGCCTAAACTTAATTACTCATCTTAATTTTGGAACCCCCCCCATCCACACCTTCTCCCTCCTTCTCAATTCTAAGTTTGGGCGACACGGTGGCTCAGTGATTAGCACTATTCCCCCACAGCAAGGGGGTCGTTGGTTCAAACGCTAGCCAAGCCAGTCGACACTCTCTGTGCGGAGTTTGCATGTTCTTCCTGTGTTCGCATGGGTTTTCGCCGGGTACTCCGGTTTCCTCCCACACTCAAAAAACACGCAACAAAAGTTAAAGTCATAAGCACCTACTAAGTACAAACTGGCGCAGTTGGCGGTCTATTCTTGGGAAGTTATCGAGAACTACCTGATCTTGTATCCCTTCTACTGCTTATTGACCAGGCGGGAGCCTTGGGCTCATCTATCTCCGAGCTCAGGGTTCTCTCCCGGGACAGCATGCCAAACCTGCTAAAATAGTCTAGCATTATCTAAGTGTGAACTCTTGAAACGTAGTTACTTTCCTAATTTGTCATGACAGCTGACAACTTCATTGGAAAAAAAATGGTTTTAAATAAACCGTAGCATATAGCGAACTTTGTGATTATGCTTAGCCTTCTATGGTGCTGTTAAAACCTCCACATCAAATCTGCAGCTCTTTTATGAAATTATAGCAAATCTCATTTTAAATCGCAAATTGCAGTTTTGGTCAGATAAATCGCAATTCGATTTTTTTTACTCAAAATCGTGCAGCCCTGGCTATAGGTGAATTAGATGAACTAAATTGGCCGTAGTGTATAAGTGCATATGTGAATGAATGTGTATGGGTGTTTCCCAGTACTGGGTTGCGGCTAGAAGGGCATCCGCTGTGTTAAACATATGCCGGAATAGTTGGTGGTTCATTCCGCTGTGGCGACAGACTAAGCTGAACGAAAAATGAATGAATGAATAAATGCTACATTGATCTATTGATAGTCATTTCTGAATTATTAATAAACACATGATTTACTCAGTAATAGTCCTATATTTAAAACAAATGATTTATGAATATTGAATTATGATTTAACATAGTATTTATAGCATAAGTATTTAACATAAGTATTAATAGCTACCACATTATATTTTTTAAAATTGCAGATGTTTATTTTTATTTTTTTTAGACATTGTGTTTTTGATATAGCCAAGAATACTTTGCAATACCTTGCTATGTGGTTGTCATTCAGACATTTTTTTGTGGATATATAAAGATATATGTGTGTGTGTGTGTGTGTGTGTGTGTGTGTGTGTGTGTGTGTGTGTGTGTGTGTGTGTGTGTGTGTGTGTGTGTGTGTGTGTGTGTGTGTGTGTGTGTAAAAAAAATAAAAGGATTACTGTTTTATCGTCTGGGCATTACATGTTGTCACACCGTGTCCCAAAAGGGATCATGGAATGGAGAAATGGAGTGTGTGTGAAATTCTCTGCACGGTAAATGGTGTTTATTAGCAGAATATCTCTTCTTCTGTGCGACTTCATTCACTCTCTCAGCATGTTTGAGATGTAGATAAACACTCTGTCCTTAGGGAGGAATCGCACTCGGAGATGAACCACAGGAGGCCTTCAGCAGGTATTTTACAGACATTTCTTTGCCATAAAGTCTGGTTCACATGCTGGGAAATGATATAACTCCTCTAAAATGTCATCAGAACGGCAGGTTTTATTTATTTCCTCAATGGTAATAGATTATATTGATGCAACTAATCATACTAACTTGTATTACACTACCTGACAAAAGCCTTATCGCCTATCCAAGTTTTAGAAACAACAAATAATAACTTGACTTCTAGTTGATCATTTGGTATCAGAAGTGGCTTATATGAAAGGCGAAGGCCTCTAGATTATGCTTGTTTTACCAAAATAAAATATGATTGTAGAAAATCTCTGTGACATGCTCACTGAAGCTCTGCCCACTGTTTGTTGAACCTCTCTGATACACTCATTGAGTACGTTTACATGGACACCAATAATTCGATTTTAATGCGATTAAGACAATACTCTGATTAAGAGTCTACCATGTAAACAGCATACCATTTTTGATTAATTTAATCGAACTAAAGAGAAATCAAATTAAGACATGTGGTGTATGCCGATTTTAGTTGCATTATTGAAATGCAGTGCAGACATGTAAACACCTTAATCGAACTATTACCGTCATGTAGGACTTTCCGCAGAATTTTGCGACAGAATAGTACACACACACACACACACACACACACACACACACACACACACACACACACACACACACACACACACACACACACACACACACACACACACACATTATAGTTGCATCCAATATCTTGTTTGTCACAGGGGGCATGCATGAAATGTTCCCGAATGAAAGTAAAAGTGCCAAACTGCAGTTAAAGTCAACAAATTAAAAATGAAACACCCGAAATTACATGAAACTCGAGAGGAAATGCGGATAGCGCGGTGAAGCAATGATAATCGAATTATGTGATACAACATGTAAAACAGGATCATGAAAGGAACATTCAAAAAGCAACTCATGTAAACGTCTCAATCTTATTATTGTCTAAATTAGATCAAGGCTAATAATTCGATTACTGATGTCCATGTAAACGTAATCATTAACTATGTTTCCATCCAAAAATGCAAATTAACTTTGTGCGCAAAACTGGATTATCTCATAAAAGACGTGCGAATAAAGCAGTTTCCATCCAACAAGTCAAAGCGAACAAAATCGTCACTTCCTGATTATCTGGCGTCAAATATCAACAGTAAAAACTAAATTTGCTGCAGTAGGAGAAGCTGTAATGTCTTGTAATGTTTATGCAGTATTGTTTGTTTATGCTGTTTTTCTTGTAGTGTTTATTTATGGATCATTGTTTATGCAGTTTATTGATTTATTTGTTTGATCTATCTTTATGCATTTATGATTAGAAACCAGTCTGATACCATGTGGAGAGATTTATGTACTGGCATTGGTGAATAAAACCCAAAGAAAAGGATCTTGTTTCAAGTGTTTTGACTGATATTCCATTGTGATACTCCCCCTGCGAGTCAGCATTACCTTCCTAATTTCTTAAAATGATCATGCCTTGATTTTTGATTATTTAATTGGGACAGTAAGGTCTTACTTTGCTTAGACAGAAGTCTTGGCACTTAACAGAAATAATGTACAGTATAGAATATAAAGTCATGCTGCAGTGGAAAAAGAATTAATATTGTGTATGACTCCCATGAGCTTGGACGACTGCATACATACATCTCTGCAGTGACTCCATTAACGTAATAAAGTCATCTGGAATGGCAAAGAAAATGTTCTTAATGCCTCCTACTTTGTCTTAACTCAGACATACTCAGTAATGTTCATGTCTGGGGACTGGGCTGGCCAATCTTGGAGCACCTTGACCTTCTTTGCTTTCAGGCATTTTTATGTGGAGGCTGAAGTATGAGAAGGAGCGCTATCCTGCTGAAGAGTTTGCCCTGTCCTTTGGTTTGTAATGTAATGGGCAGCACAAATGTCTTGATATCTCAGGCTGTTGATGTGTCATCCACTCTGCAGATCTCTTGCACACCCCCATAATGAATGTAACCCCAAACCATGATTTTTCCTTCACCAAACTTTACTGATTTCTGTGAGAATCTTGGGTCCATGCGGGTTCCAGTAGATCTTCTGCAGTATTTGCAATGATTGGGATTCAGTTCAACAGATGATTAATCAGAAAAATCTACCTTCTGCCACTTTTCCAAATGATCAACTAGTTAAAAAGCTATTTGTTGCTTAGTTATTATTTGTTGGTCTTACAACTGAGATCGACAAGACTTTTGTCAGGCAGTGTATTTACAATGATTGTGTTTTGACTTTTTATGTGCTCTGATGAAGGAATGCAGTAAAGCTTACTTGAAAATATTAGCTTTCATTAACATTGTTTTCCTACTTTTTTATTAAATAATTTTGGTTGCACTTATTTTTGGTCACACTTTATTTTAAGGTAGTTAAAGTTTGGTTACTCTTATTTTTTCTGTTGAAAGCTATTAGTTACTAACTAATTCGTTAAAGATATTAGTAACTAATAAAGTTATGGTAACTAATAACTTTTTCGAATTTGATTGTAATGCAAAAATGTGCACCTTTTGTAAAGTTGCTTTGAAACAATAATTACTGTGAAAAGCGCTATACAAATAAACATGAACTAAATTTATGGTCACACTTTATTTTAAGGTACAGTTAAAGTTTGCTTACACTTACAGTTTGAAGCATGCTATCTACACATTAGCTTCTATTTAGTCACTTTAGGTTCACCTTAATACTATACAATTTTAAGTTTACATTACTTTTTTTATTTTTTATTAAAGGGATAGGGATTAAAAGGATCGCTGAAAAATTACTCTGGCTCCAAACCTTTTTTAATTTCTTTCTTCTGTTCAACATAAAAGCAGATATTTTGAAGAAAGCTTAAACCCTGTAACCACTGACATATTTTCCTTCTATGTAAGTCAGTGGTTACAGGTTTTAAGCTTTCTTCAGGATATCTGCTTTTTTGTTTGACTTAGGTCTGTCGTGATATTTGTCGTATAATATATTGCACCAAAATATATTGTGATAAATGTTATTATTGTCTTTTTAAGACCATTTTATGACACTTGTTATATATTATGCCAGAATGGCAATATAATATCATCACAATGTAAGTACACTCTTCCAAAAAACACATACTATGTTATTCTTATAAATATTTAATTTATTTATAATTCATTTGTCATTTTAACAATTAATTAATTAGGCATTATCAGAATTAGAATGTGAAAATGCATATCCTAAACAAATAAATAATAATAAATGTTAACAAAAAAGTGCAAAAAGTAACAGAGGCTGCGATATCTGCTTCCAGATCTATTTTCAGCTGTCAGGCACCCACATGAAAATGTACTATAGTCATTTATACTTTAATTTATACTTGTATGTATAGGCAATATATATTGCATCACCAAAAATGATTGAGGTCATGTCCATGTGTTGTGCGATAAGTCGATATTTTGATTATTGTGACAGGCTTAGTTTGTCACACTAAAATTAAACAAAAACAAAGAAAGATGAATTCAAATGTAAGTGTCATTATTATGACCAAAGGTCATAGATCAAAAGGTGCAAAATAGTCCAAAATAAATAACAAACGACCCAAACGCTGAAGCAGGACGTGAGTTGAAATAAGTTGGAATGTTTCATATAAAGCTGCGGTCACACTGGACTTTTCTCCCCATAGACTTCCATTCATACCCACGCAAATGCGGCAGACCGGAAACGCAAGACCATGCGTCAAGTTTGCAGGTCGTTGCTGTGCAAAGTTCAAGCTTGGTGAATTCTGACGTGCGCAATCACTTGACTGCGTGAGACCAAAAACATGATCAAAACATGACCTTTCTGGACAGAAATTTAAAACATGGACCAATCGCTCGCTTCTTTTAATGTCTGATCGTCTTGTTTAATCCCACCCCTTTTCGCAGCACCGTACTACAGAATTTCGCACGGACAAACACTAGTGTGACCGCAGCTTAACTCAGGAAGGTTTTACAAAACGCCAATGAGAAACACAGAGACGCCATGAACAAACAATAACAAACTGACAACAAAGCAAAGGATTGCCGCTCAGATATAGGCGCAGCTGAAATTAAGCACAGCTGAAGCAGCTGATCAGAACAGCTGTTTCCCGTTAGGTAATGACCTCACGTGATCACAAAACAGACACTCGGAGTAAAGCTGCGGTCACACTGCACTTTTCTCCCCATAAACTTCCATTTATTTATATGCACGCATATGCGTCAGACTGGAAACGCAAGCTCGTGCGACAAGTTTTGCAGTTTGCAGAACTTGAACTGCGTTTGAAAGTTTAAGCTTGGTGAACTCTGACCTGCGAAATCGCATCACATGACTGTGTGAGACCAGTCGAAGATCAAAACATGACCTCTCTGAACTGGAATTTAAAACATGGACCGATCGCTTGTTTTTTTGTCTAATCATCTTGTTTAATCCAGCCCCTTTGCGCAACGCCGTACAACAAAATTTCGTATGCACAAACTATTAAGCAAAACATAAAACAAAACATAACCATGTGACAACAACAAACACCACAGAAAGAGCGCAAACACCCACAACCAGGGCCGAATTAACCAATGGGCATTATGGGCACAGGCCCAGGGGCCCGTGCGCACTTGGGGCCCCTGCGAGGGGGGAAAAAAATGCTGATTTTGGAGTGTCTATTTAGGCTAAGTGCAAATAGCACACCTCGTTGTAATAAGCTAGTTAAGTGCTTCCCGCCAGCGCCGTTTGATCGACAGAGTCAACATAACCAAAGAGCGCGGCAGACTGCAGGTGGGAGTGGCGTAGCTCGTAAAGAGCATGGATATGTGTTTTGAGGCGATCGATCATGAACTCGGTTCGATTCCAGCGACTGATGAACACGTTCATCTTTTTTTCCTCCATTACATAGCAGATTGGAAATACATTTATTTTCAATAGAAAGGAAATGTTTTTGTTTAAAAATTTAAATAAAGTATATAAAATGAGTCACAAGGTATTTAATAAGGATAATAATAATTATAAATATTCTATAAACAGTTATTTTCCACCTGGTGTTAAATGTAAGCGACATCTTAATATAATCAATCTGTATTTACAATGTTAGTTGCCCTGCTTCACCCATAGGCTATTCTCCGACCTCATGGAGAGAGAGACAGAGAGAGAGACAGAAAAAGCCCCTTATAAGGAGAGAGACAGGAGAGAACTGGTATGGTGTGTGATTTCAGATACTTTCAGCTTTATAATCAAGTGCTTTTTGCCTACTCTTCTTCATCACGAGGGAGACAGTAGGAATCATTAATAAGTGTGTGTATTATGAAAGACTCAGATTCATAGATCTGGATTGGAGAGGTGTTATATCCAAATTATGCATTATAAGTTTGTAGAAGTTATACATTAAAATTACCCTTAAATATACATTTTTAGTACTGCTTCAGTGAACTTGAACAAGTATATTAAAAGCCATTAATTTTCACTAGTTTTATTAGTATTTTTATCAAAGTGTGCTTAAAATGCTTTTAAAATCAGGTAAATCTTTGTTGACTATAAATATATGTACTATGTCATTTATTTAAAAAATGTGGGCAAAATATTATAGATTAACTTTATTTAAAAAAAATATTATATTAATCTTATTTTTTAATTCTACTAAACTATAGAGGTGCGGCCTTGTAGGGGGGCCTACAAGACATTGTGCCCAGGGGCCTCTGAATTCTTAATCCGAGCCTGCCCCCAAACATGACAGTGTTTGTCTTTCTTTAAAATATATTTTGTGTTCAACAGAAGAAAGAAGGCTTGAAACAAGTAAAGGAAAAGTAAATAATTATAGAATTTTCATTTTGTGGGGTGAACTGTCCCTTTGAGTTGAACTTTTTCATGTGAGTGAAATGAACTCATTTAATTAATTCACTGTTCCCTTTTACATCAATGTTACATCAACTATTTAAGATTTGTTTTAGACTACAGTATACAGTATAGGTGTGTGTTGGTGTGGGTGGATGCACAAAACAGTTTGTGCTTGTTTATATTATAATATTAAACAGTTTTAAGTGGCAATATTTATACAGTGAAGACCTTGCCTTTCCTCTGTTGTCACTGTGACCTAACGCACGTCTAGGGGATGCTACCACCTCCCGCTAAAGTTTTACGAGTCTCATTTCAGAGTTATGAAAGCCCATAAAGTTCTGCATGCTGTGAAATGACCATCCAGCAGACACATGGCCATCGATTAGCAGCTAATTTCATGAATATAAACGCGACTGGAAGTGTGTGTGTGTGTCTCATACTGTTGTCTTGTTAAAGATAATGGTTAGCACTGTCGCCTCACAGTAAGAAGGTCGCTGGTTTGAGTCCCGACTGGGTCAGTTGGCATCTCTGTGTGGAGTTTGCATGTTCTCCCCATGCTCGTGTGGGTTTCCTCCAGGTGCTCTGGTTTTCCCCACAGTCCAAAGACATGCAGAGATGCGTGTGTAAATGTGAGAGTGTATTGGTGTTTCCCAGTACTCTGTTGTAGCTGGAAGGGCATCCGCTGCATAAAACATATGCTGGAATAATTGGTGGTTCATTCCAGTTTGGTAACCCCTGATAAATAAGGGAGTAAGCCGAAGGAAAATAAATGCATGAATGATTTCCCATGCTTTAATTTGCATAGTCTGTACACTTGCACAGAATCTTTAATGTGTCTTCTAAAATGTCACCTGGCTGAAATTGATTTGATTTTCAATTCAATTTTTTGGAATCAATTCTGATTCCTGTTTCTGAAATCTATTGCTCCATGTTGTGATTCTTGTTTTGATGAATTCTTCTCAAAAGCTGGCTGTTGTAAACATACCCAAAAAAGGTCATTCAGGCACATAATGTATTGTAGAACAATTATAAATAATACAGTTAATTTTCAACCCATTTCTCGGTAAAACATTGACAGTTATTGTAAAATTGAAAACTGAAAATAATGTGAACATTTTGCCCAACAGTTGGCTTTGTCCATGTTGGACCCAAGACAGCCTACTGTAGGTAAAAAATAAAATGATAATAAGCATAATTTATTTTAAATATTGGCCCTAAACTTTCTCACATACTGTATGGTAATTGTAACCGCAAGAGAGTTGGATGACAACGGAGTGAGGATCTACATCAACCTTTATTTTAGCCCTTAGCCCTTCCCCTTCCCCTAAACAATTTTAGATACCAGAATTCTAGATGCAAATTTCCCAGAATACAACCAGCTACAACGGCAGCATAGCTGGACCCGGAAGTAAGGAGAATCCCCAAATTTGTATTTTAATGTCATTATTACGAGTTTTTACAACAAACAAGCACATGTTTTAATATATTCATAACGACGTTCGTGTTTTACCATCATGCTTAAAAAAAAAAAAAAAAACGCTAAAATAAAAAGCGCTAAATTTTATATAAAGAAAAATCTATAATCCCTAATAATGACTCCTGTACAGCAGTCCCACAACATTCTGACACTGGAATACCCTGTCAGAAAAGACTAGTGGCTGGGAATGAGCTTTTTTACAGTGTCTGCTGTAATGTTAATTTTGTTTTTTTTGTGTGTTTACATCAAGCGGCAACCTCCCGCTCTCCCTCGGGAAGCCAATACGGAAGTAACTAAAACTGCAATTCATCGACTCGCCTTGGGGGGCTGGCTCCAGGAAATCCAAGTGCTTTCTTTCTGCATTAGTAAATTGGCCATTTTTACAGCTGATAAAAACATGTTTACAGCCTGGTACAAACGATGGCTTTGGTTCATATAGCTAATATTACCCTTCATGACAACTGTGAGGGGAGTGAATTTTTTTTATAACTCATCCGTTTCGTTTTTATGAAGTTATATTAAGTCTGCATAATTAAGGGCGTGGTCACTTGAGTGACAGCTAGGTCTAGCTGCTGCTGTCTCGTCACCTCAGCTGATTCCGGCTAATTAGCCGCTGATCTCGGCATATACATAGTATTTTTGTTTTGGTTAATGGTTCTTTACACAGTCATTTGCCTTTTGGAGTTATTTCCTGCAATTATCAGCTGATATGGCATGCTTTGTGGACTTAATTGTGCTTACAAACCGTTCAAATTGCCTCCATTTCCCAGGTGAGTGAAATTATATACTTATATACCATCTCTATAAATGTATTTATTTAAGATCATTTATCATTTAAATGTTCTTTAGACCAGTATTGCACTCCAGAATCTGACAGATTGATTAGCTGTAGACTATAAAACCGTCATCTGAAGCATTGTCATACAGTGTTATGCCTGGATTTTATAAGCAGCCTTGCATTTACTAACACAGACTATATCTGAAGTGTTTGATAGTAATTCGCGTTTTCCTCCTGTTGAAAAAATTCATAAGAACAATGTTTAGTGGCTCAATGTGTTAGAACAGTGTTTTTAAAAATCTAAACACTTTATTGATATAGTGTACAACCAAGCACATGTGGTCAGAACACAAAAGAGTCACAGGCAATGAAGTATTAAACGTTCTCCCAAAGTAAAAAGTCTGTCTATGCCAGGTCTAAGCAAAATGCTGAGAATCAAGCAGGCGTCTGTAGCTCCGCTCACTCTCCACCTCTTTGCCCTCATTTGTTATCTCGCTTTTGGTGCGATGACGCACTAACAAGATGGCGACGGTTGGTCGCGCCTACTTGTAGCTTCTTTTGCACTGTTCAGAAACCTATGGGTGACGTCACGGATACTACGTCCATATCTTTTACAGTCTATGGTTTACATAGATGAATATGGCAACTGTGTAAATATGGCAACTGTGTTTCCCACACAGATTCTGTACACATGATTTGAAGCGGAGCAAAAGTCTGGATTTTGGGGGCGTGTTTGAACAGACATATGCACATAATTAATAATAATAACATCTAAAGATGTCAATCTTGGTGGGTTTTTTTTTTCAAACAACTAATTTTGTTATAAATGAGCATAAAAATTAGGAAAGCAATCGAATGCTTTCATTATATCATTAGATAGTTGCATTATTAAAGTGACACCTGTTATTTAATGTAAACAAACAAAAAATCCAAATAATTGAGATTCATTCGTTGCTCTTTAATCAGAATGTGTAAGTTATACAATAAAGATTGAGATTTGATAACTATGATTCTATTTGTTAATAATAGCTATTAATTTGAATAAGCTGAGCTTCTAATTTATTTGCTGCTAATGTATACTATTTATTTTTTCTTTTCTAAATAATAATAATAAAACATTCCTTATTATTATTATTATTATTGTTGTTGTTATTATTATTGTGGGCATTTTCGCATCCCAATGTTGACAGGTATGTATTGTTTTGTATAAATATGACAAAATGAAAACTTTTCCATTTGAGAAAACCCTTTAAAAATGCAAAAGTACAATCAAATAAAGGTACAAAATCACTGGGGCGATACCTTTTCAAAAGGTCCATTATTGTTTCTAACAAGTCTGAATTGTCAGCCCCTATTCTTTCCCTAATTTCTGTTTAAAGGAAAGAAGATTTTGTTCAACACATTTCTAAACATAATAGTTTTAATAACTCATTTCTAATAACTGATTTATTTTATCTTTGGCATGATGACAGTAAATAATATTTTACTAGATATTTTTCAAGATACTAGTATTCAGCTTCAAGTGCAATTTAAAGGCTTAACTAGGTTAATTAGGCTAACTAGGCAAGATAGGGTAATTAGGAAATTCATTCTATAACGATGGTTTGTTCTGTAGACTGTAGAAAAAAAATATTAATATATTATATATTGCTTGAGGGAGCTAATAATATTGACCTTAAAATAGTTTTAAAAAAATAAAACATAAGACTTTCTCTAGAAGAAAAAATATTATAGGAAATGCTGTGGAAAAAATCCTTGCTCTTTTAAACATAATTTTGGAAATATTTGAAAAAAATAATAATAAATAATAATAATGCTTATATTTTGGCTTCAACTAATACATATTATACCTAAACAAACATTAATAAACATATCAATACCTAAAAAGTACAAATGTGTACATCTGTAATGTGAAGTGGACGCTGACAAAGGGGTGCAGATCCAAATGCAGGTTTATTAACAATAATGGTTAGACAAGCAACGGTCAACACAGGGGCAATCAGATGTACACAGGCAAATCCAGAGTCATGGTCAAAAGGCAGGCAGCAGACAGGAATAAACAAACAAAACAAAGCGAGGATCAAACACGGCAAGACAAGGCAAAGAAAAGCGCGTTATAATGTTAACAGTACAGTTTAACAAGACTCAGCCCAGACGTGTGTGTGAGTGCTCTCTTTATAGTCCGAGTAATGAATAAGCTTCAGCTGTGTCTGTGTGTGTGTGTGTGTGTGTGTGTGTGTGTGTGTGTGTATAATCACTGAAACTCAGAACAGGTGCGTTTGAGCAGTGCATGACAGGAACTTGTAGTCCATGTAATGGCGGATTTGTAGTCCGTTGCAATCTGCATGTTTACCAGCGATCTGCCAGGATTAGATCGCTGGTGATTTTGACAACATCATAGTACCTTAAAGGTACAAAAGTATACAGTGCTAATATCCACCTGTACTGTACAAAAGTGTACCTTTTTGAATACTAACAAATTTTGTATCTTTAGTTTTGAGTGTATACTGTAGACCTGCCAATGATCATGCAAAGAGAGCGTATTCGTTATCATTGCTTGCTGCTCACTTCATGTATCAACTAATAGCAATCCAGTGAGAGATGCTGACATTCATTGATGATTTTTATTTTAGATTTTAGAGTCACGCTGAAAATATGAAATAATGACACTAAAATTAAATGTGTGTCTTGAACTCTGCTTGCATAATAAGAGGGTCATCTGGGATTTCTCGACATACAGAATATGTTCACACTGTACATACTATACATAATGCAGCAAATGCAGGATCAGTATTCCGCTGCCAACACTCCCAGACAGAGGTGGATGGTGGACGGATACAAACTAGGATTGGATGAATGTATAATTAATGAAGGTTTACGTTACCTTTCTTTCTGAGAAGTCTAATTTAAGAAACCGTGGTCTCATTCACCACTCGCACGGATTCGTCAGCACAAACACACTGCATTAAATGAAAGAATCGTTCACAAATGAGAATTTATGGCCTAATTTACATGACTCGAGGATATGGAAGCCGGTTTCTAGCAAAGAATAAAAAATTAGGGAAATGAAAATTGAATGAAAAATGAATAAACAAGAAACGAGGTAGACGTTTATCTTAAATTTTGTTTTAATTATTATAATTTATTGTGAATTTATATCTTGCAATTCTGTTTTAACTTATTATCAATTATGAGTATTAATTTTAGAGATTATTTTAAGATTTCTAAATTTATAAATAGAACATATGGCAATTATATTTTAAGTTTGTTGCAGTTTTTTTTCTAATATTGAGTTTATATTTGTTGAGTCCAATTTTTTTTTTTATAGACTTTCTGAGTTGACATCAGGGCAGGCATGTCCATAGAGGCAACCTAGGTGGTCAGACATCCGCGAACCACCCCTGTCCCCCTTCACTTCCGTCTGCGACACCTAGACCAGCTTTCAGTTGGTCAACAGCGCGGTCTATTTTAGTTCCTGAAAATAGCAACGTGCCAACAATGCGCCTTAACACACCTACTTTTCAGCACACCCATGAGTCCACACAGTGGCAGAAATGGTTTTGCTATTTAAACAGCGTGGCGCAAAACGTGATAATTAGGGTTGCGCTGGTCTAAAAATAGCAACAAATTGCACCATACACATCTTGCGCCTTATTGCGCTGGGTGTATGATAGGGCCCTAAAACTATTATGTTAAGAAATGTGTTAAAAAAAATCTTCTCTCCAATAAACAGAAATTAAGTAAATATATAAAAGAATTAACTTTAAACAAGATGGCTAACAATTTACTTCAACTGTATATAAATAATAATAATAACTCAATTTTACAAAAATAAAAATCACTACTTTATTTATTCAATTGGAATTTCTTCATTTATTCATTTGGAACTTCAACCAATATATGACTCAGTGTGTACTATATTTCATGTCATCATGTCATGTCATTTTCATTCGCTTATCCCGGGCTGCATCGCGGTGGCAGCAATCTTAGGAGAGAACTCCAGACTTCCCTCTCCACAGACACTTCCTCCAGCTCCTCCAGGATCCCGAAGCGTTCCCAGGCCAGCTGAGAGACATAGTCCCTCCAGCGTGTGCTGGGTCTTCCCTGAGGCCTCCTCCCGGTAGGACATGCCTGGAACACCTCCCTAGGTAGGCGTCCTGGAGGCATCCGAAACAGATGCCCGAGCCACCTTAGCTGACTTCTGTCAATGTGGAGGAGCAGAGGCTCTACTCTGAGCTCCTCCTGGGTGACAGAGCTCCTCACCCTGTCTATAAGGGTGTGCCCTGCCACCTTGCGAAAAACAAATTTTGGCAGATTGTTTCCGAGATCTTGTCCTTTCACCTATGTTCATGAGCTTTGGGTCATGACCGAGAGTAGGAACATAGATTGACCGGTAAATCGAGAGCTTTGCCTTTTTAGCTCAGCTCCTTCTTTACCACAACGGACCGGTACATCGACCGCGGTACTGCTGCCGCTGCACCGATCCACCTGTCAATCTCACGTTTCACCCTTCCCTCACTCATGAACAAAACTCCAAGGTACTTGAACTCCTCCACCTGGGGTAAGGACTTTCCTCCAACCTGGAGATGGCAAACCACCTTTTTCCGGTGGAGCACCATGGCCTCGGACTTGGAGGTGCTGATTCTCATCCCAGCAGAGTCACACTCGGCAGCAAACCGCCCAGTGCATGCTGAAGGTCCATGTTCGATGAAGCCAACAGAACTACATCGTCTGCGAATAACAGAGATGAAATCCTGTGGTCCCCGAACTGGACCCCCTCCAGCCCAAGGCTGCGCTTTGAAATTCTGTCCATAAAAATTATGAACAGAATTAGTGACAAAGGGCAGCCCTGCCGGAGTCCAACACGCACTGGAAACAAGTCCGACTTATTGCCAGCAATGCGAACCAAACTCCTACTCTGTTCATACAGGGATAACACCGCCCTTAACAAAGCGCTGAACTATATTTCAGCCTGAAGTAATTCAGCAATTTATATTACAGCATAGAGTTTTCATTGGTCTCAGCTTATGTGCATTTATCCCCAAGTATAGCTCAAAGAGGAAGCCTGTATCTTCCCATAACAGCAATGTGTTGACAGGTCTATTTGACTGGCTGCCCCGCCACCGTAGAAAAGCAGCCCGTGTAGCTTGAGCGAGCAGGTATTGTTTTCATCCCTGACTAAGTACGGATCCTCTTACGCTGCCCCGCTATCAGCTACACACAGGAGGGCAATGTGAGCTCGCAGCGGCCTGTTCACTGACCTGGGACCAGCCTCTGGACTCGCTCTCAATGGGTCTCATGCTGTGTCTGATTGTCGTCTGATCGCTGGCCCACAGGTGAATGCTTTACCTGTTCCTCCTCCTCTCTTTCGCTCCGTCTCTTTCGGACAGTCTGTTCACGGATGGAGTCGAGTTGTGCTTTTTGCGACAAAGAGATGAATGTTTTGGATTACTCTGGTTGAGATCTGCTTATAATCAAGGTATAGTGTGACGTGTGCTGTGAATTAGTTTTGCTGGTATTAAGTTATTTACTGTATGTTGATGAAGTAAAATTTATGTCTTGACTAGAGCTGGTTGTTTTAGATTTATTATTGTTTTTATAATGTTGCATTAAAGGGATTGTTCACCCAAAGTTACATCTATGATCATTTAGTCACCCTTCATTTGTTGAAAACCTATTTGAGTTTCTTTCTTATGTTAAACACACACAAAAAGGGTATTTAAAAGAATGCTAGTTGATGGTACTTATTATCTTCCATAGTTTTTTTTTATTTTCTACTATGGAAGTCAGTTAGTGCCAACTTCTTTTAAAATATCATCTTTAGTATTCTACAGAAAAGAGTCTCATAAATGTTTAAAACCACATGAGGGAGAGTTATGAAGTTTTTTTTTTGGTGAACTAACCCTTTAAATGGTGTTTTATTGAAGCACTGTTTCTTTAAGAGTGTTGATCATTCTCAGTTGTTGTCTTCTGGTATCTCAGAATGTTTTGTGGTGCTGTTTTTGTAGTGGTTCTGAGCTTTTGTCATGCAGTTAAAGTTTGAGTCATGTAATTTTACTATTGAATAAATCTTCTGATGAAGATCAAATGTTGATATGATGATTGCTGTGAAGGATTTTTGGAATGCAAAAATTCAATGCAGTGTTACATATTGAAACAAAAATAAATAAATTAGGAAGTTTTTTGATGCCTACAAATACTGTATTTTTATATGCATACTATATAATGTTTTAAAAGGGTAATAATTATTATTATTATTGTTGTTATTAACACTATTAACATCAACATGACAACATAACATAACGTTTCAAAGAACAGAGAGAAAAACATGCATTTGTAAAGGAAAATGCATTAGTGTGGATATGGCATTAGATTGGGCAGCATAATGGCGCAGTGGGTGGCATGATCGCCTCACAGCAAGAAGGTCGCTGGTTTGAGCACCAGCTGGGTCAGTTGGCATTTCTGTGTGGAGTTTGCATGTTCTCCCTGTGTTGGCTTGGGTTTCGTCTGGGTGCTTCGATTTCCCCCACAGTCCAAAGACATGTGCTATAGGTGAGTTCATTCATTCATTCATTCATTTTCTTTTCGGCTTAGTCCCTTTATTAATCCGGGGTTGCCACAGCGGAATGAACCGCCAACTTATCCAGCATGTTTTTACGCAGCGGATGCCCTTACAGCCGCAACCCATCTCTGGGAAAGCTATAGGTGAATTGCATAAGCTAAATTGGCCGTAGTGTATGTGTGTGAATGTAAGAGTGTATGGGTGTTTCCCAGTGTTGGGTTGCAACTGGAAGGGCATTGACTGCGTAAAACATATGCTGGATAAGTTGGCGGTTCATTCCGCTGTGGTGACTCCTGATTAATAAAGGGACTGAGCTGAAAAGAAAATGAATGAATAAATGAATGATCTTTTTTTAATTCTACTGTATAATGCAAAACATGCTGTCAATATGGTAGGTTATTTCTTTGTGAGCACTGAAGTGTTTTTTTGTTTTCATGCGATTTCTTACTGTATCTAGTAAAACATAAAACACTCTCAATTCTTTGATGTTTTCCGGTCTTTAGATATTGCCCAGATCACTCCTTCAGTGTCAGTCGATTAGATTATTTCCCTCATTTGTAATGCCCATCAGGTTAAACTGTAATTTATATTGTTTAGAAATGTACCATTGCAACAAGCCACATGATTTGATCATTCAAATCTTTAGCACAGTCTCTGCACTGTTACAGTTTCCTGTAGAATCTACAGTGCAGTAACTGGCAGCAGTTTGCCAGTAACTTACTGTAAATTAGTTACAGAAATAATACTGTATTTACATTCACAATAATTAAATAGTTAAACGTAATTAAATATAAATGGCAATTAAATACATATGCAGCGATATAAATGGTGCTGTAAATGTAAATGCAATACTTTTCCTGCAATTGATTTACGGTCACCTACTGGCAGCAGTTCGCCAGTAACTTACTGTAAATCAGTCGCAGCAAAAAGACTGTATTCACATTTACAGTAAGTAAATAGTGTAACTAAAAATGTCAAGTACATATACAAAAACAGCAAGATAAATGGGGCTGTAAATGTAAATACAGTATTTACTTGTAATTTATTTGCAGTACCTTACCGGCAGCAGTTCGCCAGTAACTTACTGTAAATCAGTAACAGCAAAAATACTGTATTTACATTTACAGTAATTATTCATTCATTCATTTTCTTGTCGGCTTTGTCCCTTGCGGGGTCGCCACAGTGGAATGAACCACCAACTTATCCAGCACGATTTTTACGCAGCGGATGCCCTTCCAGCCGCAACCCATCTCTGGGAATTTCCACACACACACATTCACACTCATACACTACGGACAATTTAGCTTACCCAATTCACCTGTACTGCATGTCTTTGGACTGTGGGGGAAATCGGAGCACCCGGAGGAAACCCACGCGAACGCAGGGAGAACATGCAAACTCCACACAGAAACGCCAACTGACCCAGCCCAGCCGAGGTTCGAACCTGCGAACCTGTGACCCAGCGACGTTCTTGCTGTGAGGCAACAGCACTACCTACTGCGCCACTGCGTTGCCCTTACAGTAATTTATTAAATGTAATTAAATAAAAATGTCAATTACATTACATTTACAGCACCATTTATATTGCTGTATTTGTATAATACAGTAGTTTTCCTGTGATTGATTTACAGTAATTTACTGGCAGCAGTTTGCCTGTAACTGTAAACTGTAACAAAAATACTGTATTCACATTTACAACACCATTTATATTGTTGCATATGTATTTACATATATATCTTTACTGTAAAATATACAGAACTTTCGCAATGCAGCTTTAAAATACAGTAACATACTGCATAACTGCCCTACAGTAAAATACAGTTGATAATACAGTTAAATACCGTGTAATTTACAACAATCATAAATGGTGTGAAGTAAACGAGCTTCGCAAATATAATATTCACATTTACAGTAATAAATTAAATGTTATTAAATAAAAATGTCAGTTAAATGCAATTGCAGCAAGATAAATTGTTTTGTAAATGTAAATACAGTATTTTTCCTGTAATTGATTTACAGTAACTTACAGCAGTTCGCCAGTAACAGTAACAGTAAAATACTGTATTTACATTTACTGTAAATTAAATGTAATTAAAAATGTCAGTTACATATACAAATACAGCAATATAAATGGTGCTGTAAATGTAAATACAGTAGTTTTCCTGTGATTTATTTACAGTAACTTACTGGCAGCATTCGCTTACTGTAGCCAAAAATACTTTATTCACATTCATTTACAAAAATCGTTAACAGTGTGAAGTAAACAAGCTTTGCAAGTAGAATATAGGATGTCAGGGATAAGTTAGTGGCAAGTATAAACAATAGCAGTGTGTGTGAAGGTTGTGTTAGCAGATAAATGCGGTAAATGTTCAAGTGTGTGTGTGTGTGTGTGTGTGTGTGTGTGTGTGTGTGTGTGTGTGTGTGTGTGTGTGTGTGTGTGTGTGTGTGTGGAGGCTCAGAGCTCGTGTCCTGCGGCTGTGCTTCAGATTCTCCATCTGTTTCAATTAAAGTGAGTGCAGGACTCAGTGCAGTGCCGGGTTTAAATGTCACAGTGAGCGACTCTCACCATGCCCACAAATAACACCACTACACGGCTGAAGATTTTAACACAAAAGAACACACACATGCTCACTCACTCCTGAGTAGCTCTCAATAAATTGATTGAGAAGGTGAAATATTGCACCTATTCTCGAGACATGAGACAAAACAAACCCACGCCTGCTGTTCGCCTTCAGAAATGGCAGCAGTTCTACTTGTATTAATCAGAGATGATTGCTAGAACATTCTTAATGCAACAAGTATTACAACAAATGCTCTTTAAGGGGTCCTGTTATGCTGTTTAGTCTTCGTTTAGTGTGTAATGTTGATGATTGATCATGAAAAAGATCTGCAAAGTAACAAAACACAATGTCACTCCTATGGGAGTTATTCTCTATGTCTGTAAGCTCTCTTTCTGAACTCATTCAA
Source organism: Danio kyathit (assembly GCA_903798195.1). Lineage (NCBI taxonomy): Eukaryota > Metazoa > Chordata > Actinopteri > Cypriniformes > Danionidae > Danio > Danio kyathit. The sequence goes on along the minus strand of LR812536.1, from coordinate 13,337,355 downwards.
ACTAGTTTTTGTAGTCTTGAGTTTTCTTCAGAGAATGAGCAAGTCTGAGTATGTTGAATTTAAACATACTGGTTGAGATGTTAATTTTGAGTAGTAATCTATCTATCTAAATATAAATATAAATAAATATGCAGTTTGTTATTTGTTTACATTCACGGACATAATCACAATTTTTATGAACTTGTTTGTTTTTGACAATCTTGTATGTATTTGATGGTCGACATCAACAGACTTTAAAATGCATACACATTTTGTTTTTGTTGATATCAACAAATAATAATAAATGCTTTACATTATTATTCAGGTTAAAACTTTGTTTGTCAGTACAAATACATTTTATTGCCCTGATATGTTGATCTATTTTAGGATTTGCATTCTTAGTCTTTTTATTTTATTTTATTTCATTTTATTTCAGTTTATTTTATATTATTTTTTAAATAACCAAGTCAAATCAAATCTATAAAGCAAAAAAATCGCAATTTTTTTTTTTAAATATTAATTTTAATATTAGTTTTAATATTGTACACTGTAAAACTACACGGTTGGCATAGATTTTTAAGATCAATCTATTTAATCTTGAGTTATTTTAACTTAAATAACAATAAACTGATTTAAAAGCTTGCTTAACTTAAGAAATAAGCTAGAAACATGATTTGCTTAGTTTAATAATTCATAATTCATATATAACTTTTTAATTTTTTTTTATTTTACAGTTTGAAACAACACGCACAGATTTTTTATGTTCTTAAAGGGAAAATAGCTGTTATTGTCACGCTATTACCTTCAACAAATGATTTAATCTTAAATATTTAAATAATCCAGTCAAATCAAACATATAAAGCAAAAAATAAAGCAAAACAATTGTTTTATATTGTACATATAAAAAAAATACATGGTTTCCTTAGATTTTTTATTTCAATCTATTTAACCTTGAGTCAGTTTAACTTAAATAACAATAAACTGACTTAAAAGCTTGCTTAACTTAAGAAATAAGTTAGAAACATGATTTACTTAGTTTAATCATTCATAAAATAAAACTTTTTAAATTTTTTAATTTTACAGTTTGAAACAAAACACAAATTTTTTTATGTTCTTAAAGGGAAAATACTTGTTACTATTGTTACGCTATTAAAATCAACAACTTATTCAATATTCAAAAAGTCAAATAATCCAGTCAAATCTAATCTCTAAAGCAAAAAATAAAGCAAAAAAAAATTTTGTTTCATATTGTACACTGTTGCTTTAGGTTTTTAAGTTCAATCTATTTAACCTTGAGTCATTTTAACTTAACCCTAAACTGACTTAAAAGCTTGAATAACTTGCAGAAGTTAAATTAACTAAATGTATGATTAATATATAACTGTTTTTATTTTATTTTATTGATTTTTATTTTTATTTTTTATTATTTTTTTATGTTCTTAAAAAAACATAGTTGTTACTATTGTTAAAAGTTATTGTAACAATACTATTGTTATTTTATTAAAGCAGTTTCTAATAAAGGTATTAATTTCACACAGCAAGTAACACAGAAAAAAATGTAGTGACTAAATATTAGTTTATTTTTAAGTGTCCTCCAATAACTTACAATTATAATATTTACTACTGTGATGTTTCTGTGTTCCCAAAATTACCTGATCTCAGAACATAACTCAATGTGTACATATGAATAAAAATTAGTTTTTTATATTTAATACTAAATATTAAGTTCAGTATGCAAGATATCATGCCACTCTGACAGGAGGAAGAGGACAATTTATAAAATTATTTATAAAATCAGGTATAATATTAAAATCATCCTTCAACTTGAAGGTCTTATTTCCATATTTCTCTTGTTATAATGTCACAGGCTGTGCGTTTTATTTATTTATTTGTTTATTTTAGTCATTTAGTTGGTTAGTGTCAACTCTGTCACAACCTTTGTGGAACTGCTTGAGATTGTTTGAAAAATGTTCCTCATATTATTGAGAAAAAATAGAAAAAAACTGACTAAAGAAGAAAACACACATCACTAATTGACAAACAAGTGAAAACACACATTTTGTTAGCGAAAAGAACTGCAGGAGATTCACAAAAGATTAATCCTTCATACTTCCAACTTTTTTAGCCATTCTTTTCCCCCTACAGTTAAGCAGAAGTTAAGCAGGGTTGGGAGGATAGTAGACTGCCTGGGAATACCAGGTTCTGTAAGCTTATGTGATTCCTTCATTTGGCAGTTAATACACTTCACCATGTCTCAGCTCTGGTGCTAGTATTATTTATCGTTTTCATTTTAATTTGGAGGGGTGGGGGTGGGATAAAAAAAGAAAAAAAACAGGTATGTATGTCTCAATGCTTAGGATCTTTTCAAAGCTTGCCAAAAAGAAAAAAAAAGTGTATTAGATGCGTTTCCAACAAGTTGTTAGAGGGGCTGACTGTAGTATCGGTAACATAGCCAACATTAAACAAGGCAAGTGTTATGGAGTCAGCTGATTGGTTACATGGGTATTGTAGTATCTGCTATGTCAGAGTTTAACAAATGTGTTTCCATTTCCCATTATAGCCATTTTTTATAGCCAAGAACAAAACCATTTCAAGCAAGCATAAAACATTTTTTGATTATTATTATTATTATTATTATTATTATTATTATTATTATTATTATTATTATTATTATTATTATTATTATTATCAATAATAATATAATATAATAATAATAATACAAAAATATTATTATTGTTATTATTATTATTATTATTATTATTATTATTATTAATATTATTATCATTAATAATAATAATAATAATAATAATAATAATAATACAATTATAATACAATAATAAATAATAATAATAATAATAATAATAATAATAATAATAATAAAAAAATAACAATACAAAAATAAATAACAATAATAAAAAATAAATAAGAAGAATAATAACAATGATAATAACATTATTATTATTATTAATATTAATAATTATATAATAATAATAATAATAATAATAATATTACATTTGTATTTGTATAGCACTTTTCCTACATACATGCAACTGAAAACGCTTCATGAACAAACAAATATTTTAAAACAACATCAATATCAGGTAAAATAAAAAAAGGATAAATACAAAAAACAAATGTAAAAACAAATAAAACAAAATAAACAACAAATATATGCTCAGATAAATGCATACATGCCCACCATACACACATATGTACACATGATATATATACATAAATGACACATGCTTCGCATACTATTATATTTGTGCAATTTTAAAATATAAAAAATTTTATTCGAAATTTGTTATTTTTATCACCTGTTTCACTTTTCAAAATGAGCATTAACCAAGCTAGTAAAGTGTTTTATAAAACAACATTATTCTCCTCACAGTTCACCCAATATTAAAAAGCTTTAAATTAACAAATTACTTTTTAGCAAACCAAACAAAACCAATCTTTTCACAACAGTATTATGGACCTGTTATTACTGTACTGTAGGGAATCCAAAGAGAAAATAATCTGGAGGAACAAAACAGAGTGAACTAAAACAAAAAGAGATTTGGTCACAAATATGCTTGTGCTGCTAATGTCTTTAAATAGTAAATGTAATGTTTTTATGACAAGTAATAATAAAAACAGAAAGCTAAATGTGCCACTCACTCAGTTTTCACTATGCATATGAGCTATTGTAAGCTGAACTGCATTATTCAAAATGGTTATTTTTAGTTATTTTGAGCGGAAATTCCATAAATTGCAAGCATAAATAACTGAATGAATAAATGACTAAATAAAAAAAAATGAATGAATGAATGAATAAATAAATAAATAATAGAATAAATAAATTTAATTAAATATAAAATAAAATGATAAAATTTTTTACTCCAGTATCAGTGACTGACAGGGTGACGCGGTGACGCAGTAGGTAGTGCTGTCACCTCACAGCAAGAAGGTTGCTGGTTCGTGCCTCGGCTGGATCAGTTGGCATTTCTGTGTGGAGTTTGCATGTTCTCCCTGCGTTTGCGTGGGTTTCCTCCGGGTGCTCCGGTTTCCCCCACAAGTCCAAAGACATGCTGTACAGGTGAATTGGGTAAGCTTAAAATTGTCCGTAGTGTATGTCTGTGAATGAGTGTATGAGTGTATTTCCCAGTGATGGGTTGCAGCTGGAAGGGCATCCGCTGCGTAAAACATATGCAGGATAAATTGGTGGTTCATTCCACTGTGGCGACCCCAGATTAATAAAGGGACTGAGGCGAAAAGAAAATGAATGACCGAAACAGTGACTGACTTTAATATCTGGAGTGTTCTGTGAGCCCGATTGATCTGGATCTCTTCTTTTCTGTCCTGCGTTCAGTTGTTGACTGTTCTTGTCACTTACTGACAGAGTAAACTCAAGCTCTGTTTGCTGTTTGTTAATAAGTAAATGTGAACTGCACACAGAAAGTTTCCCATGGAAATGTGTCTTCTGCTAGTATTCTTTGTTCTCTGTGTGCACACACACTCCGTCTGTCTCTGAAATGTGTTAGATACACGCTTTCATCGTCAGTGTCAAACAGTGCATACGCATGGTTCTTGTGCATCAGTCCTGCACACCACAAACTCTGGATTTGTAATCATGTTTGCTTGGTGAGTTTCACTCTTTTTGTATAGATATTTTTATAGACATTATTTATCTTGTGCCTTGTTTTTCTTAAATGCTAGGATGGCTTTTATTATATATTGTTTTGTATAAAAATGTGCTATATTTAATTTAATTTAGGGCAGGGCGTCATGGTGGCGCATTGGGTAGCACAATCGCCTCCAGCAAGAAGGTTGCTGGTTCAAGCCCCAGCTGGGTCAGTTGGCATTTCTGTGTGGAATTTGCATGTTCTCGCCGTGTTCGTGTGGGTTTCCTCTGGGTGCTCCGGTTTCCCCCCACAAGTCCAAAGACATGCGCTATAGGAGAATTGAATAAGTTAGGTTGGCCATAGTGTATGTGTGTGCATGCAAGAGTGTATGGGTGTTTCCCGGTGTTGGGTTGCAGCATCTGCCGTGTAAAATATATGCTGGATAAGTTGGCGGTTCATTCCGCTGTGGCGACCCCACATTAATAAAGGGACTAAGCTGAAAAGAAAATGAATAAATATGAATAAAATAAAAGAAAAGAAAAGAGAATTAAGCCAAAGCTATAAAATATAACCATAATAACCCTAACCATAGGGATAAATAATCTAAATAAATTAAGATAAATTAAAATAAATAAAATAATAATAATAATATGTTTTATAAGCATATGTTTTACGCAGCGAATGCCCTTCCAACCCATCACTGGGAAACACCCATACACGCTCATTCACACACATACACCACGGACAATTTTAGCTTACCCAATTTACCTTTGCCGCATGTCTTTTGGACTTGTAGGGGAAACCGGAGCACCTGGAGGAAACCCACGCGAACACTGGGAGAACATGCAAACTCCACACAGAAATGCCAACTGACCCAGCTGAGGCTCGAACCAGTGACCTTCTTGCTGTGAGGCGACAGCACTACCTACTGAGCCACTGCGTCGCCTTTTTATTTTATTTTGTGACCTGGAATTGTTAAATATTAGGCTGTGCAGTGTTTTATATGAAGTGTTTGTTTATTATTATTTTTTTCAGATGCATATTTTATACAATTTTATTTGAATTTTTAAATGGGCAACACGGTGGCGCAGTAGGCAGTGCTGTCGCCACACAGCAAGAAGGTCGCTGGGTCGCAGGTTCAAACCTCGGCTGGGTCAGTTGGCGTTTTTGTGCCAGTTGGCGTTCTGTGTGGAGTTTGCATGTTCTCCCTGTGTTTGCGTGGGTTTCCTCCGGGTGCTCCGGTTTCCCCCACAAGTCCAAAGACATGCGGTACAGGTGAATTGGGTAGACTAAATTGTCCGTAGTGTATGTGTGTGAATGTGAGAGTGTATGGATGTTTCCCAGAGATGGGTTGCGGCTGGAAGGGCATCCGCTGCGTAAAAATGTGCTGGATAAGTTGGCAGTTCATTCCGCTGTGGCGACCCCAGATTAATAAAGGGACTAAGCCGACAAGAAAATGAATGAATGAATGAATGAGTTTTTAAATATGTTGTTTTATAGTCGGTGTATATGTTTAATATTATTTAATTTGATCAGTTTCATTGGCACTATTGTATTTTAGCAGACTGTATTTTACCACTATTGTATTTTATCAAGGGGCAAAACAGTGTCGCAGTGGGAATTGCTGTGACCTCACAGCAAGAAGGTCGCTGGTTTGAGCCCTGGCTTGATCAGTTGGCATTTCTGTGTGGAGTTTGCATGTTCTTCCCATGTTGGTGTGGGTTTCCCCCACAAGTCCAAAAACATGCGCTATATGTGAATTGGTTAAGCTTAATTGTCCATAGTGTATGTGTGTATGTCCTGGTCCTCTAGTTTGGTGGTTGAGCGTTGGGCTAATGACCCAAAAATTAGATGATAGACTGGAACTTTACCCCAGCATGCAAGAAAACATACTAAACTGGAGCACTTCAGTATACTGTAGTCTAGAAGACAATGCTAGGTGGCTGCTTTCTGTCTTAAATTTTTGTGTTGTTGTCCATGCCTATTTTTTTTTTTTGGTAAATCAGATCTAAAAGTAATATCTACTCCTCCACAACACAAATGGTTCGAGGTATCATCCCTACACAGAAACGATATGTGATGAGTTCTGAAGTTTAATACTCAGGATCAGAGCTTTGTTCAAATCCCCAACACTCGGTGTGAGCAATAATAATGAGGCGTTATCATCACTGATAATGACTAAGCAAGCAGCACTAATTATTTTAGTGTTTATCCTGGTGTCATGATGTCAGTCTTCTCAACGTCCGCCTCAGGTTTGCTTTCCTTTGCTGTGGAGTTTCTTCAGCCACGGGTCATCTTTGAGACGCGTCCCGCTAATCATATTTAAGGCTTACTTAAGGCTCTCGCTCTGTCTGTTTCCGTCCAACACAAACGCACACACACACTGCTGGCTTCATTAGGACGATCTGTCAGCGGTAATATAGGAGAGGTAAATAATTGGACACAGAGCGTTTGCAGTAGATGACTTCCGCCACAGTTTTGGCTCCTTGATTAGCAGGCTAATTGCGTTTTGCGGCTTTTGACGGTAATCATGGCCATTTCCAAAACACTTACGAAACATCTGTCAGAATGAGGGTTAATGCGGATTCGGCAATCATGTCGTCTGTAAACGCTACCATTTCCTATGAACGTGTCCGGAACAACCAGGGGTGCATTTCCCCAACAGTGATGTAACTTACGGCTAAACTACCATAGTATGATGCATTGCTCAGAAAATAAACGATGCAGAGATCCATAGTCTGAACCATGTTAGCTAAAACATAATACTTCCCTAATGACGCTCCTCACTCACATATATCCATCCATCCAACCATCCATTCATCCAATCATTTATCCATCCATCCTACCATCCATTCATTCATGCGTCCATCCATCCGACTATCCATCCGACCATCCATCTATCCATTCATACGTCCATCTGTCCGTCCATCCATCCATCCATCCATCCGTCCATCCAGCATTAAGTATTAAGTTTTAACTAACATGGTTCAGTCTATGGACCTCTACATCATTTACTTCCTGAACAATGCATAATACTATGGTAATTCAGCATCTATCCATCCATCTGACCATCTATCCATCTGTCCATCCATCCTACTGTCCATTAATTCGACCGACCATCCATCCATCCGTCCATCCATCTGTCTATCCATCCAGCGTCATTACTTCAGGGAAGTATTAAGTATTAACTAATATGATTCAGACTATGGATCTCTTCATCGTTTATTTCCTGAACAATGCGTCATACTATGGTAGTCCATCCATCCATCCATCCATCCATCCATCGTCATTAGGAAAGTATTACGTTTTAACTAATATGGTTCAGATTATGGATCTCTACATTGTTTATTTCCTGAACGATGCATCTTACTATGGTAATCCATCCATCCATCCATCCATCCATCCATCCATCCATCCATCCATCCATCCATCCATCCATCCATCCATCCATCCATCCATCCATCCATCCATCCATCCATCCATCCATCCATCCATCCATCCATCCATCCATCCATCCATCCATCCATCCATCCATCCATCCATCCATCCATCCATCCATCCATCGTCATTAGGAAAGTATTACGTTTTAACTAATATGGTTCAGATTATGGATCTCTACATTGTTTATTTCCTGAACAATGCATCTTACTATGGTACTTCAGCATCTGTCCATCCATCCAACCATTCGTCCATCCATCCGTCCGTCCATCTATCTGTCCATCCCTCCGACCGACCATCCATCTACCTATCCAACTGTCCGTAAAGATATACTTTTTAAATATAAGTTTAAATTATTTATACCCATATACCATAACGGGTGTTTTGTTTACCCAATCTTCAGACATGTAACAGATTTTGCTTGTAATGTAAATGATAAGTCACCTTTCTTCACAAGTTACGGCTGCATTCAAAATGGCATGTTTTTGGAGTGCGCTATGAAGCGACCACAATCGTCACCCTGAAGATCATTATACTAAGCTGCAATAAAAAATTTTAAGCAAAAAAAGATTCTTTAGAGCAATTTAAATTAAATATGAGTAAGACAACTTTAATCTATTAAAATCATTCAGAGTGCATGGTGAAGTGTTCTGAAAGAATAGGGCATATGGGGGTTAACTCAGAATACTACACAGGTTCAACCACACAAGTTTTCCGATGCTGTTTGCGAATGTTCATTGGATCAAAGGATTCATTAAACACTGGATCGCTGAACTATGTTTGTAACAACAAAACTTGTAATCTTGAATTCTTAAGCTTTGTTTGGGATAACTTAATTGTTTTATGTTCAATCCACTTAAATTTGTTAACTTGATCAATTTGTGTAGGGACAACATGAAGGAATCGTGTGGAACCCTGTAATTTTCAGTGTTGTAATGGTTTTGGGAAACGCACCCCTGATGTTTGCTTGCCTTTGTAACTAGTGGAGACTAAATACATTTCTCATGTTAAAGGTCTCAAGCCTATCCAGGTTTGACAGAGTGTCAATTGTTTTGTTAGTAATGGTGATGTATGTTCAATACCAGCATGGTAAATGGTAATATGTGACTCCTGGGCTAAATAGCTGATTGTTTGACTGAGAGGTTTGGTTGAAATTTAAGCTTTGGCTTTGGGTAAAGGAATGTGGGAAGACCTTTGGCTATCTTTCCCATCAGACTCTTTCTGTCTTTTGGTTTTTCGTGTGTGCTGGGAGTCTCTACACTGTTGGCTTGGAGCACAAAACAAGACATTATTGCATCATCTAACTTCTTAAAATGTAGGTCTAACTTATTTAAAATGTACCCAGTTACCTTTACTTAAAATATTATTTGCTTATATAATAATTAATAATATGAATAATAATAATAATAATAATAATAATATGAATAATAATATGAATAATAATAATAATTATTATTATTATTATTATTATTATTATTATTATTATTATTATTATTTTTATTGATGATGATGATGATGATAATAAATAAATAAATAAATAAATAAATAAATAAATAAATAAATAAATAAATAAATACAAACCAAAGCCTTCTCTTTTATTAGTATTATGGATGAATTTATTTGATTTATATATTGCTTGTCTTTTAAAATGTAAATAGATATAGATTTTTTGTTGGCAGGAGAAAAATGAGTAATTTATCCTCACCTAAGTGTAATAGAAAAATAGCTGAGTTTATAATATTTATCTAGGATTTACTGATCTTACTATAAATGTTTGTGAGAAAGACACCCGGTCATCTTTACACAATAAACAGAATAAAGATCAATTTTAATAATGTACTAGAGCTATGTAACAGCTCATTTAGTTAGCAAACAACGTCAGTCATGCTGTTTTGTCTTTCACTTTCTCATAAAAAAATAGGTCTGTATATGCATAAAATAATATATCTGATTCTATGTTTGGTTAGGGTTTGAGACATTTAAAAATTCTTGATTTATAGCCTTACTATTTATTACACAAAACCAAAAAGAAAGACTTTTCTTTTTTAAATGAGGTTGTTGGGTTGACTGTTGGTGCAACATTTGGTGTAGTTATGCAGCAGTCATTTTTTTGCTTGTTTATGTACCTTTTTTCATAAAATACACACTCAAAAAGACTTTCCAGTTATACTAGAGTATATTAGAGTCCTGCGTTTACATTAATGTCTGCTAGTGGTGTAGCAGATCACAAATCTCACGGTTCAGATCACACTATGGTTTTTTAGTCACAGATCGAACCATTTTTCGAATCAGCCAAAAAGGGAGGAGACATGTTATTTGCTTCCCATTTATTACAAAAACAGTACTGCAAGACACTTTTGGTTTTACAAACAGAATTTAAAACCTGTAATTTTATTAAAACTGAAAAGAATAAATAATCAGCTGAATAAAAATAAATTGTAAAATATTCAGTGCTGTGAAAAATTCACTGTTACTATTACCGCTGACAACACTAAATGTAGAAATCTAACATTATAATTTGTACAACCCATATTTATTTTTAGTCTCATTTTCAATAAATGATTCAGTTATTCACTCATAAACCTTCATCTTTCGTTGCTAGATGTGTCATCTTTGAAAAATTATTCAGTGGCATATTTTGATGGCTGCTTCTCTCCACCTATTGGTTATATAATGTAATTGCTGCTACAACTTTCATTTTGGAGCGTCAAGTTAAAAGCATCTGACTGTGATTTTTAATCTTTACCATAAACATCAGTGGTTTTATCTAAACTTTAAACTGTTATCCCAGTACTTCCATCTTATTTGACTGTTTGTAACTTCATAATTAACTCAAAAAAACTAAAGACCGAATCTCTTTCTTGATTTTTGCATTTTCAGATTTGAATGTGGTGATTCGAAGGATTAATAAACATATGCAAATCACCATCATTTATAATTTATGTTGCGTGTGTGTTGAGATCCTGATCCTTAAATGATTAATCGTGCAGCTTACACCGAATGCAATAATTCAGGCTAAACAAGTAGTGACAGAAAACATCTTTAATAACCTTAGAAACCCACCACATCCCGAATAACCTACCACAACTTCTTTCGTCATCATTATATTTAACAGGAAAGCCTAAATGCTTTCATACGTGTGATTTAAAAGACACGAGAGGCGATCCTTCTGCGATTTGTTGCAAATTTAGGATTAATCTACAGGTAAAAAAAAATTATTAATCCACGGGTCACATGTGTTCCGAACCGTGGGTTGTGATCCGTACGAACCCAGATCAACCATGATCTGTTACACCCCTAATATCTGCACATTTTCAAAATGACTTCAAGAGATAAACTGAATGACACTTGATAATAAACATAATGTGAATCCAGCATGGCAACCTGTTGTCCTGGTTGTCCTTTATAATGTGTTTGTATGGAGCAAAAATACTCTTTTCATCTCCAGGTCACAGTTCAACCTTTGTTCAACATTGCGAAACAAAAAAAACAACACAACACCAAAAATCACCTGCATTTTGTCCATTAGAAAGCCGTTTCAGGCTTGCAGATGGATATATCTATCAGAAAAGCATATGGTGAATGCGCTTGGGGTAATATTTACCTTTATAATGGTTGTAGTTGTGTGCGCACTGATGTTATTTTCATAACTCCTTTTGTGATGATCAGCAGAGATATTAGTCTGTGCATGGTTTGTGTCTCTCAGCTGTAATTATGGTGCACATTGGCATCAACACAAACATGCTTTTAATGAGTGTGCTTCATTTTTACAGTAGATGAAAGCCTTAGGGGCTGAATAGAATTGTATGTATGGATTGCTGTTTTAAATGAGTTTTCCTAGTCAGGTTTTTCCCCATAAAGATGTTTTTACGTTTAAATTTTGTCTTTTTTTAATAATTTAAAATATGATCACTATTTATTTGCTTTATTATTTTAATTAATTCATTAATTAGATCAATTAGATTTATTTTAAAAGTACAGGTCAGAATAAGTATGTGGTTTCATTTGTATTATTTTACCCATATTTTGACGTTTCCTTTGTCACAAAACTTATTTGAAACATTAAAGTGTTTATATTAACTAATGTTTTTCAAGTTACATTTCTAAATTTTAGAACTTTATGCAACCACCAAAGCATGATATTCTGTCTTTAACCCACTACAATAGTTGCAAACATCCAACATCGAATTAAATATTTGTCCGAATGTTCTGTTTATTAGCCGCTAAAGGGTAAAATACTGCACGATTAAGAAGGAGAAGAAAACTACCATTGCAAAGTAACTTGGCTATAAGTCTCATCTGGTCAAAATAGAAGAAATTGTTGTGGTATATACTATGAACTAGGGTTGTCACTGTACCATAAATTTATGCCACAGTACTATACCAGCTGAAGTATCATGATACCAAGTAGTATCAAGATACTATATTAACTCATAACTCAAATCTGAGAAATAAAGCAAATGATCAGAAATGCTGTATTTTATAGACCTTTTTGAGGGATGTAACCAATAACAATGGTCCTAATCTATGTCCAGTTTTATATTTTTTAATTTCCATAGCATCTGAAAATCCAAAAGGATCCACATATTAATAAAAAGAATTATAATAGCGTCGTTAACATTTGTTATGACTGAATCACCTCTTGTTACAGTTCTGTCATAGTTTGACGACAAGCAGGAACTGTTCATTGAACAATGATATTGCCATATTGAAACGGTCTATATGTTATAATACTTAAATTTAATTCATAATCCCCCTTATTATTGAAAACCTATTTGAACAACATTTAATTCAAATGTCAAGCCTAAGTGAGTTTAATGCGAAACTGAAACTAGTGTTATGTGTAAAATGTGCTATAAAAATTCTCTTAATTTACTTATTCTGCCTTTATTCAAATGTATGTTTTGAAGATTGTTTTAGCTTGCTTGCCATTTAGGATATAAAGGCATCTGTATATTTGTGGTGATAGTTCTCCCAAAAGTGTAAATTAGCTTTTACTCACCCTCTGACCTTTTTCCTTAGTAGAATAGTAAAGAAGATTTTTAGCTGAAACTTTAGTCCTTGGGGAAAAAAAAAAAAAAAAAAAAAAAAAATATATATATATATATATATATATGTATGTATGTATATATATATGTATATATATGTATGTATGTGTGTGTATATATATATATGTATGTATGTATATATATATATATGTATATATATGTATGTATGTATATATATATGTATATATATATATGTGGCCACTTTACTTTCTCTTTCGTGGATAATGAAACAGTGTTTTACACTCCGCTGAAGACATTCATTAGCCTACATAACTAATTTTGTTTATTAATCACAAAGATTTGTTTAAGCTCAAAGAAACTATTTCTAAATTCAGATCTAATTTCCAGCAAATGAATAAATGAACAATTATAACAAAGTGTGGTCAAAAAACTGAGTTATATCCAAACACACATGCTATGCCCCATGGTCCAAAACCTGACAGGTGGACACATCTAAGCTTGTTTTTAATAAAACAAATATAAATATGCATTTAATAAATACTACTAAGCAAGTTGTCATGAATAAACTAAAAAAAGAAGGCATGGGAGTACTGGTTTTTATATATACAGTTGAAGTGAGAATTATTATAGAACTATAGTGAGTCTACAGAAAACGATTCTCATACAATAACTTGTCTAATTACCCTAACTTGCCTAGTTAACCTAATTAACCTAGTTAAGCCATTAAATGTCACTTTAAGCTGTATAGAAGTGTCTTGAAAAATATCTAGTCAAATATTATTTACTGTCATCATGGCAAAGATATTAGAAATGAGTTATTAAAACTATTATGTTTAGAAATGTTGAATTTTCTCTCAGTGAAACAGAAATTGAGGAAAAAAATAAACAGGGGGGCTAATAACTCTGACTTCAACTGTATATGTAGAAAATAATATTTTTTGTAATATTTTATTCTTTTAATTCTTTTAGATATTTGTGTATGGCTATACATCCTGTGTGTATTAAGCAGGGGCGTAGTTGTGGGGGGTGGGGGGATACGTCCCCTTCACTTTTAGAGACAGACCATTTAGAAACAGGTGATTAATAATTATATGAACGTATACTTTTGGATCTCATTCAGCTGCCCCCACCCCCACACACTTTTAAAATGTCCGCTACGCCCCTGGTATTAAGCAATGTGTAAGCGAGGCGCACAACTAACGCGCTCTGCACTGGACTTCAGACCTGCTCTCAGCTGGTCTATTGCACAGTCTATTTTAGTTCCTCAAAATAGCAAGGCACCTACAATGCGCCTTAACACACCTCTTTTCTAGGCCGACACACCCATGGGTCCACAAAGTGGCACAAATGGATTTGTTAGTTAAACAACGTGGTGGAAAATGGGAAAATTAAGGTTGCGTTGGTCTGAAAATAGCAACACCTCGCGGCAAACACAACTCGTGCCTTATGATAGGGCCTAAAGAAATTAAGTTAACTTATTCATTTTTTTTATACTTTTAAGTGGATTGAACGTAAAACAATTCAGTTGTCCCCAAAACAATCTCAATAATTATGTTGTTTCAGCTTATTTTAGATAAGTAGTTTGAACAAATAGTGAACAGCATTTTTAAATGAATGATCACAGCAAGAAACTGAACATTATTTAAAACATTATTACCTTAAATCCAGCTGACTCTTGATTGTAGTATAATCCAGAACGAGTATGCACAGACCAATTTTTTTCACTACATATGATGTTAGTGTATTGATCGTCAGGTATTCATTTTGTTTTGCTTGTTTTCCGAATTGAAAAATCTTCTGTATTGAAGGATTTTTGGACCAGTCTACCGCTTTAAAGCCACTCTCTACCTGATCAAAATTCAGTGTAAAGACTTAATGCTGCATGAAAGTCTTATTAAATTATACCTGACCCACCTAAGTCCTTAGTACCAAAGAATGTGGTTATAATTGCTGTGTAAATGGATTCATGCCACCTCTGAGCAGCATTAAACACTCTGTGTAAAGACACTGTGTGAAAGCACTTCTCTGCCACCTTTGGCATCAAAATTTGACTTAAATTGTATCGGAATTTAATTCTCAGCAAGTTTCAGATGCCAAAAAAAATGTGGTGTCCGAGTTACAGGAGAACATTTACGGTTGTGATAATAAACAAATATGATAAATATATACAATTGAAGTCAAAATTATTAGCCCTTCTCTGTTTTTCTTTTCAAATATATTTGTTTTATTTTGGCTAGAATGAAAGCAGTTTTTATTTTCTAAAAAACATTTTAAGGTCAATATTATTAGCTCTCTTAAGTTATATATTTTTTTGATTGTCTACAGAACAAACCAACGTTATACAATGACTTGCATAATTATCCTAACATGCCCAATTAACCTAATTAATCTAGTTTATCTTTTAGCCAGCCCTCATTTCTGGGGATTTACACCTACCTAACTTTTAACACCCGCTTCGAATGTTATCACTCGATTGATTAGGGCTATGAAGGTAGCATGCAAATTAAGATTTCTGTTAAAAGTTTTCCGAGACTATATCGGTCTCCTTCTCTCCCTCACCGTCAGAGGCACTTTCTTAAAAATGACCTTCCCAAACTTGAGATTCATTCGCTGCTCTTTAATCAGAATATTTAAATTATACAGTGAAGAAAAGATGAGATTTGGTAACTTGATTCTATTTCTTTATAATAGCTAATAGTTTTGATGAGCTGAACTGTTTGCTAATTTATTTGCAGATTTTTCTAATGTATACTAATTATTATATCCTTTGTAAATAATAATAAAAACGAATTACTGATCGTTTCAGAAGTTTATTTACAATGAAACAGCTCCAGATGAATATATTTCTTTTTTGGATATTTTATTTCTTTTTAATTTTTTTTTTTTTGGGGGGTCGGGTGGATAAGTATCCGTAATATTCACATCCCAATGTTGACAGGTATGATTGTAATACTCTTCGTCTTGCACTATCTGCACAAGTATAACTCTTAACAACACCAAACAAATGTTAATTGTTAACAGCAAGAACCTTCTCTCCAGAGGAGCTTATATGTGGGTTAAACTCCCAGTCAGAGATTTCAATGGGATTGTATTAAGCTTTCCTTTTTTGTGTGTAAAATCATGTAGTGGCTTTTAAAAATTAAGCTTATTTCTGAGAGTACAGCAGTTTTGGTGTGTGCTATAGTGTTGTGTGGTGAGATTAGAGTGGTGCTTGCTGTGTGAGTTTGTGTGTGTGTGTGTGTGTGTGTGTGTGTGTGTGTGTGTGTGTGTGTGTGTGTGTGTGTGTGTGTGGGTGAGAGTGTTAAATTTAATATCCAATTCTGTAAAGGGGTAATATCATAGGAATTCAATTTTCCTTGAACTCTCGAAATAATAAAAGTTGAATGTAACTTTCAGAACTTTCTTTCCAGTTCATGAAGAGCATTTGATGAAACAAAGCTACAAATGGAAGTTGTTTTGAACATTCTGAAATGAACTAGATAAACATATTATTATGAATACATTGTTTACACTCACAGGCCACTTTATTAGGTACACCGTACACCTAATTAGAACCCCCTTTTGCCTTCAGAACTGCTTTAATCCTTCGTGGCATAGACTCAACAAAGTACTGGAAATATTCCTCAGAGATTTTGGACCATATTGACCTGATAGCATCACACAGTTGCTGCAGATTTGTCGGCTGCACATCCATGATGTGAGTCTCCCATTTCACCACATCCCAGAGGTGCTCTATTGGATAGAGATCTGGTGACTGTGGAGGCCATTTGACTACAGTGAACTCATTGTCATGTTCAAGAAACCAGTCTGAGATGATTCGCGCTTTATGACATGGCGCGTTATCCTGCTGGAAGTAGCCATCAGAAGATGGGTACACTGTGGTCATAAAGGGATCACCAGCCTGAACCGTTGATACAAGGCAGGATTGATCCATGCTTTTATATTGTTGATGCCAAATTCTGACCCTACCATCTGAATGTCGCAGCAGAAATCGAGACTCATCAGACCAAATGGTTTGTAGCAATCGGTTTCCTCAAACGGTTTGAGTTGCATTAACTTAGGTTTTACAGTACTCAGTTGGTTTGAGTTCTCTTCATTTAGTGGGTTTTAATGTGCTCAAATTGTTTTGTGTACTCAAATGTATTAAGTTCACAGTACTCATTAGGATTAGTTTTTGAACTTAAATGGTTTGTTGCAATCGGTTTCCTCAAATGGTTTGAGTTACCTTAACTTATTGGGTTTTACAGTGTAACCTCAGTTTCCTGTTCTTAGCTGACCATGTCTACATGCCTAATGCATTGAGTTGCTGCCATGTGATTGGCTGATTAGAAAATTGCATTAACTAGCAGTTGGATAGTGAGTGTATATTTAATGCCAGAAATGCAGCCTGATCACAGTAAAACTGCATCATGCTGTATTACTCCTAAACCCCAGAGCTTCCATGCTAAGTAATTATAATTAAGAAACAATAAAATCCACCCTACATCCTTATTATGATGCTTATGAAGACATTTTTTGTGTGGGTGTGGGAACTTGTTAACTTACAGTAGCTTTATTATTTGTACCCACTGTTATCATGTATCCATAGTATTTCAATATTTTAGGAAGAAAACCCTGATTCTTGTGTAAAATTGATCTTTAGGATTTGAAATAAATAAATAAAATAATATATGTACTGTAAACTTGGATTTTGGATGCCTTTTTTTCTGAGAAGTGCCTATGGTTAATGTTATTGAGAAGATACTGAGTGTAGCTTTTTTTTTCCGTTACCTGAAGAAGATACGCAAGCAGTCAAGAAAATCTTTAACAAACCTTAAGCCATTTAAGTCGATTACAGTTTTTACATGAGTCTGTTTACTGCTGCAAGGTACATTGTACAGTATATGAAATATTATATGATGCTGTATGGGTAAGTAGAACTTTGTGGAAATGTGAGTGTGTGTGTGTGTGTGTGTGTGTGTGCCTGTTGACATCACACTGCAAAATGAATTATTAAAAGCTGTATTTATTTATTAATATATTTTGCTTACCATGCAACACACTGTGAAAATATCATATTTTATATGAACATTGCTCTTATAAAAGTTTCATTGACATTTTAGCTTGTTTTTTGTTGTTGTTGATATTATCAAAATAGTGAATTATATAGAGGATCACTGCAAGTGTTAAACTAGTCAAATGAAAGAAAAATACACAAATGACATGACTTTATGTCAGAAAATGTTAAGAGATTCTCACTTGATTTAATAGTCAGAATCTGCTGTATACAACCCAGGCTCATTCTGAAAACGTACCCCTGTATACATTTCTGGAGAGCGCCAAATACATCCCAGGAGGTACATCTTTTTGCAGGTTCTTTTTTAATTTACCAGAGGCCACTGTGTACACTTTTTGAGATCTCAAATTTCTCTCACGAGTGCCATTTGTGCCTGCTCTTGCGTAAAGCCACCAGAGGCTGCTGTTGACTGAATGACTAAGTGATCGACTGACCCACCCTCCTCCTTCCCTAAACTTAACTAATAGTGTTTTCAAAAGCACCAATTGACCAGTGCTTGCTACTTATGCGCCCTCCGTACTTGTGTGCCTGCAGTTGGAAAAAAATTCTAATCTCATCTGAAAAAGTGTGCTGAGTCAGTCGCGTCTTTTATATTTTCCAATCAAATGAAAGCAGAGGTGGGGTTTCCGTTGAGGGGACAGCAGTGTTTGTGTTGTCAAGACAACTATGGAGACTTTTAAAGATAGAGGAGAGACTGTTTTGAGATATCCGGACATCACAAATCATGACTTCTTTTTTTTCCTTTTAACAAAACATGGCAGTGTGGTGTGCCTCGTGTTCATTCTCCAATTCTGTGGTATTTTAGGTTGGTGCTAGGGTACTCTAGGTGGTTGCTGGATTTTGCTAGTTTGTTTTGGGTGGTTGCTAGCATTTCTGTAATGATTAAACCAGTTGTTAGTGAGTTAACTTTTTTTTTTTTTTTCTTTTTCTTTTTTTGTCCCTGGGTTAAGAAGCTGAGAATAACACTGCTTTTGTGTTCAGTATGAACAAGGACTACTCAATTATGGAAAAAAAAAATCATAGTCACACTAATTTTGGTATATATATATTTTGGTATATATATATTTTGGTATATATATATTTTGGTATATGTGTATATATATATATATATATATATATATATATATATATATATATATATATATATATATATATATATATATATATATATATATATATTTATATATATATATATATATATAATACAGCATTTTTGGCCTTTCGTCAGATCATGAAAATGTTGCCATGTAAAAGTGAAATTTTTTAAAATGCAAAGGAAAAACTTATGGAATTTCACAATTGTTAGTACCAAATCAAAAATGATAGCTAAATAAAAAGCCTTGAATGACACTGTGAAGGCACTTCTCTGTCACCTTTGGCATGAAAATTTGACTAAAATTGTATGGGAATTTAATTTAATTTCCAAATGATTGGAAATATGATAATAAAATAATAAAAAAAAATGATAATACAATAAATACAAAACACTCTCAGAAATAAGGTACACAGTGGTATAAATAATGTTTCTTAAGGAACAGTTTTGTACCTTTGTAAAAGTTGTACCTTATATGGTACAGAAAAGACCTCTTATGATACTGTTCTGTACCTTTTAAGGTAAAATTGAAATGAAGATGCACAATTGTTCTCATATAAAAGATACATAAGTGTTGGACAATTCCTTGTTTATTACAATATCTATGAAAATAAATATTACTGGAAAGGCAAAGTGATTTTATGAATAATATCCATATTAAAACATGAATCATCATTTAAAAGCATATGTTTACAGAAATTCATAAACGTTAATTTATTAAGTACAAATACAAAACAACTGGTAAAACAAAACTATAGGTATTGAAAACTAAACATTTAAGGCATTTTTAATAAACATTTGGTAAGCATTTTCTGATAAATACAGTTTTATTATTCATATCCGCACCTTTTAGCGTTTGCTTTCCACTACGCACATGAGCTGGCAAAAGTCCTGCACATGGAAAGTGTTGATGCAGACATTTTAGTTTTGTAAAATTAAATCAAAATTAATCAAACATTGTAAACAATACTTTTGCATAACTCTATTTCTATTTTAAAATTAAGTAACCTAAATAAACTTTTAAGTGATTACAAAGGTATTGTGTGAAAATTGTAGAAAAAAAGTTTTATATTGTAGATGGGAGAATGTGTTTCTGTAACATTTTTGTGAAAAGTGTTGTGAAAAGTTTAGCAAAAAATATTGAAAAGTTTAGCAAAAAATAGATCTTTTGATTTATGTTAAAGTATTTTTTATTCTTTATTGTAAATGGAAAATGTGCATTTACACAAATAGAAACTTTAAAAAAAAAAACATTGTTTAAAAATGTATTTGATGTTTTATATTTACTGAAAAATAAATTGACACATTTTGGATGAAGCAAAATGTCTTTAAATAGTTCTTGAGGAACACATTTGACACTGTTAAGGTACAAAGTGTCTTGTCACTGTAGTGGTACCTTTATAGATCAGAGTTGTACCTTTTGATGAAGGTACAATATTATATCTGCAGGTTTTAAAAATCAAAGGTACATTTTGGTTTCCCATTGTACAAATCATGTCCTTAAAGGTACAATCTGCAATGGTACAAATTTGTTTCTTTGTCTTAAGGTACATTTCTGTTCCATAAAAAGGTACTGCCCCAGTGACAAGGGTTTGTCCCTTCTTTGGCCATTACCATTTTTTTTTGAGAATGTTGAATGAAATTAAACTGTGCTTTAGGCATAGTCTTCACTGTAAGACTTAAACTTGATTTGTGTCTTATTAAAGCAACAACAGTCCATTCAAGAGCAGTGAGAGATTTTGTCCTTGCCTTGTTTTGTTTCATTAATAATAAACACAGTCGGCGGCATGATTATAGTGCTGTCTCTTTAAGAGCCACACAAATCTGTATTCACTGATTAACAGTGCTAATTTACTGTTAACTCATTCATTCATTTGTTCATTTTCCTTCAGCTTAGTCCCTTATTTCTCGTTTCCCTCAAGTTTTTTCCTCCACTTTCATCAATTGGTGAAGTTTGTTCCTCGCCGCTGTCGCCACTGACTTGGTTGGTTTGGGACTTGTGGAGCTGCGCATCGATTGATTTGCTCTTTAGTGTTTGGACTTTCAGCATCACAATTACAGATATTCAAATCAAATCACTTTTATTGTCACATCATCAGTAGCACGTGTGCTATGATGATTGAAAAGCTTAGGTGCTGGCTCCAGACAGTGTAAAATACAGACAGTGCAAAATACAACAACATACTCCCAAAAAAACAAGACAATGTAAAAATGTCAATGTTGACAGCGATACGTACATTGAATAGGTGTACACATAGTTATAGGCAGTATTGTTTTAAGTATGAATTGGTTGGTTTAGTGACTGTTTCGGAACTTGTCTGCGTATATTAAGTCTGAGAGATTACTGCAAATTAACTACACATCCATATTGATATACTGTATTCAAACAGCAATAAATTTAGTTAAATTGACATGCTTACATGAAGCGTAGTGCAAATATAAATACCCCTTTATTAACCACAGGCTGTTAAACAAACCGAAACGGTGGAACGTGAGGATGTCAGTAATATGCAAATTGACGTATGATGTAATCTAGCGACTTTTAGCGACTTTTCGAGCAGAGCTTAGTGCCTTTTCATTGAAAATAGTTGGCAACAGTGTTAGATGCACACATTGAGCTGAAACGTGACTTACATGTCCGTGTTCATCTCTGAGGCTGAGCAAATGCAGAACAGCACTTCATAACTCCAATGCTTCAAAAGTCACTACATGATTTGACTGATTTCCATGTGAAATTAAGTTTGTGGAGGAACGAATGCAGATTGCTGGAAAGGGGGTGACATATGACACAATTATTTTATCTAAATAACTTTTTCATCAATTATTGGAGGCCAAAATGAAAACTGAATTAAATTTCGATTAATTGCACAGCCCTAGTTTGAGCTATGTGGAAGGGTTTAGAATAGTTTAGAATGACAAGGGGTCAATTATTATAAGTGTGAAAACCTCTGTTAGTAAATAAGGTTGTCAAAACAATAGCTGTGTGTGTATGTGCGCGTACAGAATGAGGTTAAACTCTTACATGAAAAGTGACAACCGTATTTGCAGTGTGTTCATGGCCTTGGACACTCAACAAAGTAGCTCTGTTGCCATTGGTTACTCTCAACGCCGATCCAAACACACCATCCTCACTTAGCTTCATTTACAGAAGTTAATTGCGAATTCTTCACCGTTAGTCCGTCATTATTTCCCTTTAGCCTTTTAATCAGCGGCGGACATGATTGGTATGATCATGCGTGTGATTGCGCTTTAATATGATGGATGGAGAATTTAGTTAGAATATTTCCTTCCTGTTTTAGTAATGGCTCGAATGTCACGGGTCAGTGTGTAACTTCCTGCCAGGAAGTGTGATTGGGTGTTTTGTGGTTAAGGGACGCCGCGCAGGGATAATTGCTTATAATGTCATGGGTTTGACAGAGCTGCCGGAGGAGTTCATATTATATCTTTCAGATGCAATCAAGCTGTCTTTTACCTCTCGCTGCAGATTTGTGTGTGTGTGTGTGTGTGTTTGATCCATCACTTCCATCAAGGAATTCGATGCTTGATAGCTGTGCGAGTGGACTTGCATAGATTGCCTGCTGTTGAAGCCTGGGTGAGCAATTTTCTTTCACACACACACTCTTTCCAACATCTGATTGAGTAGACAGTGCCATATGCACGGATTGGGAAGTTTTGTCAGTCTCCCCAATGTGCTTCGGACCTTAAACAGTATTTATATGCCTCCCTGTGGCCAGCGCCTCCCTGTGAGACCGGATTTACCAAAATCTTCTTCTTGTGATGCTCTCGTTTGACTGCAACCGATTGCAGTGTCAGGTTCAATGACTGCAGCAAATGAGACTCTTCTAAGTTTGCGATCAGGCAAAGCCGTATTGCATGAATAAATGTAGATATTAAGATTGCGGGAAACATGGCCATCACCATGCCATCTTGGTTTGTAAAAGAGAGCAATAATGTCAGAGCAAACCTCCTAAATATGTCTGTCGCTGCCTTTGTTTTCAAATCCTATCATTGGATGCAGTCAGTGGAAATTTTAATCCACTCGGTGATTCCGGAACCGGATCAGTTGTGTTTGACTTTTGTCAGAAACTGGTATAACTAGAATTTTACATTTCAGAAGGAAAGAAAGAAAATAAATAGTGATAAAGGAACAAAGTTAAATGTCATGGATTTTGAGTGATCAACCTTTTTGTAGAAGAATTCAAAACGACATTTTTCACTTGAGATTTGGAAGCAAGCTATAGGGAGGTGAAATAATTTTATAAGGATTGCAGGATCATGTTATTTTCAACCATTGGTTGATCTTTAAGTAAAGTCTGTTAACATTAGCAGTATTTATTGCATTGGTGACAGTTCAAAAATGGGAAAATGCATTTTGTATGCCGACCCCCCCCCCCCCCCCCCCCCCCCCTTATTGGGCTTATTGGAACCTAATTAGAATAAAAATCTAAGTATCATCTTTTGATATGATGTACGTTTAGAAATAAATGATGTCCATATACAGGGAGTGCAGAATTATTAGGCAAGTTGTATTTTTGAGGATTAATTTTAGTATTGAACAACAACCATGTTCTCAATGAACCCAAAAAACTCATTAATATCAAAGCTGAATATTTTTGGAAGTAGTTTTTAGTTTGTTTTTAGTTTTAGGTATTTTAGGAGGATATCTGTGTGTGCAGATGACTATTACTGTGCATAATTATTAGCCAACTTAACAAAAAACAAATATATACCCATTTCAATTATTTATTTTCACCAGTGAAACCAATATAACATCTCAACATTCACAAATATACATTTCTGACATTCAAAAACAAAACAAAAACAAATCAGTGACCAATATAGCCACCTTTCTTTGCAAGGACACTCAAAAGCCTGCTATCCATGGATTCTGTCAGTGTTTTGATCTGTTCACCATCAACATTGCGTGCAGCAGCAACCACAGCCTCCCAGACACTGTTCAGAGAGGTGTACTGTTTTCCCTCCTTGTAAATCTCACATTTGATGATGGACCACAGGTTCTCTATGGGGTTCAGTCAGGTGAACAAGGAGGCCATGTCATTAGTTTTTCTTCTTTTGGACTCTGAGCATGATGGAGCATGATGGGATGGAGCATTGTCCTGCATGAAAATCATGTTTTTCTTGAAGGATGGAGACTTCTTCCTGTACCACTGCTTGGAGAAGGTGTCTTCCAGAAACTGGCAGTAAGACTGGGAGTTGAGCTTGACTCCATCCTCAACCTGAAAAGGCCCCACAAGCTCATCTTAGATGATACCAGCCCAAACCAGTACTCTACCTTCACCTTGCTGGCGTCTGAGTCGGACTGGAACTCTTTGCCCTTTACCGATCCAGCCACGGGCCCATCACGACTCACTCTCATTTCATCAGTCCATAAAACCTTAGAAAAATCAGTCTTGAGATATTTCTTGGCCCAGTCTTGACGTTTCAGCTTGTGTATCTTGTTCAGTGGTGGTCGTTTTTCAGCCTTTCTTACCTTGGCCATGTCTCTGAGTATTGCACACCTTGTGCTTTTGGGCACTCCAGTGATGTTGCAGCTGTGAAATATGGCAAAACTGGTGGCAAGTGGCATCTTGGCAGCTGCACGCTTGACTTTTCTCAGCTCATGGGCAGTTTATTTTGCGCCTTGGTTTTTCCAGACGCTTCTTGCGACCCTGTTGACTATTTTGAATGAAACCCTTGATTGTTCAATGATCACGCTTCAGAAGCTTGGCAATTTTAAGAGTGCTGCATCCCTCTGCAAGATATCTCACTATTTTTGACTTTTCGGAGCCTGTCAAGTCCTTCTTTTGACCCATTTTGCCAAAGGAAAGGAAGTTGCCTAATAATCATGCACACCTGATATAGGGTGTTAATGTCATTAGACCACACCCCTTCTCATTACAGAGATGCACTTCACCTAATATGCTTAATTTGTAGTAGGCTTTCGAGCCTATACAGCTTGGAGTAAGATAACATGCATAAAGAGGATGATGTGGTCAAAATACTCATTTGCATAATAATTCTGCTCTGCCTGTATGTGGACTCGTGGTCCGAATTGATATAAAACACTTTTTCTTGAATGTTTTTAATGCATAATATAACATAATTTTTTTTTGAACTTGCTTTGACTATCAGAGAGTTAAAAACAACATTTTTTCCCATTTTGGACATTTAAAAATAGGGTTTGGGACATTTCATATGCTGCAAAACAGTTGCAGGATGACACTGTATGTCTGTAAGAAAATATAAAAACATTCAAAATATTTTAAATAGCCCCTAAGAGCTAAAATGTGCTGTCCACATATGTGGACACTCAAGCCCTAGGAGGTTATAGGGGAAATTAAGCACTCAGTCAAGTTTACATTATTTTGTACATTGGATTCCACTTTAATGAAAATATATATAACAAACTCGATTAATGTAACCATTTAGCAGAAAACAGCATGTTTTACTATAGATTTTAGACCTAGGGCGCTGCCATCTTGGAATGTTGCTGTGTCTGACGTCACGGGGTTGGTTCTGTTCCCTCAGCTGAACAGATATAGTGGAAGCAAAGGACTGAACACGGAGACTGTAAAGCCTATTTAACCCAATGCGTGAAGTTGTGGATGTGGAGCTGGTGCAAATACAAGCATCAGATGTGTGTCTAATATAAAAGTATATATATTTATTCTATTTTTCTTTTTTCCCCTATTATTACAGATAATTTGATGTGCTTTTCTCCCCTCTCTGTATTATGCTGCCTGACTGCCTGTCTGAGTTTCAACCATGGTTTCAACAAGGTCCGATACTGACGTAATGGGGGCGGGTACTTTCATTTTTCACTGCCACAGCCCCTCACCTCTTTTCATGTTCAAACCAAACTAAGATCAGTGCAGTTTTTCACATGACAGTTTTTAACATCCTTTATACATGTTGAGAGATTGAATTGATCGACTTGAAAAGGGAATATGTCTTGACATAATCCACAAAGACGTGACTTAGTAAAGCGTAAAGTCATGTATCATTTTAATCATTGCATTAGTCTGAATGTAAATCCACTCGTCAGGCAGCACTGGAGCAGCATGAGAGAGTGGACCAAAGAGCATCAAAGTAAAGGTATTAACAAAAGAAAAATACACAACTTAAATGCTTGTATTTGTTGTATTTGCACCAGATCTGCTATGCACGTCCACAACTTCATGCGTTAGGTTAAATTAGGCTGTCCAGTGTCTGTGTTCAGTCCGTTACTACCATGGTTGAAACCCATACAAGCAGTCAGGCAGCATAATACAGAGAGTGGATCAAAGCGCATCAAATGATCAATAATTAAAAGGGAAAAAAGAAAATAGAATACATTTATATTTTTATATTAGACACGCATCTGTTGCTTGTATTTGCAGCAGCTCCACGTCCACAACCTCACGCATTGGGTTAAATTAGCCTTTATAGTCTCCGTGTTCAGTCCTTTACTTCCACTATATCTGTTCAGCTGAGAGAACGGAACCAACCCTGTGCGCAAAAGCAGCATGCAAAACACTTGCGGCCATTAGTAAATTATTCAAAAAAGACGTCTTTCAATGCGAAAAGTGTGTTCAGTGTTATTGGCCTCTAACATTGCTGTGTAATATCAACACCATGGTACAGCAGCAACGTTCCTTGATTATTACGCCAGAATGAGAGTATAGTTCTTAGACATTTTGTCCTAGAAAATAGCAACTTTTCATTTTCTATTGGTCTTAGTATAGGGTGCAGCTACAGAAGAGTCAAGCTTTAAATAAGAATTTTTGGAGTGAGATGCTAATGGTCTAATCCAATTCAATGATCTATGCTAAGCTAAGCTAAAAGTGCTCCCGCTAGACCTGGAGATCGACTGAACGTATTCAAAGATGGTAAAACTCACTGTTTAACTCTTAAACGGGTTGCACACCTGATGTGCTGCTCGGCGTCACAACACGGTGCGCACGTGACAGTTGAAAGTATCGCACACCAAACGCGCACATTCGTATGTTAAATTTGAAATGTCACTATTCAGATGGCGCTCTGTGGCGTGGCAGAAATATGAACAGTGTCCTGAGTCATGGCTGATAGAAACCTATGTTTAGAATTCTATAATGCATGGCGCCGAGCAACGCATCTAGTGTCCGCCTTGTAAAAGGAGCCTGTTTTTGTTCCTTTAACTATTAAATAATTTAATTAGAAACTTACGTCCTATGAGTGGATGTAGACATTATGTTTGAGGTTTGTCAGAGACTGAAACTGTGAATGATGCTAGAGTGATCTGGGTGGTTACTGAGCTCTTGTTAGGGTATTCAGAGTGGTTGCTATGGCATTGTAGAAAGCTAGGATCAACATACTTTGTTGATCCTGGAACATCATTCCTGTTTGAAAATGTAATCCATAGTCCCTACCTCACAACGTAACTCTAACTGTAACTTATTACTAAAATCAGTCAGAATAATAGGTTAATAACCATAATGTAGAAGCACATAATCCTGATTGCAAGCCTAAACTTAACATAAATTATCATTGTGTCGTTTAAATCTGATCGGTTGATTGGAATGTTGTTCCAGGGTCAATGTAGACGCTAATCCAGGAGTATGTTGCACTTGGTAAAATCAGGTTTGGTGCAGGCTAGGTTGT
This sequence comes from Danio kyathit, assembly GCA_903798195.1. Lineage (NCBI taxonomy): Eukaryota > Metazoa > Chordata > Actinopteri > Cypriniformes > Danionidae > Danio > Danio kyathit. Next base: position 13,309,557 of record LR812536.1, on the reverse strand, counting down.
TTCTAAGGTATTCTAGTTGATTGCCAGGTGGTTGTTGAGTGTTCTGAGTGGTTGATGTTGGATGCTGCTAGTAATGGGCGATATAAACGATATGCGATATAAACGATACAAAATTGGCCTACGATAGAGATTCTAATTCTATTGCACTATCGCGATAATGCATGTTTGATGACGCAATCTACCCGCGAAATTAAGAGCAACGAGCTGCAGCCGGCTGCAACGCATCATCTTGAATAAACAACAGTGCGACCATTTCGCTCGCATTTGCGACAAAAAATAATAAGCTCAATTGATAACTTAATTCACTCGGCCACTGTAAAACAACATGCTCTTCACACTAACTTATGGTGTATTACGTTGGAAATCTATTGTGACTGTAGCTCATGCGGAGCTCTCAACAACAGCATTAAGCAACGCATGGCACCGAATGGCGACGTGTCGCACAACTTGCGAGCCTCATGCATGGCATATCGTGGCTTGTCACACAGATTCCCACACAGCGCTTCCCACACAGATTTTACCTGGGCGGCCGATATATTATTGGGGCGGCCCGGTTCTGTGTTCGCGAGAAACTGAGAACACTTTGCCACAGACTCACATGCTCTGCATGCAGAGCCACAGAGACGCGCTGGATACAGAAGAGCGCGAAGACTAAATAGACTGATCCAGCTCATTATTTGGGGTGACAATACATTTTCGCCGGACATGTCCGAGAATCTGCTTTCGCTTTCGATATTAATTGTATTCATTTTTGCATTACTTTATAAGCAAACTTTATCTGGTGCGTCTCAATCAGCAGCACCAACACTACAGCAGACAGAGAGAGAGAGAGAGAGAGAGAGAGAGAGAGAGAGAGAGAGAGAGAGAGAGAGAGAGAGAGAGAGAAAGAGCAGATCAAGACACCAGTTTTAATTTCATTAGGAGAACAAAATGTTTAAAATCAAATGTGTTACCTTAGGCTGCAGGTTAGAAATATGTTTTTATTTAAAGTATCTGCAATACACAATTTTATTTGACTAATTTAATACTGGAAGTAATTTCAGTACATTGTAAGTTCCTTAACTAAAAAGACACCAGTTTTTTTGTTCTCTGCAACTTGGCATTTAGGAACCAAGGACTTAAAAGAAAAGTCTTTCTTTCTAAAAGGCACTACACTTAGTTTATTTATCTGCAACATTGTGTTGTTTAATTACAGTTTTGCTTTTGCACAATAAATGTTCTCAAAATGACATGCAACGTTTCTTTATTTCTTTAACAAAAAAATAGCAGTTTAGCTTTCCTAAGGGTCTCTGTAACCTGTTCTGAAATGGTTCTATTATAATTTATATATCGCAATATATATCGTTATCGCAAGAGGCTGCAATGTATATCGCAATATGGATTTTAGGCCATATCGCCCATCCCTAGATGCTGCTCCGTGAATTATTAGTGTTCTGGGTTGTTGCCAAGGTGTTGCTAGACAGTTATTGTTAATAGAGAGCTATTGTATGTGGTTGCTAAGGTGGGTTTTTAGGGGGGCTTTTTGGTGTTATTGTTCATGGTTTGTAAGTTGTTTGCTTAAATATTCTGAGTGGTTTTCTTTAGTGTTCTAGCCAGTAGCTAAAGTTTTTTATTCATAAATCCATACTGAAACACTATGCACACTTGGGTTGCGTTTTGGTGCTGTTGGACAATTATAGGGTTCATTGTCTTCAATATAGCTTAAAGCTGGAGTACTTACAGCTACAGCAGTCTACCAGTTACTTTACTTTCATTCCTGTCGATTCAGGCACAGTAAACTCCAATCTCCTGGTGTAATGGAGTGTTTCTCTTTGACCCTCCACTGTCTGTAATTAAGCGTCACTTTTTTGTCAGGTTAATTAGTCCTGTAGACTTTATGAGCCGTATAAGTAACCTGTAATTGTTACAGATGGTCAGTTCAGTGTTTAACTGATGTAATGATTTTGTTGTCGTTTTATGAGAGAACATTTAAGAATAAACAATGAAGTAAACCAGAATTATTGTACTTAAAATGAGCACTGCTGTGTCTTTTAAATTCATCTTTGTGTTGGTGTTTAGTTTCAGATGGCTTATTAAAGCTGAAGTTCTCCCGCCAAGAGCAATGAGACTTTTTTTTCCTTGTCAATGCTGTTGTTTGATTAACATTCTCTAATTGCCAATTTTGTATGTAAATGTAATCTGAAGGCCTCTGGGGATTCCTTTAGTGAATTAGAACCATGATGTTTATACCCATATTGGTTAATAAAAAAAGCAAAAAGTTGATTCTGGACTTTATTAGCAGTAGAGGAGCGTAGGGAGACCAGAGTAAAAAGAAAAAGAGGACAAAGAAAGAAGAAGATGAGCGGTTTTAGCTGTATTTGTACTAAAAAAGTATGTTGACACCCCTACTTTATTAAAAATTTTCTAAACGGAGAATCTTCTAAACTAACACAGGCTCATTGTGAAAACGTACCAAATTGTGTATTCAGAGCTATGTATGGCTGCATTTTGTCTTAAAAACAAACGCTATGGGGCGGAATGACACCGCCAATGGCTTCTGTTCCTTTTCTTACTACCAGCTGACCGCTTAACTCCGTGTGGACTGCTTTTCCGCTGTTACCAGTTTGCCCAGTAGCTCACCATGTACATTGCCGGATTTGAGGTGGGCGGGTCAATGGGTGCTTTTGGCAACACTGTCGATTGGGTTTAGGGAAGGTGGTGGGTGGGTCAATCGGTGCTTTTGCAAACACTGTCGGTTGGGTGTAGGGGAAGTGGGTGGGTGGGTCAATCGGTGCCTTTGAAAACAATGCCTGTTGGATGTAAGGGAAGTGGGTGGGCGGGTAAATCTGTGCTTTTAAAAACACTGTCGGTTGGGTTTAGAGAATTGGGTGGGTGGGTCAATCTGTGCTTTTTAAAACACTGTCGGTTGAAATTAGGGAGGGTGGTGGGCAGGTCAATTTGTGCTTTTGAAAACACTATTGGTTGGTTTTAGGGAAGGTGGTGGGCGGGTCAATCGGTGCTTTTGAAAACACTCTGTTGGGTTTAGGGAAGGCAGTCTTGGGTCAATCGGTGCTTATAAAAACACTGTCGGTTGGGTGTAGGGAATTGGGTGGGTGGGTCAATCTGTGCTTTTTAAAACATAGTCGGTTGGGTTTAGGGAAGGTGGTGGGCAGGTCAATTTGTGTTTTTGAAAATGATGTCTGTTGGTTTTAGGGGAAGTGGGTGGGTGGGTCAATCGGTGCTTTTAAAAACACTGTCGGTTGGGTTGAGGGAAGGCAGTCTTGGGTCAATCGGTGCTTTTGAAAATACTGTCGATTAGGTTTAAAGAAAGTGGAGGCCGGGTCAGTTGGTGCTTTTGAAAACACTGTTAGTTGGGTTTAGGGAAGGTGGTGGGTGGGTCAATTGGTGCTTTTAAAAAAAACTATTGGTTGGGTTTAAAGAAGGTGGTGGGCGAGACCTGGTTATTAAAATTGTATTTAACATTTTTCACCAACATATTTATTTGGGTGTACTAATTCTTGCACTGTGATCTTCAGTTTAGTTTTTGTTATATTATTTCCAAATTTTGCTTTGGTAGTGAATAATTTAATGTATATGCACAAATATATTATTTTAAAGCATTCTGTAGAAAATATTAACTTAAAAGAAAGATCTGTGAGGGGTGTGAATATATATGAATATATATATATATATATATATATATATATATATATATATATATATATATATATATATATATATATATATATATATATATATATATATATATATATATATATATCTTTTTTGCTTAGACCCTTCATTACTCGGGGGTCGCCACAGCGTAATGAACCGCCAACTTATCCAGCATATGATTTACGTAGTGGACGCCTTTCCAGCTGCAATTCATCACTGGGAAACACATACACTAAAGACAAATTAGCTTACCAAATTCACCTATACCACATGTCTTTGGATTTGAGGGGGAAAAAGGAGCACACGGAGGAAACCCACGCGATCACGGGGAGACGAAAGCACTGACTGATATAAGGAAACAGACTACATTTCTTAAATAATGAATTTAAAGCTGCAAACCCTGAGTGGAATAATCGGGAGATGGATCCGGGCCGAGCAGTAGCCTCACTTTAATGTAAAGATATTTTCCCACGGGGCGCGGAAAACAAGTGTCAAAGGGAAAGCAGCTATTTGCAGCAGTTTCGGGAGCAAATTAAAAAATTTCTAAACTGAGAATCTTCTAAACTAACACAGGCTCATTGTGAAAACGTACCCCCGTATACGTTTCTGGAGAGCATGAATTATGTATTCAGAGCTACGTATGGCTGCATTTTGTCTCAAACTCTATGGGGCGGAATGACATCGCCAATGGCTTCTGTTCCTTTTCTCGCTACCAGCAGACCGCTTACCTCCGTGTGGACTGCTTTTCCGCTGTTACCAGTTTGCCCAGTAGCTCACCATGTACATCGGCGGACTTGAGGTGGTGGGTGGGTCAGTCTGTGCTTTTGAAAACACTGTTGGTTGGGTTTAGGGAAGGTGGTGGGCGGGTCAATCAATGCTTTTGAAATCACTGTCGGTTGGGTTTAGAGAAGGTGGTGGGCAGGTCAATCGGTGTTTTAGAAAACACTGTCGGTTGAGTTTAGAGAAGGTGGTGGGCGGGTCAGTCGTTGCTTTTGAAAACACTGTCGGTTGGTTTTAGGGAAAGTGGATGGGCGGGTCAATCGGTGCTTTTGAAAACACTGTCGGTTGGTTGGGTTTAGGGTAGTAGGTGGGTGGGTTAGTTGGTGCATTTGAAAATACTGCCGGTTGGGTTTAGGAAAGGTGGCGGGCAGGTCTATTAGTGCTTATGAAAGCACTGTCTGCTGGTTGGAATTAGGGAAGTGGGTGGGTGGGTCAATTGGTGCTTTTGAAAACACTGTCGGTTGGGTTTGGGGAGTCAGTCGACAGCAGCCTTTGGTGGATTTACACAACAAAAGCAGGCCCGAATGGCATACACAAGAGAAATTTGAGCTCTTAAAAAACGATCTCTGGTGGGATTTGTGAAAACAAAAACTGCAAAAAAAAAAAAAAAAATTTATTAACTCCTGGTGCATAATTCGCACTCTCGATAAATGTATACAAGGGTACATATTCTCATTGAGCCTGAGCTGTTCTAAACTGAACTGTGTGAAATATTTAACAACAACACACTGGCTTTTCCCATTATCCGAGTGTTAGCACAAGAATAAATTATTTGCATTTTAGTGACAGTATGAGTTCTGCTCTATACAGCAGCTTTGGTACAGTAAATGGATTTGGCATCATCTGATGGGACTGCCTGACTGATTTGAGATTGAAATCTGTTGAAATGTCAAATTTACTGTAAGTGAGAATATGAAATGGAGGCAGACACCTTTGATCAGGTAACGGGTGACTTTATATTGTCAGTCTGCCTGTGAGAACTTTCAGCAGCTCAAGGACAAATTCTTTGTTGCTGGTTTTGGATGAATTGGGTAACTCTTTTTCTTGCCTCGCAGCTGACTGTGAGAGATACAGTATACTGTACAGTAAGCAATCTCCTCTGCCAACGTTTCACATTTTAGAAAATTGCAACCTGGGAGTAAAATTACTTAATATATTTATATTTAAATGTAGCATGATTTATTCAGTCAGCTTGTATAAATGTAATTATTTAAATTAAAATAATAGCTGTTGTTAAATATATATTTGAAGTATGTGCTTGTGTATTCTGCTTGTTTGATAGCGTGTTTTGGGTGGTTGCTGGGGTGTTGCCAGGGTATTCTGAATTGTTCTAAGGGAAGTATATTTGGTTGCTATGGTATTTTGGCTGTTTACTAGCATGTTGCTAGGGTTTTGGGATTTAGCTAAGGTGTTTATTTATGAAAGCATTGGTATTCTGGCTGTTTGCTAGCAGTGGCGCCCCCAGAAAATTTTCTTAGGGGTGGCCAGAAGAGGCCGCAGCAAACTTGGGGTGGCACACAAAAAAAAATTATGAATTCAGTGTAATGTTATATTTTTGTTTCTGGTTAACTCTGCTTAAAATATTGCAATTTATTCCTTGAAATAATTCAGCAAGTACATGTGCAAATCAAATAAAAATCAATATTTAGTTTAAAAACACTTCTCATATATATATATATATAACTTTTTAGTTATTTTTTACATACTTTTATTGCACAGAATATGATATATTCCAAGTCTAAAATTCATGAAGATTTGTGAATTAATTAATAAAACAAACAAATGAACAAACTGAACAAAAGGCATTACTACACACACATTCACTATACAGACCCTAATAATATCATTTATCCATATTCCTTTTTGAGCCACAATATTATTAAGGCAGCTTCTTCTATTGATGTACCTTAAGGTAAATATTATATTGCCATTGCTGTCTATTGAAGGTGTGTGTGTGCTGTCAACGACGATCGGGGAGGGCAGTGGTGGTTCTAGTTTAAATGACACCATGGGCGAACCATCCCATACACAACATAATGTAATGAAGTCTTACCTCCCTGACTCTTTATCCCTCCTTTCTGCTTTAAAGCCATGCTTAGTGAAAGTTACTACATCATCATATTATATAAACTTTAGTTTAGTCGACTTGCAAAACTCGATGCGTGCCGACACCCCTGCACAAAAGGCTGTTACTCCTGTTTCACGGCGCATGAGCGGCGCGTATTTTATCGGAATGCATGCAAACAACCGGGATTCTCACAGGAGTGCGTGAGGCGCACGGGAATGGTTTTCTGCGCTCATGCGTCAGTTTGCTTTCACCAGCGTTAAACCAGCGCTGAGGGGGAGAGCAGTGAATCAGCTACGTCAGTGGCACCAACAATAATTTAGTGGCTGCATTTTATTTATTGAAATATTGGGAATTTACATAAGTACATTTAAATTAATAATGTCAACAGCAAAATCAGATTGGGGTGGCCACAGGGGTGGCCAGAGTTTACCCACCCCTGGCCACCCCTTGGAGGCGCCCCTGTTTGCTAGAGTTTTCTGTGTTGTTGCTATGGTGTTGCCAGGGTATTCTGAGTTGTTCTCAGGGGCATATATTTGGTTGCTATGGTATTTTGGCTGTTTACTAGCATGTTGCTAGGGTTTTGGGATTTAGCTAAAGTGTTTATGAAAACATTGGTATTCGGGCTGTTTGCTAGGGTGTTCTAGGTGGTTGCTAGGGTGTTGCCAGGGTATTATGAGTTGGTCTAAGGAAAGTATATTTGGTTGCTATGGTATTCTGGCTGTTTAGCACGTTGCTAGGGTTTTTGGATTTAGCTAAGGTGTTTATTTATAAAAGCATTGGTATTCTGGCTGTTTGCTAGGATGTTCTAGGTGGTTGCTAGGGTGTTGCCAGGGTATTCTGAGTTGTTCTAAGTGGATTATATTTGGTTGCTATGCTATTCCGGCTGTTTACTAGCACGTTGCTAGGGTTTTGATATTTAGCTAAAGTGTTTATTTATGAAAGCATTGGTATTCTGCTAGTTTGCTAGAGGTTTCTGGGTGGTTGCTATGGTGTTGCCAGGGTATTGTGAGTTGTTCTAAGGGGAGTATATTTGGTTGCTATGCTATTTTAGCTGTTTACTAGCATGTTGCTAGGGTTTTGGGATTTAGCTAAAGTGTTTATTTATGAAAGCATTGGTATTCTGGCTCTTTGCTAGGGTGTTGTTAGGGTTTCATGCTGTCTGCTAGAGTGTTCTGGGTTGTTGCTAAGGAGTCTAAATATGGTTGCAATGGTATTTGGCAGTTTTCTTGAGTGTTCTGGGTTGTTGCTAGGAGGTTGTCAGGGTATTATAAGTTGTTCTAAGATGATTATATATGTTTTTGTTAGGGTGTTACTATGGTTTTCTGTGTTGTGCTAAAGTGTTTGTACTGTACATGGGCACTTTGCTATTATGATTGTTTTTTTAGGTTGTTGCTAGGGTAATTTCTCCTAAGGATTTTGTATAAGGTGTTATGGTATTATAGCTGTTGCTGGATTATTCAGTTTGGTTGCTAGGGTGTTGTTTTAGGTATTTATGGTGTCTGCTAGAGTGTACTGTGTTGATGCTAAGGAGTCTGTATATGGTTGCTATGATATTTGGCTGTTGTCTGGAGCGTTCTGTGTGGTTGCTAGGGTGTTGCCAGGATATTCTGTGTTGTTCGAATGTCATATATGGTTGCTGTGTTTTTCTGGCTGTTTTGTTAGGGTGTTGCTAGGGTATTCTAGATTGTGATAAGGTGATTATTCAAGGTTGCTATGGTACTCTTGCTGTTTGCTAGGCTGTTGGTAGGGTATTCTGGGTTGAGCTAAGGTGATTATATTTGGATGCTCTGGTTTTCTAGCTGTTTGCTAATGTGTTGCTATGATTTTCTGGGTTGTGCTAAGGTGATTATAGCATTGGTATTCTGACTGTATGCTAGGGGGTTTCTAGGGAATTTAGTGCTAATGTTTTTAAATATGAGTGTTATGGGGTTATGGCCATTCTGGATTATTCTTAGTGGTTGCTATCATTTTGCTTGGGTATTCATGCAGAGTTGGGTTAGGGTTAGTTTCTAAGGAGATTATATTTGGTTGCAATGCTTTTATAGCTGTTTTCTAAGGTGTTCTGGGTGGTTGAAATGGTATACACTCTGTTTTAGTTTATGGCAGTGGTACTTATTAGATAAATTGGTACCGGGCCACTAAAGAAATCATTAATTATTTCCGTTTGATGTATTATCTGAGTCTGAACGATCTTTTATTTTAAAAAGTCCTTTATTTTGAAAAATGCCCGAATTTCAAATTTTCAATTTTCTTCTGTATAGTCATCAACACACTAGTTTGTAGAGCAAGTAGTTTTACCATTTTCTGTTTTATTATTCCTAGTCATTTCTTCCATAGGCAACTGAAGCTGAAGTTCTAAAACAATCGCAAAAACGAGAGCGATGCCGCATTTTAGAATAATGTCAATACACATTTCGGTAGACTAATTATCTCCTGCAGTGCTTTGTAATTTTCTTCATAAATAAAACTTGAATCAGAGTGGCAACAATGATTTATCAGCTTGTAATATTGTGAGAAAACGGTTGGTCGACTATTGTTCCTATTGTAAATGATATTGTTCCTATTGTAAATTATCACTATATTAAAGTTTTAACAAACCAAAATGGTCAAAGTATTGTTAACTGTAAAGTTCTTCAGGGAAAGCAATGATGATTTCTTAAGAGTGGAATTTTTGGATGCATACTGCTTTTGCAAAATTAGATCACAACCAGTTCCCATCGGATCATATAATATTTCGAGTAGGGTTGCAATTAGATTATTATGAAGACCCTGAAATTATTAAAAGGATCAGGAGAAGAGTCATAGCTAGGTTAATGGTATAAAAGGACTTCAAAAAAAAGTAATGCATTTAATTTTCAGACTTTAACACATAATGAGGTGAATCTGTGCTTTAACGCTGTACAAGCGGAAAATGAGCTCCTCTCAGCCAATCAGTTTTTCAGTTTGTTTTTTCTTTCAAGCTTATTGAACGTCTTTTCATCTACAAGATTCACCAGATAAAGCCATTGTTGTGCTTCTGTAGTGTTGTTTATCGATCTCAGAGTCCTCCATTCACCAGGCATATTCAGCAGGCTCACTGTCTTCTAAGTGTGTGTCTTATGAATGGATGAAAATGAGACTGCTCCGGGCTCTGCTGCTGCTGGAATCATCCCTGGCCTCTAGCCTGCTTTGGTGAAATAATGAGGCAACACACACAAAATGTATAATCTGAAAAGATCAGGCATGAAATCGATAGAACTGCTGAGTGCTCACTATAACATTTCTCCCCCTCGATTACCTTCGGCTGGTTTGGGAACAGAACTCGCTGTAATGGAGATGAGAGATGAAAGGGGAAATGTATTTTCGAGAAAGAGAATGAGCAAAAAACAGAGAGCCGCCGCAGAGATGAACAGACTATGTATGTTCGTCTCTCTTTTTTTAATTTTGCAGTTTTCTGGAGGTGAAGGACAGTTTGTGCTGCAGAGTCCTGCGAGGTTGTTTTGTGTAACTTCTCACAATATAATATAGCTTTGTAAATAGAGTGTTATTGAAGGACATGGCAGTTCAGAAAACAGCAGAAAAAAAGTGCTAATGGTGGTGTGGGAAAGCTGTAACTTTTTTTGGAATAAAATACATGACTGTTAAGGCTTTTAACGTAAATACAATAATTTTTCAAACAATAACTAATGATAATTAGAACAACAATAAAAGTTGTTCTAGTATAAGATCTGTCTATCTATCTGTCTGTCTGTCTGTCTGTCTGTCCATGTTTTTATTCATCTGTCCATGCATCCGTGTGTTTATCCATCCATCCATCCATTCATGTGTTTTTCCATTCGTACATCCATCCATACATCCATCCATCCATCCATCCATCCATCCATCCATCCATCAATTCATGTGTTTTTCCATCCATCCATCCATCCATCCATCCATCCATCCATCCATCCATCCATCCGTCTATGCATCCTTGTATTTATCCATCCATCTGTCTGTATTTATCCATCCATCCATCCATCCATCTATCTGTGTATTTATCTATCCAACTATCCATCCATTCGTATATCCATCCATGTATTTATCTATCCATCCATCCATCCATCCATCCATCCATCCATCCATCCATCCATCCATCCATCCATCCATGTGTATTCATCCATCCATCCATCCATGCATCTATGTATCCATCCATCCATGTATTTATTCATGCATCCATTCGTGTATTTATCCATCCATCCATCCATCCATCCATCAATTTGTGTATTCATCCATCCATCCATCCATCCATCCATTCATCCATCCATCCATCCATCCTTGTATTTATATATCCATCCATCCATCCATCCATTTGTGCATCCATCCATGTATTTATCCATCCATTTATCCATTCATCCATCCATCCATACATACATTTATTCATCTGTATATTTATCCATCCATCCATCCATCCATCCATCCATCCATCCATCCATCCATCCATCCATCCATCCATCCATCCATCCATCCATCCATCCATCCATCCATCCGTGTATTTATCCATCCATCTGTGTATCCATCCATCTGTGTATCCATCCATCCATCCATCCATCCATCCATCCATCCATCCATCCATCCATCCATCCATCCATCCATCCATCCATCCATCCATCCGTGTATTTATCCATCCATCTGTGTATCCATCCATCCATCCATCCATCCATCCATCCATCCATCCATCTATGTTTTTATTCATCCATCCATCCATCCATCCATCCATCTGTGTATTTATCCATCCATCCATCCATCCATCCATCCATCCATCCATCCATCCATCCACCCACCCACCCGTGTATTTATCTGTCTGTCAAATGCACGTTTACTCTATTTATACATGTGTATGGAAAATAACTTCCAGAATTTAAAAAGGTAAATAATAACTAATAATACAATACATGATTTTACTTAGAAAATGTCATTAACTTAACTTTTATGCACGCAGTTTGTTTCCTCAATAATTATAGGGCAATGAGTTTACTCTCTTTTTTTAAGTAGTCAACTAATCGCTATGATAAATTAATTATCGATCGAATTTCAAAGGTAAATAGTAAATACTAAAAGATTTTTATTTATTTATTTACATTTCTGTTTTTTCAGAAATTTTTTCAGAAATATCATTTTCTTATTGACATCGTCTCTTCTAGGATAAAAAAAAAATCAAGATATTTGCCGTCTCATTTCTCCGTTGCTCTCTTTCTGTCTTTGTAGACATTATGCTTCTCCATTAAATCTCATTTCACTTTGTTTGTCTGCTAGGCGTCTCTCTCTCTGTCCTCATTCTTGCTGTGTGTGTCTGTGTTGTAGCCTGCAGGGCAAGAGTAAGAGACAGACGAGGCCAAACTCTGTCCTGCTGCTGCTTGTGTTCAGAGACAAGTCTTCGGTCTGTTTGTCTGGATAGATCCTCAAACATCGGCCACATGGCATGCGCTGAAAAAGAAGAAGTGGAGGGAACACTTAATGCCTTTTCATTTGGCTTGCTCAATTTCAAGATGTGAGATCAGTAGATGCCAGATTTCTATTTGACAGTTTCTGTCATGCTACAATAGATTACTTTTTTGGTAACACTTGAGTTTAAGTAACAATCCACACTAACTACTGGCTTATTACCTGCGTATTATTAAGATTTTAGCTGTTTATTAGTACTTATAAAATATGATCGTATTCTACATTCCTAATACTACCTACATAAACCTAACTATCACCTTACTAACTGTTAATAAGCACCAAAGTAGTTAGAAATGTAACAAACATTGACTACCATAGCAAGAAACACAAATACTATGGAAGTCAATGGTTACAGGTTTTCAGCATTTTTCCAAATATCTTCTTTTGTGTTTAACAGAGGAGAGAAACTCTACAGGTTTGATAAGTAAACAATGACACGTTAGGTTTTGCTGAAGTACCCCTTTAATGGTTTGTTCGTAGAGTGTATTGTACGTTAAAAATATAGTATGACCAACTTTTTTTAACCTTCGTCCATATTTGACCCAAATTTGAGCAGATGTACCCAATCAACGGGGTAGTGATAAAAACAACTGATTCTAACACTGTCTCATCCTCCTCGTTACAACAATACTAAAGTACATTTTTTCAAGCCTAATGCTATATGACAGGTTTGTTTAAAAGCTGATTATTGACTCAGAATGATGGTCACGCTGGGCCTGGATCAGAGGCGCAACTACACATTTCCTGAGGGGTATGCGGGGTATGCCTCCCCAGTCCAATCCAACTATATTTTATAACAGGCAAGGGATAGTGCCAAAATATTTCCATCAATATATTAAAGATATTTTTTCCTCATTAACATGCTTCAAACTAATACATTTTGCAGTTCTGAACACAACTGAAAAAGTATGAAGTAGTAAAAGTATAATTACACTAAGTTAAGTCACAAAGAATTACATCTCATTCCAACCCAAATTTCTTCTCAATTTCATTTTCCTCACTAAATGATTATAGCACCTTGACATGCCTTGCTTCTGTACGTTTTGTACATTTGTGACAACAAAATGATAGATATGGGAGTCCGTAAGGGCATAAAAATGCAATCACTTCTCATATGCGAGGTCTGTTAGGTCTGTAAATGTCTATTTAAGGTCTGTCTTTGCATGAACAATTGATTGAAACCGCTATTACACCTCTCACAAAGTGAAATAAAAAAGACTGTAAAATGTTTAGTGTTTAAAAAATAAACAGAGACAAACTGCCTGAAATGTTCTATTTTATCAAAATGATATGGGCGAACTTTTTTTGTAACTAAATTAAAATTGTTTCGAGCAAAAAAGTTATCAAAAGGCCTAATGAATCAATTTGATACATAATACATTTATAAAAACATGTATATGGTATAAAAATAGATCTTGATAGAAGGATAAATAAACATTTCAGTTTAAAAAATGTGAATATTCTGACTGTTTGTTTTAACAGGGTTAAGAATCGTAAAATTCATAAAGGGGAATGTTTAATCCAAATATTATTTCCTATTTTATCTGAAATATATTGAGGTCTGTACTTACATAAACATACATTTTGTGTGATCCGTCTTCATTCATTCATTCATTTTCTTGTCGGCTTTGTCCCTTGCGGGGTCGCCACAGCGGAATGAACCGCCAACTTATCCAGCACGATTTTACGCAGCGGATGCCCTTCCAGCCGCAACCCATCTCTGGGAACTTCCACACACACATTCACACTCATACACTATGGACAATTTAGCTTACCCAATTCACCTGAACTGCATGTCTTTGGACTGTGGGGGAAACCGGAGCACCCGGAGGAAACCCACGCGAACGCAGGGAGAACATGCAAACTCCACACAGAAACGCCAACTGACCCAGCCCAGCCGAGGTTCGAACCTGCGACCCAGCGACGTTCTTGCTGTGAGGCAACAGCACTACCTACTGCGCCACTGCGTTGCCTGTGATCCGTCTTATTTTGGCAAAATAATTTAATAAATAATAATAAATAAAGAACATTTTTCAGATTAATCTTATAACTTTTGACCTCAACTGTACTGTATGTACGATTTGACAGTTTATTTGGATAAAAAATGTAAAAAACCTAAACCGCTACATCTACATGAACACTTTACACTTGGCTGTGTGACTGCATGTTATTGTTTTAAATTATTTTGAATTAAAACGTGTGTGCCAACGTATGCAACTCATGGTATAATTTTTTTTTACATAAAATACAATATTATTCTCGTATAAAATGCAAAATAAACATTATTAACAAAACATATTTATTTATTTTTATTATTTAAAACTTTTAATAAGGATAATTTCAAAAATAGGCGACGCAGTGGCACAGTAGGTAATGCTTTCGCCTCACAGCAAGAAGGTCGCTGGTTTGAGCTCCGGCTGGTTCAGTTGGAATTTCTGTGTGGAGTTTGCATGTTCTACCTTTTGCGTGGGTTTCCTCCGGGTGCTCCAGTTTCCCCCACAGTCCAAAGACATGCGGCACAGGTGAATTGGGTAGGCTAAATTGTCCGTAGTGTATGAGTGTGTGTGGATGTTTCCCAGTGATGGGTTGCAGCTGGAAGGGCATCCGCTGCGTAAAACATGGACTGGATAAGTTGGCGGTTCATTCCGTTGTGGCGACCCCGGAATAATAAAGGGACTAAGCCAAAAAAAAATGAATGAATGAATGAATGAATGAATGAATTTCAAAAATGGTTTTGGCATAATGGCACCCCGGCAAGGAATGGCAAGGAATTTTGCTGCTGTGGTGATGATATTCACAGCAATGTTACCTAGCTGGGGAATATTTTCAGCTGCTGTGTAATATCATTGCACCTGCTGCAGCAATGTGTGTCTAGTATGTATTAATATTGTATTAATATTGTAATATTGTATTAATAACAATGCATTTTTGTTATTCATATAACATGATGGAGGTCAATGCAGAGTATACTAGTTAAGTTGCACCTGCCTTTGATTTGCTTGCCAATGTCTTGTACATCGTCCTCTATCCTTTGAGTGACAGTGTGTACATGGAAAAAAAAATCTGATTCATTCACAACATTTAACTGAACCATTTAATTTCAGTTAGCTTTTTTGTAGCTCAACAATGAAATAAAAAAGTTATGTTAAATTGTTAAAGGCATTTCCCTCAACCTTCCCCGTCATTCTCTTTTTCTTCTCAGATAGGATGGTGGGCCAAATTAAAGCTTACCATGGGCCAACTTTGGCCCAGGGGCCCTAGTTTGTCCATCTCTGCTTTAAATGAACATTTGTATACATTACATAAAAATACTTTGTTTTATTACTTATAGACCAGCAAGAAGTTGAAAAATCTAATCTGTCTTCCAGTTCACACAGTGCTCGAATTCACTCACTTGTTTTCATTCACTCTTTTAAGTGGACTTTATTAGTTGGACTAATGTAGGATCTAGTGAATGAGGGTATAGGGGGCGATTTAGAATAAAGTGAGCGTTTACAGTCATCCAGCAACATCAATTACTAGAAGCTTGGCCCCATAATACAGTGCAGCTGTTAATGAGACCCTCAGTCATTAAACAGCAGCCACCAAATGTGTGCTCCACTAAACGTCTAACAGGTTCAGCACATGTAGACTGTTGACAATCATTTATGCTCAGCTTAATAGGTCGTAAATGTTTGGCTAATCTTTCTGTCCCACCGTCCATCCAACCTTCCATTAATTTTCTTTCAGCTTAGTCCCTTATTTATCAGGGGTCGCCACAGCGGAATGCACCACCAACTATTTCAGCATATGTTTTACGCAGCGGATGCACTTCCAACTGCAATCCAGTACTGGGAAACACGCATACACTCTCACATTCACACACACTGGACTGTGGAGGAAACCGGAGCACCTGGGGGAAACCCACACCAACACGGGGAGAACATGCAAACTCCACACAGAAATGCCAACTGACCCAGCTGGGTCTTGAATCAGCGACCTTCTTGTTGTGAGGCGGCAGTGCTAACCACTGATTTAATTTAATTAACATTAAATTGATAATCAGAGAACATTAATCAAACCTCAAAAATGTTCTACACAGTGTTGTGCATATATAATGTAATAATATAATATAAAAGTTTGTCCCAAAATTCATAGGGAGAATTAGTTCCATTTGATTGACAGTTTTGTTCCATTACAGGAGCTGATGTTGGTAAATGGATTTGGCTCATTGATTTGAGATTGAAATCTGTTGATATGTCAGTTAGCTGTATGTGAGAATATATTTCAGAGACACCTTTGATCAGGTAACGGGTGACTTTATATTGGCAGTCTGCCTGTGGGAACTTTCAGCAGCTCAAGGACAAATTTCTTTGTTGCTGGGATTATTTAAATGGGTTACTCTTTTGCTTGCCTTGCAGGTAAATGTGAAAAATACAGTATATAGTTAAACAGTCTCTTCTTCCAACACATGTAATTTTAGAATATTACAAACTGGGAAGGCAATATTGAAAAATGTGAAACATCCTGCAACCTACTTTTGTTGGCAGAAGACATGGATTCATTACATCATACATGCATATACATAAATACACATGATTTATTTACATAAATAATTTAAAATTTATCTTATTTACTTCTGTAGTCCCACAAAGAAGCTTGGTTAAACACCTTTGTTGCTAATGTGTTTACGTTTACAGCTGAAGTCAGAATTATTAGCCCCCTGAATTATTAACCCCCGTTTATTTTTTCCCCCAATTTCTGTTTAACGGAGAAAAGATTTTTTTCAACACATTTGTAAACATAATAGTTTTAATAACTCATTTCTAATAACTGATTTATTTTATCTTTGCCATGATGACAGTAAATAATATTTTACTAGATATTTTTCAAGACACTTCTATACAGCTTAGTGACATTTGAAGGCTTAAGTTAATTAGGTTAACTAGGCAGGTTAGAGTAATTAGGCAAGTTATTGTATAACGATGGTTTGTTTCTGTAGACTATCGAAAAAAATGTAGCTTAAAGGGGCTAATAATTTTGTCCTTAAAATGGCTTTTAAAAAATTTAAAACTGCTTTTATTCTAGCCGAAATAAAACAAATAAGAATTTCTCCAGAAGAAAAAATATTATCAGACATACTGTGAAAATTTCATTGCTCTGTTAAACATCATTTGGGAAATATTTTAAAAAGAAAAAATAATAATAATTCTGATTTTAACTGTATGTTTGCCATGCGATGCTGTTTCTGGATAGTATTGGGTGCATACCTATCAACTCTTCCATTTTTGCCAGGATTCTCCCATATTTTACCACTCTATCCCGCTATCATCCCATTTAAGTATTTTCTCCTATGTCTCCCATATTTTTCATCTTTCTATGAAAAGTGAAAGTAGCATCAAAGCCAATCCCAAATGTAGTAGGGCTTCCCCTACCTTAATACGCCTAAAACATGGATAACTCATCAATGGCAGGAAAGTGTTTTCTCTTGTTAACTGCAGGGAAAGATTTAAACGAAATCATTTACTGATTTGACGCACATCATAATACAAGCCATACATGTAAAGCACAAATAATGTCCTTCAATTCGGTCACGTCCAGCGGCCGTCACGTTTGAACCAATCTCATCTCCACCTGTCTGTTCCATTGCTCCATTTGCTCTAACTTTCTTTTGCAGTCTAAAGCTCGTCTAACACACAGAAACGCCCAATTCGCGCCACAAGATGTCTATATCTTATCTTTGCTATCACTTCACATGTAAATCACTCGCGCTTCATCTACGCAGAGTTTTCTGCTTAATGCACAAGCTGCAAACTCAAATACATCACGTGCGCTGCGTATGCAACGTCTATAAGTCATGTAAAACAATTAATTGCTAACTGAAATAAATATAATTAGATTTTATGGTTTGGAATTGGATGTTTTATGAGATTATTGAATTTTTTTGCGATTATTTAGCGTTTAATTAAGAATTTTGTAGGATCGCAAAAATCTGCGACTTTTTGTTGATTTTGCGTTGGATTCAGCAATCACGGAATCGTGAAAAACTAGGGGGTCTGCTTAAAGGGCCATGAAACCCCCCTGTCTCAGCAGGGTGTTTTCACACCTCTAGTTTGGAAAGTCAGGAAAGTGGGCGTGTACAGCTCTTTTTTTAGGTGGGAGTGTCGGGAGAGGGAAAGGATTTGCAAATATGGGAGTTTCCGTTTGGGCACGCAGACGCAGGGGAGAAAAACAGTGACTGTTTACATGGACATCAGTAATTGAATTATTTGCCAAATTATTAATTTGTCGACTTTAACTGCACTTTCACTTTTTATTCAGGAACATTTCCTGCATGTCGCCTGTGACAAACCAAATATTGAATGCGAGGAACTGCTGGAAGAGTGGAGTTTTAATGATATGTTTGATACCTCACGGCGAATGGGATAAAATAGTCCTCTGCATTTCTCGGTAACTTGGATGCACTCGGTATGTAGCGAAAGAAAGCCGTGTGTGTATAGACTATCCTGTCACAAAATGCGGCGAAAATCCTACACGACAGTAAAAGTTTGATTGCTGTGTTTACATGTTTACACTCGGAAAGCAACATTTCTGTCACGTGTCACGTGCACTGTAGTCCACATGTGAGTCCAGCAGCACTCTCAGAGCGGGAAAATGCAAACAAAACCTTCGTTGCAGCACAATAATAAACGCAGCACATTAATAAGTGCAACACTGACGACCCATGTCTCTAAATTCTAGTTCTTTCACTTGTTTTGGCAGCACAACGTGGCGTCTCTCTGTCCTCTGAACACTGTAACAGGTAAAACAGTCTTCGAAGCTATCATGCAGAATTAATGAAGTTGCACCGCATACACAATAGAGCGCGCTGATTGGTTTGAACCAAGACTTTCTCATGAATTAATGCCGCACACTCAGAGACGTCACGATGTACTCGCAGGTACAGACAGCCAGTCTCCATGCTGGATTTACACGCAAGTATCTCATGGCCGTGATGCAGCTTCAAAAATTCGTTTTAAACCGGAAGAACGAATTTGCTCAAAATAATGCAAAAACAACCCATTTTCACTTTTTTTGTGAGATATATGTGTCCTAATAGTGTTTATAGCAGCGTGGGACACATATATGGCTGTCAACAGCTAAAAAAATGTGTTTTGGTGTTTCGTGACCCTTTAAGGAGTCAATAAAGCAATATGTTCATCATAAGAACCTTTACTGTAACATCAGCAGCATCCAATGAAAATCCAAGAACTTTTTAACATATTATACAAAACATTTCCAAAATCTAGATGCAAAAACAGCACAACAACCAAATGAAGTGGTAAACAAGCGGTAATGGATGCCATTGAGATGTTTTTCTCCTGAGAGTTTCCTGCTTCCCCCGGTGTCTCTCATCTTCCTCTCTTTACCCCAAAACAAACCTCTTCATCTCTCTTATTAGGGCAGGTAATTGAAACCGGAGAGGCTCGTCATCTCACCTGGTTAATGTTCATTCAAACTAGAGCACATCCTCTCCTTCCTATTAGTCTTATTCTCTCTGTTCTTCCCCGGCTCATTTATTCACACCATCCAGCTCTTTACTCAGCATGTCACCTTCCAGCCTATTCCAATGAAAGCTGCCAGAAGCTTTAGCTAAGGCTGTTCGCTCAATCTATCTTCCTGCTGGCCTTTTTCCTTTTATTTTTTTAGCTTTTAGAAAGTCGTGAGAGGGCAGTAACTTTGCTTGGATCTGAAATGAATGGTAATCGCGCTGTTTTCCTCAGTCCAAGCCTGCCCCAGTGCCCTTTTTTTATCTCTCCTGAACAAACGGTGGCTTAATGAACGCTAACAGTTGTTTACACAGCGCTAACTTTGTCCTCACCCTACTGTGTTTTTGTTAAATAAACTTCACCCCTCATGAGCATCAGTCAGAGCTGGCGTACCCTTCAGCGCTGCTTTGTTTGAGCCGCAGTTCTGTTTTCGGCTTAATAAGAGGGCGCTTAGGTGCACGGCTATAGCTAGCGCCGTGTTGTGCAGCTAGCTAATTAATTTGATAGGCTAGTCACGCTCCGGCATGTCCAGAGGGATTGGATGGATTGTAGGGGATCAGTGACACAGATTAAAAGAGAGTAGTCGCCGAATGTGTTTCTCAGCCGAGTATGGACAACCCTGCACCACTGTGTACTTTCATTAAGCTAATGCCGCTGAGGTTCAATGTGATAGCGGCTATTAGCAGCCAAGCTATTTCCTATATCATTAAAACCGCTTCTTCGTCATCACACTTTTCCACAGCGAAATAAATTGGAGAGAATTTCTATTATTTCAGTTTTTGTCATTGATAGACAACTGAGCAAAACTAGTACGCATTTGTTGCTCTAAGCTGGTACAGGTTTATTTTGGTGGCTAATTTCTCTGGTTAGAATTTTACCGAAATTGATGGAGACATTTTTACCAAACATATTTTAAACTAGCTGGCCAGCTTGTTTTATTTAGTGTGTTGTACATGATGCTAAGGTTTATTACATCTGATCAAACTGTCTGTCTATCTATCTATACTCTTTATTAGCTACACCTTACTAGTACCTTGTTGGACTCCCTTTTGCCTTCAGAACAGCTTTAATCCTTCGTGGCATCGATTCAACAAGGTACTGGACATATTCCTCAGAGATGTTGGTCCATATTGACCTGATAGCATCACGCAGTTGCTGCAGATTTGTCTGCTGCACATCCATAATGCGAATCTCCCATTCCACCACATCCCAAAGGTGGTCTATTGGATTGAGTCTGGTGACTGTGGAGGCCATTTGAGTACAGTAAACTCCTTGTCATGTTCAAGAAACCAGTCTGAGATGATTTGCGCTTTATGACATGGCGCGTTATCCTGCTGGAAGTAGCCATCAGAGGAGGATTTCACTGTGGTCATAAAGGGATGGACATGGTCAGCAACAATACTCAGGTAGGCTGTGGTGCTTAATGGTACTAATAGACCCAAAGTGTGCCAAGAAAATATCCCCCACACCATTACACCACCACCAGCAGCCTGAACCGTTTATACAAGGCAGGATGGATCCATGCTTTCATGTTGTTGATGCCAAATACTGGCCCTACCCTCCGAATGTCGCAACAAACATCGACATTCATCAGACCATGCAACGTTTTTCCAATCTTCTATTGTCTAATTTTGGTGAGCCTGTTCAAATTGTAGCCTCAGTTTTCTGTTCTTAGCTGGCAGGAGTGGCACCCGGTGTGGTCTTCTGCTGCTGTAGCCCATCCACCTCAAGTTTCAATGTGTTGTGTGTTCAGAGATGCTCTTCTGCATACCTCGGTTGTAACAAGTGTTTATTTGAGTTACTGTTGTCTTTCTTTCAGCTCTGGCATCAACAAGGCATTTGCGCCCACAGAACTGCCGCTCACTGGATATCTTCTCTTTTTCAGACCATTCTCTGTAAACCCTAGAGATGGTTATGGATGCTTTACAAACAGCTGTTCTCTGCCTTGTGTCCATTTCCTTACAAATACCTCTTGAACTTAATAGTTTTTTTTTTCTTTCAAAATACAGTATGTCTTACAACTCGTTTTACAACTCCTCTAGTTACATTGTGTACCAAGAGCGATGGAAAATGAAATGTTGCTATTTTCTTGGCTGCAGCAGACACAATGATATTACACAGTGCAAGAAAATAGTCCCCAGAACCAAACTCTAGAATCAGTGTAATATCATTGCACCTGCTGCAATTTTTTATGGTTTGTTTATTCACTGTGCTTTTTTTTTTTTTTTTGTTCTTTGATACAATTGCCCATTCATTCTTTGGTTTAAATTGTTTTATAGATTTTCCTTCCAGTACTTGATATAAGGTGTGACATGGATGTTTCCCAGTGATGGGTTGCAGCTGGAAGGGCAGCTGCTGCATAAAACATATGCTGGATAAGTTGGCGGTTCATTCCGCTGTGGCGACCCCAGAATAATAAAGGAATTAGGCCGAAAAGAAAATGAATGAATGTTAAAATATAGGTGGCATGGTGGCTCAAGGGTTAGCACTGTTGCCTCACAGCAAGAAGGAAGAGTTAGCATGTTCTCCTTGTGTTCGCGTGTGTTTCCTCCCAGTTGCTCCGGTTTCCCCCACAGTCCAAAGACATGCACTATAAGTAAATTGGATGAACTAAATTGGCCATAGTGTATGAGTGTGTGTGTAAATCCGAGAGTCTATGTGTGTTTCTTAGTACTGGGTTGTGGTTGGAAGGGCATCTGCTGAGTAAAACAGTTGGTGGTTCTAAAGGCTGATTTATACTTCTGCATCAAGCGCATGCGTATGCTTCGGTGCAGCCTTCACGCAGTCGCATAACCCTTGCCGTGGCTGACACGCACCTCTCAAAAATTTAACTACATACATGTCACAACTACGCGTAGTGCAAGCTCTGTGATTGGTCGGCTTGGTACTACTGACAAGTGTGGGTGGGACCATGAGCCGCGTAAACCTGATGGAGCGAGTGTTTACAAGTGTCGAGTCCCGTGAAGGAGCTCCAGATGGAAACTTATGTTTTGTATTTACCTTATGATTAATGTTGTTGCACGTCCGCCAGTTCCTGCTTCAGATTGAGCAAGTTTGAGCTATTTGTACATTAAGGTAGTGTTCAGAAAAAACAAAACACCAGCGAAGAAACTCGATACAGAGGAACATAACATAACCTACTGCCTGCTAGTGTTTTGGAAGTGTTATTGCAGAGCAACACAAACAGCGCGCAGAAGTACTGTATAAATGCACGGCAACGCACAAGGCAGGCGTCGTAGGTCACTGTGATCACTCGACACCGAAGTATAAACCAGCCTTAAGCCGAAGTAAAATAAATGAATGAATATGAAATATGCTCTAAAACTTTCTTGTCCACTACATTTAGCATGCTTTATGGCAGGGATTCTATTCACTAGTGGGCCTCTGCGATCCTGCAGGTGGGCTGCGAGATAGCTTAAAATTAACTTCATTATTGTACTATATTTATTTGATTTCATGATTGAATATGTTTTATATAAAATGATTGGTGTAATGGCATTTCCTGTTTTCTGTTATTGATTACTTCGGACTTGGTGCAAAAAGAGCCTCACTGTAAAATACAGACTTAACCGTGACTGCACTTCCAACCGCTGCACATCAACTAGGACTACATGGTCCGCTGTATAAATCAAACCATCACGCAAATGTGAAGGTAAAAATGATTACAGTTCTAACCAGTTCGCACGTGCCTCACGTCTGCGACTCGTATCAGAGCATCGTATTCCAGCATTATGGATGTGACATTTGCAGTAAAATCTCAAAACGTAAATTGACAGAGAAAGTATATGTTAACATTATATTGAAATACCTCTTTATATTTAGCAAAACGACTAACCCCAGAATTATGGGAGCAGAAAAATGTCAATCTGTAAACATTTCTCTTATTTTGAGTCATGAAAATAAACATGCGTTATGGATGTGACAAAAAAAAGTCTGCAAGTTTACAGTGTACAACATACTTTGTAGAAATTCTGTGACACAAACTGCACAACCCAAAAGAAACGATGCTAATCAAAAGGATAAGGGTTGTCTCTCTATAGAACAAACATGATTGATTTTATTCGATTTTTCATGTTTGCGTTTATGAGGAAAAAGCTTTGTTATGGATGTGACATCTCTCTGTTATGGATGTGACTAATGTGAAATTGCCACTTGTGTGACTTTGGTAAATCAAAAATAATTGTTTGAAAACACTGACAGAGACATTTTTGAGTCTTTTCAAAGCACTGTAAAATACAAGCCTACACAAAAAATGCAGAAACGGTTTTGCTATTTTTGGCAAAAACTTAAGTTTTTTCATGGCAAGGTTGACATTTGCATGGTATTGCTATATATAAATGCGGGTAGATTTCAGTGGTGGCAGGTAAGACAGACACTCCCACTAGCCACTTGGCTGGTTGAAAATAATTTTCCCGGATAATAATTCATAAAAGCAGGGTTTGACAATAAGGATGGTCCAATATGCATGCAAATGCGATCTTAGTATTGAGAATCAACACGACTGACGTTCGCGTGTGCAATAAAAAAGCAGATGAATACCGAATGAAAGGACGATCACTGCGCCAACAGCTGAGGTGATGCGCGCGACTGTTTAAAACGCGTGCACGCTCGTGAAGCAACTGTGACTAGATCACAGCTGATGTGATCGGTTCTCTTTCAAATAGACTTCACAAAAAGTGATGAACATGCACCCACAGTCTTATTGCTTTCAAGAGCTCCAGATTTGTATTTTTGTAAGCAGCACCGGTAACTTTCACTTTCACCATTATTTGAACAGATTATTTATGGGTCTAACATTAACTGTGTGCGTTATAATCCTTTCATTATCACACGGTATGTTTTTTACCTGCTCTCTTTTGCGTAATGTGGTTTAATTAGTACTAGTACTACATTTTTTTTACAATAACATTGCTTTAATTTGTAATAATGTGTAGTTAACTGGTCATCTGGGACCTTTAGCCAGGACAGATTACTGTGCATATGTTTTGTTAAATAAAAAGTATAGTAAACAGCTATATTTTGCTTGTTTTGACACATTTAAAATTTGTGGCTAAGAAATAATTAATTGTTTATGTTTGGTGTGGTCAGAGATAAATTTGATAAATCTTTCATTTTGAGCTCTGAAAATGATGTGAAATAAAAACTAATTGTAATACTATGAAACCATGACCCATTTGCTCATGAACATTTAGCAAGCTCATACACGACACACAAAAAGTGAAATGAATGAGGCATGTGGAGATAACGCAAAATCTAAATCAAGTAATTTTAGCATGTCAAAGTCATATTTATGTGTATAAAATATATTTCCCCAACAATAAAATTGTGGCTAGTGAAAATGGAGAGTGGCTAGTAATGTTGGAAAACTACTAGCCACCGTGGCTGGTGATCAAAAAAGTTAATGTCAAGCCCTGTATGTGTGTGTGTGTGTATATATATATGTATATATATATATATATATATATATATATATATATATATATATATATATATATATATATATATATATATATATATATATATAATGTTTTTTTTTAAATGCTGTAGAAAAATAAGATAATAATAATAGAATAAGTAAATAGTAAACCTAATAAATAAAGGTTTAAAATAAGCGTTTTCTCTAGACACTCAGTATAAATCCACTTGAGCATGAGTAAATATCGAGTACATTTTCATTTTTTGAGAGAATAATCAGAATTTTTCGTTAACCTTAAAGGAATAGTTCAGAGTAATTTTTACTCATGAGAGGCCTGATGATTCAATACACAGTTATATCTCTGTCTTAATAAGGAGCACACCCATTTCATCCCAAATCCATAAGGATCCAGCTAGTGCAAAAAAACGTAGTACAGAACAGAATGTGAGTGATCCTTTGGTGAATGTACGCCCAGGTTTGGTCTTATCTAAATCTTGTTGGGCCTTCCTGCTGCGAGCCTGGTGGCGTCGTGAACAAACCAGAACAGGAAATCTGATCAGCTGGAGTAATGAGCTCCGAGCTGCTGCTTCTCCTCTTTGCATCTTTTATAGACCTCCACAAGCCTGCTCAACGCCGCCTAAATTCTTAATGACCGCTCAGACTCCGCCGTATACACTCTCGTTTTTTTTTTTTTCGCCACACTCGCGGCTCCCTCAGATCGCTGGCTTTTACCTGACGGCGGCAAACGATGTGTCCCTTTGCTGATAAGGAGAATGACCTGTTTTGGATGTAGCCGAAAGCAAAGTGTCATAGTAATGAGAGGACAGTGCTTCAGCTCTCGTGGGGAACATAAAAGAAAAAAAAACATACACACACAAAAAAAGAGGAAGCTCTTGGCAGCGTCTGGAAAATACTCGATATGAGGTTGCCATGGCAAACCGTGAACGCATTGAAATAGAGTCGTTTATTGACTGTAATGGCAACACCGCTAATGAGTTGAGTCAAAACATTTGTGCTTTTAATGTTAACATGTAATTATGCTTAAGCTGGAATCATTTAATAAGGGAAAAGTTGCACAATGCTGCTCTTTTTTTTCATCTCTTAACGTTTTCATAGTCAGTGAACTGTATATTTTCCCCCCATCTTCTCAGCTGAGCAGTAATTTTCCATGTGTGCGCACCATTTTGCTTTTGAAATGTTTGACAAGAGTTTTATACTTTAATAAAAGGCTCTAGGCTCTCCGGACTGCTCTGATGAAACACTGTCAGAAATGAAAAAAAGAATAATTCTCTCTCAAGCCTTTTGGAAGCTGTGTTCCTGTTTGCCTCTCTTTATTCCTCCTTTTCCTGTCTAATTCCCCTTTTTTATCTCCGTCTCACTGTCTGTTTCATTGTCCCTGGAGGTCAGCGGTTTATCACAGATGAAATCATTTGGAGACGTGCCCGTTTGAAAGAGATGCTCTGAGATATCTTCTCTTTTTTTGGCCAAGAATTTTGAACAAAAGCACAAAGACTTTCAAGTTTTATCATGAAACTCTTCGGCGCACAGAATAATAACCTCCACTGAATCTGCAATGGTGCAGGAGATCGCTTGCTGTGGCATCAGCAGCCAATGAGCTCGCTCCTCAAAATTTAAAGATGCAGTACACTCAAAAAACGATGTTCATTCATTTTCCTTCTGATTAGTCCCTTATTTATCAGGGGTCAACACAGCATAATGAACCGCCAACTATTTCAGCATATATTTTACGCAGCGGATGCTCTTCCAGCCACAACCCATTACTGGAAAACACCCATACACTCTCACGTTCACACA
The DNA here is from genome assembly GCA_903798195.1 of Danio kyathit. Classification (NCBI taxonomy): domain Eukaryota; kingdom Metazoa; phylum Chordata; class Actinopteri; order Cypriniformes; family Danionidae; genus Danio; species Danio kyathit. Next base: position 13,282,856 of record LR812536.1, on the reverse strand, counting down.
AATACTCAAACACTACGGCTAATTCACTTTATTCAATTTACTTTAATCAGTTCACCTGTACTACATGTCTTCGGACTGTGTGGGGAAACCAGAGCACCCGGAGGAAACCCACGGCAATAGAGGAGAACATGCAAACTCCACACAGAAATGCCAACTGGCCCAGCTGGGACTTGAACCAGCGACCTTCTAGAGTTTGTACTTTTGGCCATGTTCACATACAATAAGGCAGGGCTATTCAATTAGTTTGTCACGGGGGCCAGTTCATGAAAAGCATCCCAAACGAAGGGCCGGAGAGATATGACTTGCAATATAAATGATGACACAACTGCATACAGTATAAGAGCCAATATGTTGAATTTTTGCTCCTTTAGACACCCACGTTGTATTTGTCTACATTAAAATGTTAATATATTGTATATTGAAACTATATAATATCACTGCATTGTACAATAAGTTTTTTTAACAAACATCCAAATGTTGTATTTCACAGCACAACAAAATCAGTGTATTGCTTAAGTAGGCTTCTTCTACACTCAGACACGTTCATATGTTATGTTTTGAACTGCATAACAATTATGGATGCAACAATTATAGATTTTGGTTGTACGATTATATAGTGTGAAGAATAATCAGTGTTTCACAGTTATCACGTCTAATGTAAATTTAAGCTTTATATTAGCTAGATTTAGATCTGGACATCCCTAACTAATATTAAAAAACCTTTAAAAGGCATTTTCATTAGTAATAGTTTTTATGCTGAAGGTTTTTCTGTGCTTATAGGGCTACACAATTTAATTATCTGTGTGTTTATAGAGAGGAACGGGAGAAAATAATATAATAATAATTGTTATGAAGGTCGGCGCCAATATTTAGATTAACTGTTGTTATCATCTGCGTTCACACATACATAATCATTTTAATAATAGTTCGTCTAACATGTCTTTTGTTGACATTGCACTGAAAGCTAAGCACAACTCTCACTGCTACAGCATGAGATGTTTTCTACTCCGTGCGCCCAGACAGCCGCGAGCGCGTTGCTCTGCTTGCGCTTGCATATTGGCATATATTCTTACGACATAACAAACTTGCGCGCGGGAAAGACGTGATATGGGAACGGGCCGCGGCTATAGTTATTACAGTGTGCGTGCGTATTAGCTTCGGTGGACAAGCTCGGAACTTTAAACTAGCGCACAGTTGGCAACTTGGCTTAACTTTGTTCAGCAGTTTCGTTTCGTGCGGCAGAACAGAAATGCAGAAATGCGGCTTTACGATTAATTAACCGTGACGAATTAAAGCGCAGTTAATAGTGAAATCGGCTAATCGTTGCATCCCTAATAACGATATCAGTGCATTGTACAAAAGACCTTTTCTACAAACATATTCAAATGTATTCGGCTGCTCTCACCACTCGCCACTGTCAGGTGACTCACGCTCTGCGCAGCTTGTGCTGTATTGAACAGATGCACGTCACTTCATAACTAATGGGCCGCCAATTGAATAGCCCTGCAATAAGGTATCCTTTATGACTGAAATTAAATACACTGTGTTTTCATCCAAGAAAATCCAGGGTGTCGAAATTTAACTGGGTAAACTGGAGTTATACAGATCAAAAGTACAGACAATACAACACGGAACTGTTTGCAAAAAAAAAGATAAATAAATGGACCTTACTTCAAGGGTTTTCTGAAAATATATTTTATTTGTTGAGTGTTTTATGTTACTTTCCTGACGCCCTAGACCAGGATCATAACAGAACACACATTTTGAGAACTTTAACACTGTTTTTCAGATAAACAAGTATGTTAGCTTAGTATGTGTCTTACGTATGTGCTAACATATCTGCTTGTTAAGTGTGACGTCACGCTTTTGGGTCCAATCGCTCTATCAAACTGTATGGGGAGACTCATCAAATGGTAATAATAAACGTTCAGAAAGCGCTGTAATACTTTCAAAAATCACGATCGCAGTATATATGTCCATGCCTAATATCCGATGGCCAGAAAGTGATACATTTTTTATAAATTGTAAAAATTTTGATATTTCTGATGCAACAAGTTCAGAGACTGTTGTGTACACCATGATTTTATTTAAAATTCACTTTAATGTGTAATATCACTAAAAAGTGGTCATAAACGAATATTTTCTCAATTCAAATGAGTAGTGAAACAGTATTTCATACGTCACCGATACGTCACAACTTAACACGCGGATTATGGTATTTTTATGCTTTAGAAAAGTCAAAATCTTACATACAGCACCTTTAATTAAACACGGGGATTCATTCATTCACTCATTTACTTTTCGGCTTAGTCCCTTTATTAATCCGGGGTCACCACAGCGGAATGATCCCCCAACTTATCCAGCATATGTTTTTACGCAGCGGATGCCCTTCTAGCCGCCAGTGGTGTAAAGTACTTGAGTAAATGGACTTCGTTACTTTACTTGAGTATTTTTTTGGCTACTTTGTACTTGTACTGAGTATCAAAAATATAAGAAACTTTTACTCTCTACTTGACTACATTTTTGATTGAATATATGTACTCTTTACTCCACTACATTTGAACGGACGCTTACCGTTACTCATTACATTGTGATTGTGCACGACAAGTCGGCATCTTTATCTACCACGGCTAATTTGTTGGGCGGATGAGGCGATATCGCCATCTGCAGGGTGCTGAAGGTACTGTATGCTATTTATGGGCTAAATCACGTAAATGTGAATTAGCAGCTTGCCTAATACCAGGTGTTTAATTAGCTACATGGCTGCAGCCAGTGATGAAGCTGAAGCCGGCACATCAAGCAGTGCCAGCACTGATGATCATCCATGGCCTTATCTGAAAGAAATGTTTTCATTTGCCGATATACAGAATGGCTCTTACAGGATGCAGTGTCTACTTTGTTTGCCACGAACCACGAAAATAAGTGCTTTTAAGAATTTATCTTCAAATTTAAAAAAAAACACATTGAGGTAAGAGTCTATTTAATGTGAATTTAGTCAAATTATGTCTGACTTTACAATGGTATTGGAAGTATAATGTTAAAAAAAATTAATACAGTTACTGATATGGCAAAAACCACTGCGACATGACTATATTTTAGCTTTTTTTATTTTTTTGTGCAATGTGAATAAATGTATCACTAAAATTATACATTTTGCATCAAGTGCATTTAGCTGTGAGTTTGTGTTTTATTACATTCAGTATGAGTAAAATACTTAAGTTCTTTTAAAATCGGATACTTTAATACTTTTACTCAAGTCTTATTTGAATTGGTGACTTGTAACTTGTAATGGAGTAATTTCTACAGTAAGGTATCTGTACTTTTACTCAAGTATGGTTTTCAGGTACTCTTTACACCTCTGCCAGCCGCAACCCATCACTGGGAAACATCCCAACGGTGATTTATGCATGTCATAATGTTTCCAGAAGTTGTTGTTAAAGGTTCTGTATGTAAGTTTTTGACTCTTCTAAAGCATAAAAATACCATAATATGTTTGCAGATATTTAAGAAACATGCTAAGTGAACATTCTTGTTTATCTGAAAAACAATGCTGAAGTCAGATATTGTGCTTTGAAAATGTGTTTTCTATGCCGGAACGCTCAGCACCCCGGGTTGCCTTGGTGGAAAACCACGTATTTCATTCATTCATTCATTCAGAAAGGCTCTGAAAGAACACGTCCGTGACCGAAATGTGACCTCCGGTGGACAGCATCATATGAACTCCGAAATGAGACAGATTCAGTTTCACATGAGGTTATTAATTAGCAAATAATATAAATATTATGAACGTAAACATTAGGTGAGCAGGTTACATTGTAACCCTGTGTCCTAACAACACACTACATGACGAGATACGCAGTGATAAGCAATTTGGCTGTTTGCACCAGACAAAACACAACAGAAATTTAAATACAGCCATTCAGAAGCAGAATATGCACTCACTCACGAAATGGTAAGGTTTATAATCAAATTAATACATATTAACCCACTTTAACATTATTAAATGTAGATGCTGAATCACGTGTTTAGTTCTAAAGTTCAATTTCAAGGTCTGAGGTGAACTATCTGCTGCTGCTTTCAGTATATGGCAATAAATGTCATGTAAAATGGCATTCAAACTCACATTGTTAGCATTTAACACTGAATAAATCACATAAGGTTTAGCTGAGGTCATCATTGTCATAGTTTTCTGTTGTTCAGCTGTGAGAAACAGAAGCCATTTCTAATGTATCAATTAGAGTTGTTGGTTAGAACAAAAACTCCTTTTAATATGGAAAATATTCCTTCTATCGCGTGCCGTTGCTTTTATATAGAATACGGTTTAAATCACTCGCTGCTGTCCTCAATCTGGCAACCTGCGCTTCCGTTTGTTTTGATCCAGGAGTGCAATACCTAGTTCAACCACTGGGTGTCAAACTTACATACAGCACCTTTAACATTACACCGGTGGAATAATGGAATATTGCACCAATGAGTTACCAAATAACACCAGGAAATGTGCATTGGAAACGTAAACAAGGCCAATTTGGATTTTATTTTAGCTTTAAGGTTTTGATTCAATCTGAGAAACATACAGACAAAGAAAATCAAAGTTAGATCCTCTAATGAAAGACAGTGCTGACAACTATCCATCCGGATCCTTGCAACCTTGAGTTGATCTTTTTCTTATTGAAATGAGTGCGGTGTGCAGAATCCTGCAGAAAACAGTTAGCATATTTACACGAAAAATAAATGCGTTAACATCTGAACATCTAATCGAATATGCATCACGCTCATCGTCAAGCGTAAAAAACATACAAATTTATGCATGCTTTTAGGCTAAAAGTGTTCTCACCAAATAGGCAGATGGCAACGAAGAGCACCTTGCGACTGTGGTTTGCCATGCTCTAGTTTAAACACTTCCATGTGTTATCTGAGAAGCTCTTGCAGGATCCATGATGAGCGACTCCACATTTAGATTGAGATGATGAAAATGTACAATTTCTGTTGTACAGTAATAATACTGTAAAGGTATCGTATATGATGACATCACGGCAATGATGATTATAGTCATATATTTTGTTAAAAAGAGTTATAAGTTTATGCCTAGGATATGCTAGAATTTTTTTAAAAAAATAGTAATGATGTAAGAATCCTACTCTAAATTACCCCAGAATATTTGCTTTATTAAAAAAGAGAAATTATTGTCTCTGTCTAGAAAAAGGTTAATGTGAAAGTACACAATTGTAGTTTGATTTTAGCAGTGTGCTTTTGAAAGATAACCTTTTCTCCTTACGTGATATGCTGTGCTAAAATGTTTGCAATTAAATAAACCTGAATTTGTTTTACAAATTATTCATGGTTTTGCATGAAAGTGTAAGATTCAAGCCTTCTGATTACAGAATTTATTGTACAAATTACTTGTTTCTATATGCATTATACTTTGTTTTTAATTGCTTGCCAATTTTACAGTGCTTAACATACAGTTGAAACCAAAAGTTTACATACAGTACACTCTAAATACTAAACCTTTACTATTTTAGGTCCGTTAGGATTACCTAAATCATTTACATTTGCTAAATGCCAGAATAATGAGAATTTTTTATTAATTTCTAGACAGTCAAAAGTTTACATGCATTTCCTTGGTATTTTTTTTTAGCTTTGCTTTTAAACAGTTTTTTTCCCCTTTTTTAATCACTTGGCTCTGCAATTTATATAAAAGAGGCACTTAAACAAAGAGAGCACTATTTTGTAGTACTGTACTTTACTGTTTCTTATAAATAAACATTGAATTTTGACATTTTATCCCACAAATTCTATTATAATTTATGTATTTGACATTTTATTTGCAATTTAATAAATGTGTCATAGATCTGTCATAAACATGAAGCCATTATTAGTATGTCATGGTTTTTTTTAACATTATTATTAATATTTTTTTTTACCTCAATTACAGTGGTACAAGCTGAATTTGTCATTAAAATGACATTAAATATTAATAGCACACCTAAAAATGATTTGACAGCGTAATGACAATTTTGATGAGACATTAAAAGGACAAATACAGTTTGTTCCACTGAAAGCGTGATCAGGAAAATATTCATGATGCAAATATTTAGCCAGCGGCCAGGTCTCTACAACTCTCACTGAAGCTAAGCAGGGCTGTCCCCGGTCAGTACCTGGATGGGAGACCACATGAGAAAGCTAGGTTGCTGCCGGAAGTGGTGTTAGTGAGGCCAGCAGTCTGAGTGGGTTCTAATGCCCCAGTATATTGATGGGGACTCTCTGTGGTCATTAAAAATTCCAGGCTGTTCTTCGAAAAAGCATCCTGGCCAAATTCTGTCCATCATAGCCTTCTAACCATCCCCATATTATAATTGGCTTATTCACTCTGTCTCCCCTCCACCAATCAGCTGGCGTGTGGTGTGCAGTCTGGCGCAATATGGCTGCCTTCACGTCACTGGTGGTGGTTGAGGAGATTCCCCCCAAAAATGTGATGAGCGTTTTGAGTGTCCAGAAAAGCGCTATATAAATGTAAGGAATTATTAATTATTAGACTTTTACTCATCCCGACCCCAGATTCACCAGTTTATTTGCTTTTATTCTTTCATAATTCAGAATGACCACCTGTATTTCTAAACTAGCAGTGTGTGTAGTAGTGACTGTGCACAGTCTGGTATTCGCTCTCTTCGATATCAGAGTGTTTTTTCCCCTTCTTATTCCCTTTTTTCTCTCCTCTTTACTCTGTGTTTGGTTCTTCCTCTGTTTCCATGGGAACGTATCAAACTATTGGGACCTCCTGTCTCCACCCAAAGTAGTCCCCCTCCCAATGTGATTGTAGGTCAGAGAGAGAGAGAGAGAGAGAGAGACTTAAAGGTGAGTGGAGTTTCATAGCTCTCTCTCTCTCTCTCTGGTTCTCTCTCTCTGTATGTTTCTCTCTCTACTACTTACAGATACACTTGGATCTCTATGGTGACCAGACTTGCAGGCCTGTCTGCTGTTTACTTGGCTTTTCTGTAATGGTGAGTAGCACATCAAACTGCCCTTTTTCTCCTTGCTGCGTAAAGTGAAACAAGTCTTTGTACTTTTTTATCATTCATATTGTATCAGCTCATGCAATACATTCCTTTGATCTGGGAAGTTGGGCTGTGTGCTTGAATTACTCTGGTTTTCAGCGTGGTTGTAATTTATTTTTTAGTTTTGTCCGCTTCCTTTCTTTCTCTTAGACATGCTACTTGGTATGTAAGTACTTAAAACTAGCGAGCTGCATATCTACAGTGGATAGTATTGCACTTCCAGAATTCATTATGACATGTTCAGTCTTCAAACCAGCATAAGCTTGAGTAATTGGGTTTCTTACAGCAGGGTAGCTCAAATCTTCTTTTTTAATAGTATTTCTTTTTTGGCACATCCGGTTCATGCGCATGATTCAAAAGTGTAATGGAAATGAAATCTGGAGGAAATATGCTGGTAGTTTTCTTCCGTGACATCATTTGTTACATAAAAAACGACTAAAAAGGAAGAAAAAATATATACGAATATAAATAAAAAAATAATAATAATAATTAACTAATTAAACATTTAACAATGTTTAGTTAGTTAATGTTTGTTACTAATGTATTATGTATTTACTAATATGAACTAATAATAAACAATTACTGCACAGCATTTATTATTATTATTATTAGTAGTATTTGTTTATGCACTGTGAGATAAAAGGAAAAATAAACCTATTTATTTCCATTTAATAGCGTTAATAAAGACGAATAAATACTGTAATGTAGTGTTCATTATTTTTTCATGTTAGTAACTAACATTAACTTATACAACCTTATTGTTAAGTGCTAACAATATAATAAATATACACAGTAAATGCAGCTTTTTTAATAATATAACAAAATATGTAATAATATAAATAAAAAAATAATAATAATAAAATTATCACATTTAACATTGTTTAATTAGTTAATTAGTTATTTACTAATATGAACTAATAATAAACAATTACTGCACAGCATTTATTATTATTAGTATTTGTTTATGCACTGTGAGATAAAAGAAAAAATAAACATATTTATTTCCATTTAATAGCGTTAATAAAGACGAATAAATACTGTAATGTAGTGTTCATTATTTATTCATGTTAGTAACTAACATGGGCAACCCAGTGGCGCAGTAGGTAGTGCTGTTGCCTCACAGCAAGAACGTCGCTGGGTCGCAGGTTCGAACCTCGGCTGGGCTGGGTCAGTTGGCGTTTCTGTGTGGAGTTTGCATGTTCTCCCTGGGTTCGCGTGGGTTTCCTCCGGGTGCTCCGGTTTCCCCCACAGTCCAAAGACATGCAGTTCAGGTGAATTGGGTAGGCTAAATTGTCCATAGTGTATGAGTGTGAATGTGTGTGTGGAAGTTCCCAGAGATGGGTTGCGGCTGGAAGGGCATCCGCTGCGTAAAATCGTGCTGGATAAGTTGGCGGTTCATTCCGCTGTGGCGACCCCGCAAGGGACAAAGCCGACAAGAAAATGAATGAATGAATAGTAACTAACATTAACTTATACAACCTTATTGTTAAGTGCTAACAATATAATAAATACACACAATAAATGCAGCTTTTTGAATAATATAACAAATATGCTAAAAATACACTCTAATTTTTTTTAGTTTACACTTAAAATAACTTCATTCAAATTCAAAAGAGCAATGAATCAAACCAAGGAGAAAAAAACAAAACAAAGTGCCTTAGTGTCCCACCAGTGACGATATACAGCCATATCGCACTACTACTCATGTGATATTGCGTTTATACAACAGTTCAATTACATAATTGTGTAAACAAAAAAGAAAATCAAACATGAAGTCTCAAAATCGATTTGTACAAGGAACTACTTCCGCCATTCCTTCACATCTGCAGTTGACGTCAGAACACACTTCACTTTAGAGCTAGTATTTAATGATTCTCAAGGGTATTACGTAAAGTGATGACAGAACAGGTGATTTTGCTCACTGAGAGCATGAAATGCCATCAGTGTAGACATATTTCCCAGTATTTCTCTGTGCAATCAGAATATCACAATAATTAACCCCGAAAAAGGCAAAGCAAACACTAGCAGAAACAGTATCAGACTGGTATAAATACAGCACTACAAAATACGAGAGAGAGAGAGATCGACTTAGAGTGTCACTTACCTGTTTAATAATGATTTGATCAGTTGTAGTTTAAAATTACGCTTGGTTTTACTTCCCTAATGCTGTGTTCACACCAGACGCGGCACACGCTTTTAAATCGCACTATTCATGCGTAAATAGACGTGTGAACATTTTGAGTTTACTCGCTTCATTCATGCGTCAAATTCATTTCACAATAGACATGGATTGGTGTCATAGGTGGGGCTTCTGTCTGCCTGGTGACTCTAGCTTCGTTGCTACATGGCTAACATGGATTTTATTGAGAGAATAACTGTGTTTACGTGCTTTATGAAGGCTGAAAAACAGTGTCGATTCATTTAAAGCCATGTCTGAGTCCACTAGATCCATTCAGAGGTGCACCCAGCTCTGTGAGTTCATCAACTCCTCCAGAAACTATACATGGATGATGGAAGCTTTCAGCAGTGCTTCTGACTGAGCCCAGCCCAGTTTGATGAACTGTTGTCCAGTGTCGGTAGGAGGATTTTCCGCTGGGACACCAACAACAGGTGCTACGTCATAATCACGCCCCTACAAGACAAGGCTCATGATTGGTTAATGCGGCGCGAATGCCCGGTGAAGTTCAGATTTTCCAACTCGAGCGATTTGAAATGCTTGATATGCATGTTAAGCACGTCAATCGTGAAAACGCTCAACTCGTGCTGCTTCATTCGCGTGAATCGCATCATTTGTGCCGACTCATTCGCGCGTATCTCGCCGCATGATGTCTATTCGCGCCTTTGCATTGACTTAACATGTAAATCATTCACGCTTGATGCTTCATCTGCATCTGGTGTGAACGCAGCATAAGGGATTATTATGTGGTCTGTCGCCATCTTGTGGCGGAACGTCAACCCACTTTGCTCTGCTATATGATAGGCTAATGGCCGCCGACGTGCTGAATCTCTGAAATTATAAATATTTAAAATAGGCACTATCCTTGTAAATAAACTGCATAGATGCAATCTAAACGACTACTTTCGTGCTTAAAAAAGCTTCAAATGTACATTATGTTGTCCAACAGCTGCAATATTTGTCAAACTGTAGTGAATTTATTGATCTGCTGTCACTCTATGTGGGCGGAGTAATACATATATACATATTAGCAGCAGTGGTGTAAAGTACTTGAGTAAATGGACTTCGTTACTTTACCTAAGTTTTTTTTGGCTACTTTGTACTTGTACTGAGTATCAAAAATATAAGCAACTTTTACTCTCTACTTGACTACATTTTTGATTGAATATATGTACTCTTTACTCCACTACATTTGAACGGACGCTTACCGTTACTCATTACATTGTGATTGTGCGCGACAAGTCAGCATCTTTATCAACCACGGCTAATTTGTTGGGCGGATGAGGGGATATCGCCATCTGCAGGGTGCTGAAGGTACTGTATGCTATTTATGGGCTAAATCACGTAAATGTGAATTAGCAGCTTGCCTAATACCAGGTGTTTAATTAGCGACATGGCTGCAGCCAGTGATGAAGCTGAAGCCGGCACATCAAGCAGTGCCAGCACTGATGATCATCCATGGCCCTATCTGAAAGAAATGTTTTCATTTGGCGATATACAGAATGGCTCTTACAGGATGCAGTGTCTACTTTGAACCACGAAAATAAGTGCTTTAAGAATTTATCTTCAAATTTAAAAAAACACATTGAGGTAAGAGTCTATTTAATGTGAATTTAGTCAAATTATGTCTGACTTTACAATGGTATTGTAAGTATGTTACCAAAAATTAATACAGTTACTGATATGGCAAAGCCCACTGCGACATGACTATATTTTAGCTTTTTTTTTTTTTTTTGTGCAATGTGAATAAATGTATCACTAAAATTATACATTTTGCATCAAGCGCATTTAGCTGTGAGTTTGTGTTTTATTACATTCAGTATGAGTAAAATACTTAAGTTCTTTTAAAATCGGATACTTTAATACTATTACTCAAGTCTTATTTGAATTGGTGACTTGTAACGGAGTAATGGAGTAATTTCTACAGTAAGGTATCTGTACTTTTACTCAAGTATGGTTTTCAGGTACTCTTTACACCTCTGATTAGCAGCTTTAGTAAAATATTAGTAAGGTATATCCTTTTATTTTCTGTTTCTAAATCATGTGTTCCTCTATGTCTTTTGAGTTTCTTGCTCACTTCTAGTACAGTAAATAACAATAGTTGTGTGCTGCCTGCCTTTAAAGAGTGTTTGTTGTAGTCAAATTAAGCATGGTCTTCACAGGTCAGATTCACAATCAGACTTCCAAACACACCTTCAAACTGGCCTTGGACCTACTGTGACAATCAGATTGATACATGAAACACAATCAGGCCGTTAATGCAAATGGATAATGAAGTGCTTTCAATCAGCCTCATGCCGAGTGTATTCATGAGCGTAACCGTTATAATTCCTTTATTTCATTAGTGCGATACTCATTGATATTTTGCCATAATTATATTGTGTGTCATTTATGTGCATTGTACTTTCTAAATTACATCTAGCAGGAGGCCGTGAGTTTGACGCGGACACACACACCATTTTTTCATAAAGCTTGCGTGCTTTTCTGTGCCACATGAACCCACCTGACCTTCTCTTATAGTTGGTCAGTAAAACAATCAGTCAATTCTTCAGTAAAACAGTCAGATGGTCTGTCATTATGTCGGTAATCCTGAAAAATCTGAATGAATCAATTTCATCCCCTTTAGACATGCTGTATGCGGCTGTGAATACAAATGCACATGCTTCTCCTGCTAAATAACTGCAGTGCCATTCGTGCTATTAAATGAAAAACTTAAAGGGCCACGAAACCCCCCTGTCTCAGCAGGGTGTTTTCACACTTCTAGTTTGGAAAAAGTCAGGAAAGTGGGTGTGTCCAGCTCTGTTTAGGTGGGAGTGTCAGAGGAGGGAAAGAGGGAAGATTTTGCATAAAAATGGGAGTTTCCATTTGAGCACGCGCTGATTTTCACAGGCAAAACAACACACAGACGCAGGGGAGAAAAGGCTCGTACACACCGGGACGATTGTCGTTTGCGTTTATTGTCAGCGTTTTTCAAGACGTTTTTCCGGATTCGAACCCAATCGATTTTCACAGCCGTCGAGCAGAAGAGTACGCAAAATCACTCAACTTGAAGCTTCTGACACCCGCTTGTAACACAGAAGAAGAAGACAAAGTTAACATGCTTGTTGTTATGGATGGTTCAAGTAGCAGCTCCAGCTCTAGCGATAAAGAAATGATTATTGTTCACCAGTGCAATAAGCAGCTCCACGTTCATATCGCCTCTGGGCATCTTCTTCAATGTGCGCTCGCATTGACGGTTTTGCACTTGAGCGCCTCCAAGTGCTGTTTACTGTAACTTCAGCATCTCCGTGCCCGTGAACAAAAGTGTCAATCTGATTGGTGGAGAAGGTTTTGACGCGGCACGTCAAAACCAAAAAACGAGCATGAGGCGATTCTTTAAAAATGACGCTTTTGCGACTTTAACTGCAGTTTGACACTTTCACTTTTATTCAGGAACATTTCCTGCATGTCGCGAGGAACTGCTGGAAGAGTGGAGTTTTAATGGAGTATTTGATACCGCACGGCGTATGGGAGAAAAAAACCCCTCTGTGTTTCTCGGTAACTTGGATGCACACGGTGTAGCTTCAGAAAGCCGTGTGTGTAGACCAGGGGTGCTCAATCCTGTTCCTGGAGATCTACCTTCCTGCAGATTTCTGTTGCAACCCATATCAAACACACCTGCCTGTAATTATAAGTGCTGTTCAGGTCCTAATTAATTGGTTCAGGTGTGTTTGATCAGGGTTGGAGCTGAACTATGCAGGAAGGTAGATCTCCAGGAACAGGATTGAGCACCCCTGGTGTAGACTATCCTGTCACAAAATGCAACGAAAATTCTACACGACGGTGATAGTTTGATTAAGGTGTTTACATGTTTACACTCAGAGAGCAGCGTTTCTTTGTCTATAATATTGTAGTGATATTAACGTACTGTAAACTTAGTAACTGTTCAAATCATTTTGACTGAGGTTTGTCTTTAAACACTGAAAGAGCACTGCTGACAATACGAACTAACTTTGCCATCTGAATAAACAAACAAAGACCACTGATCGCTTACTTACCAAATCTGTAGAGACAGGACAATCAACAGGAACCGTGTCTTTTTAAAAAGGAGACGAGCGGCAAATCCGCATTTTATCATTTCCAGATGCGAAAAGCTCTCGGGTAAAAATGTTCCTTACAAACGCGTTTCTGTCGTGTGTTGCGTGCACTGCAATCCACACGTGAGTTCAGCTGTGCTCTCATAGCGGGAAAATGAAACAAACAATTCTTGTTCTTCCACTTGTTTTGGTAACACAACGTGGCGTCTCTCTGCCGTCTGAACACTGTAACAGGTAAAACCTTCTTCGAAGCTATCATGCATATTAATGAAGTTGCACCGCATACACAATAGAGCGCGCTGATTGGTTTAAACCAAGTCTTTCTCATGAATTAATGCTGCACACTCAGAGACGTCATGATGTACTCGCAGATACAGACATCCAGTCTCCACGCTGGAATACACACAAGTATCTAATCGCCGTGACGCAGCTTCAAAAATTCATTTCAAACCAGAAGAACGAATTTGCTTGAAATAACGCAAAAACCAAATTTAACTTTTTAGTGCAATATATGTTTCCTAATAGTGTTAATAGCAGCGTGGGACACATATATGACTGTCAACAGCTCAAAAAATGTGTTTCGTGACCCTTTAAGCTAAGTTGCCAGCATTTGTGGCTTAATGGTGGAAACAGCTAAAAATGGAATTGTCCTTTATTTATTCTCTTTTTAAAGCTGAAATCAAGGTTACAGTAATAAGATTGATTATGAGGATTTCAAAGCTTAAATCTAAAGCTTATTATTTTATAAATCTCACATATTTGTTCTTGAGTATATTGAGTTTTAAAGCTTTTGAAGTCACTTATATGGCGTTCTGGTGCCATGGCAACAGCGTTGTAAAATTTGATGCATCTTTACTTAGTTACCCTTCACTGTACACAACAACTTTATTTCCATTAACTAACATTAACAGTTATAAATAAAAACTGTAATGTATTGTTCCTTGGTTGTTCATGTTAGTAAATACATTAACGTTAATTAATACAACTTATTATTAATACAAACTTATTACAAGTCAGAATTGTCAGAATGTTTAACATAAAAAAAGAGCAGAAATAAAGTTCCAATAACGCATATAAATAGACAAATAGGTGGGCATAGATAAATTTTTTAAATCTAGATTAATCTCGATTAATCTCGAAATTAATCTAGATTAAAATGGCTCATTTGAATCTTGCTGATGGCATTCAGAATATGTGTGCTACCCAAATAATAAGTCTTTGAGAACTTGTTTCTCAAGCTAGGTGGCGCATTAGACCAGGGGCTCATCTCCTGTTTCCAAAATGCATCAAAGCTGCTTGAGAAACTGTTCTACTATGATAATTAGTGATGAAAATAAATTATGTTCAATAAAATGTACTTGTGTTTACTAACTGTTTATTCAGTTAAACATGAATTTTGAACTGTAGGCCTACATAAGCTCCAAACAACGATTTCATACTTGATTTTGATGTACGTACATACAGAAAATGCTGCTTCGCAAAGGGAAGTTCACAGAGCCCTGACGATGTGTCAGACATTGAGTATGTTTGCATGGGCAACAATACTTTAATATGATTTTAATATGATTAAAACAATACTCTGATTAAGAGACTACCATGTAAACAGTGATTTTTGATTACCTTAATGCGACTAAAGTCATAACTGAACTAAACAGAAATGGAATTAAGATGTTGAGTATGCATATATTAGTGGCCTTCCTGACAAACTATTACCGTCATGTAGGACTTTTCGCCATATTTTCCGACAAGATCCACACAGGCGGCTGTCAGTAAAGGACCGCACACACACACGGACGCACACACACAAACACACACACACAGCGAAATGCGGAAGTTTTTTTCTTTCCATTTAGCGTGTTATTAAATTCCATAACACTCTCATTAGTCCTTACTCATTTATTTGTGTCTAATACCCCAGTTTGTCATGGTGCATGAATGAAATGTTCGTGAGTTAAAGTGAAACTGCCGAACTGCAGCACGTTAACGCCGATAAAGGCCCACCACTAATATATATATATATATATATATATATACACTAATATATATTTATATTTATTTATATATATATATATATATATATATATATATATATATATATATATATATATATATATATATATATATATATATATATATATGTATGTGTGTGTGTGTGAATAAAGTTTCAGCTTAATATATCCCATCATGGATCATGTTTACTGTATATCATGCTGTTAATGCCTCTAGGGAGAAAACGTTTTCTTGTGTGTCTCTTTAAATGCAAATGAACTGCCCCTGGCCCCTTTTCCAGAAGAGGGCGATGCCTTTACAGCTTGTGATGGAGAAGTGCTTACTGATGGGTTTTATGTGCTTTTCATGTTTACACAGCAACATTACACTCTAATGAAAGCTGAAAGAAATCATGTGAGCTTGATTTTTTTTGTTTTTGCATGAACTTAGTCGATCTGTTGGACATGCCACAATCTTGTTGCCAATGCTCTTTGACTCTCATGTCACTTAAAATCACAGCATCTTATTGAAAATAAAGGACTTCTGGTTGCTAAGTCTCTGCAAGCTGCCAGATGGTTAACCAGATGGGTAAAAGTCTTGCAAACATGAGTCAGAAAGTAAGAAAGTTCAGAGAAAAGGGTTTAGCGTCATTTGTTTGCGGATGCCACATGGTTTGCCATTGTGCTATACTGTATAATGCGATGGCATTTTTAGGTGTAGTTTGGGAACGTAGGGTTTCAGGTTTTGAATGCTGTATAGTGTTTTAGTACACTGTAAAAAAATATCTGTTAAGTAACGGTTTCCGTATTCTTGTGATCCACAAGGGTTTTCCAATTATTTCTGGTTGTGAATTGCATTATGGAAGCTTGATCTCTGCTTTGTCGACTTTTGATGTTGAAAATTCAACTCTGCAGTTTAACAAAGTGACTTTTATTGACATTTTAGTAGTTTGAAATAATATAATGTATACTAATTAATAAATGGAGATATAAGTCTGTAAAATAAAAAATGTACTGGCAGTTTAATACATGGTTTTTGTAGCGTAATAAACAACAGGGTTTTTGCAGGTTTCATTAAGTCAAATTTAAGACTTTTTAGGACCATACAATTTTAGGCTTATACAAAGCTAAACACAGAATTTTTTTGCAATGGTCCAGTTGGGCCAATGGAATTTTGCTTGCAAAAAAAAATACAATAATCAAAATGTAGGTATTTCAAAGCCAGATAGTTTAATATTTTAAACAATATTTTAATAATTTTAATATTTTCATTTTTTTTTACTGAATACATTTCTGTTATAAAACCTTAAGTTCCATGCCTATTCATAAATATTATGTCCACTTCTCTTACTTTAAATAATTTTTGTATAAATGGAAGATCATATAAAGGCATATATTGCTCTGTTATTGTCATGAGTAGGCCCACACGAAATCTGCGTGTAGACAAATCCACAGATTTCCGCAAATTTATATATATATATATATATATATATATATATATATATATTTATTCATTCATTTTCTTTTTAGCTTAGTCCCTTTATTAATCCGGGGTATGTATTTATATATATATATATATATATATATATATATATATATATATATATATATATATATATATATGTGTGCGTGTGTGTGTGTGTGTGTGTGTGTGTGTATATATGTGTATATATATATATATATATATATATATATATATATATATATATATATATATAAGAGATTTGCTTTGTTTACAAATTAAGTGGATCTGATTTGCCTTGTAAACGGATTTGATTTGCCTTGTAAACATTAAATAAAAGTAAAAAAGGTATTATGTTTTTTATTTTATATATTAGGTTTTTAGTTATAATACTCCCAAAATCATTCTGCATATTTTTTTTTTTATTAAACTGTCTGTCTGATGAAGAGCCGTGTGGCTCGAAACGTAACACGCTTTGTGTCAGCCTTTTTAATTTTAATTTAATAAATTTGTATTTTTGGAGCTTTGGTGTTGCCGCCTTGGTTGAATTTATAGTTTTGCACCTGTTGCGTTTTTTGGCTGAGCACCCAGTTGAGAGGGATGTGCGTGCTTTTGTACAGTTTTTCTTTTTTTATTAAATTCTTCGCAAAAATAGCAAAAAATGTCTGCAGATTCTGTCTGGCCCTGGTCATGAGGAATTATGTAATTGTTTATAGTTTTCTTTTCCTAATTAGGGAATTTGATTTAGAAATTTTTCTATAAAAATCCCTAAAAGCTGTTGTGATTGTATCTCTTAAGACCTACAACACAATATTTTAGTGAATTTAAGACTTTTTAAGGCCTAAAATTTAGTTTTTGAAATTTAAGACATTTTAAGACCCCACGAACACCATGTATAACACCAACACAAACAATATATCACTTTAAAGTATTAAAATGTTCATTAAGGTCACTTTTTCCAGTTTATCCTGTTGTAAATTTGAGGTGTTGATTAGAATAAAAACAAATTTTATTATAGAAAATATTCCTTCTATAATGTGCTGTTGCCTTTATTTAGAACACGACTTAAATTAGCTTTAAATCAGCCTTAAGGCTCGATTGTTAGGCACACTTCTGTTGATGTTGTCAATCTGGCAACCTGCGCTTGTGTGTGTTTTGAACCAGGCATGCAATACCTTGTTCAACCACTGGGTTTCAAACTTACATACTGCACCTTTAAGTTAAAGAGCCCCTATTATGGGTTTTTAAAAATGACCTTCCATATAGTGCGTAACAGCTCTAAGTTAAGTGAAATATCCAGCTAAGGCCTAAATCTGAATGTGCACCGTGTTTAACACTATTGATTCATCTACAAAATAGTCGACTAATAGTGCTTTAAATGAATCACCACTGTAACGAGTCTTTTTAAAGGCGTTGAGCGCAAACCCGGGAAAATTTAAACGAGTGCTTCAGCAATCTACACGCTTACAACGAGGGATTCATCCGTAGTTTGTTAAAGGAAGGATCAGAAAAGACTATTGATGTATGGGACTTTGTCAGAGCTTGACATGAACCTTACAGTACACAGTTTATGGACTAGTTTCTTCCTCCATTTCACAAGTGTTAGTGAGTGCGATTCAAATGGTTGCCTCATTGTTTTCTCTAGCTTGCAAAATATGTATTTAATTGTGTTTTGTTACTTGTAACCGCTTGTACTGTATCTGGTTAACTCTTTATATTCTCATATCACGTCTAAAGCCACGTTGAAAACGCGACACGTGCCGCTTTGTTTACAGATTTAAATGCATTTGTGAGCTCGCGATCTACTGCTGTTTGTCGTTGCTATGGGCATCATCAGCTGTTCCTACACACGTGTGGCAGTCAAGTTTCAAAATAGTTCAGCTTTTGCCGCCGTGTGGATTAATACTGAATGTGTGTCACTGTTGTCACGCTGGTGTTTAACTGCCCCGTGTTTAAATTGCATGAGTTTTCCGGGAGAAATAACAAAACGGGAGGGTAGCGGGAGATGGGTCTGAAATACGGGAGACTCCTGGGAAAAACGGGAGTGTTGGCAAGTATGCTCACACATACACACTGCACTCTGACTACTTCAATACTGTTGATAAGCCATGGTAGGCATTTCTCTCTGTCTCGTGCTGAACGATGTCGACCAATCACAGTCCAATCAGCGTAGATTAGCATCGCGCTAAAGAGGGGTACAAATGAATCGCAGAACGAATCATATGGGAGTCGCTGGGATAATTAGGTAAAAAATAAATGCATATAAGACAATGAAAGTGTTTTTTGACCTTGCATGCATATCAGCCTGTTGTTGGAGACCCTTAAAACCAAAATATGACCTTTTATAATGCATAATAGGTGCTCTTTAACAATTTATTTGTGTTGGGACAACATAAAGGAATTGTGTGGAACCCAGCATTTTTTACAGAATTTTATTTTATTTTATTTTATTTTATTTTATTTTATTTTTAAATTACACTCAAAAAAATGGAACTTCTTACCACTTTTTGCTTTACTAGTCAACTCATATCAAGTTTTTTTTTTCTTCATTCAGTCAAATAGAAAAGCAAATATTAATAGGAAAAACAGAAAATAAAAATAAATGGGCTGCCAGTTTCAGTAGAACATGACCTCATTTCAATGTTAATTTCATTTATTTTTTCCCCCATTGCACAGTGTGAAATAGACGAGTTCAGTGTGGCAAAGACTCTATCAGTCTTATTAGTCACAGCTGAAGCTATTTCAGTTATAGCGAGACCACCTAGAGCGCACAACCCAAGGCTGACTTCCAACCAAACGCAGGCCAGTATTATTTCAAACATACAATTCTCTCTTTCCTCTCATTCCAGCATCGCACGCTGAGCACAAATTAACCAGTGTCAATCGCGCTCAACACTTTTCTCACTGGAAATGACTGTGTGTGCACATTATTCACGCTAATCAGTTGGTGCATGAATAAGCCAACGACATTGGAAAGAAATATGGCCGCCGTCTTATTGTTCGCATTATGATACTTCACATTGAATGTGAAAGGAGAAAAACGATGGATTAACAAAGCGCTTGAATATGACAGAAACTGCAAGAAAAGACTCAGTCTACAAAATATAATAATGACTACTCTGAAAGAGGGAAATATGAACATGATGACTAATATCCTTCTGAAAACACCAACATAGGAAGAAGTTATAGTACGGATAATGGGATGTACATTTAACATAATTCTCCACATCTTTTTAACTCTTATCCTTAAAATATAGAACAAAATATAATATAGAATCTATTGTGACTTGTAAACTGCTATAATTCACTATTAACAACAACAACAAAAAAAAAACATGAATATACTAAAATAAAGATTAAATTCTCGAGTTTGTCCTGCTCTTTTTAACTCACTTATCCTCAACATATTGACACAAATGTAGTATCGAAACTTTTTTGACTTGTAAACTGCTATAATTCATGATTAATAACAAAAAAAAATATATATATATACTAAATTAAAGATTAAATTCTCTAGTTTGTCCTCCTCTTTTTAACTCTTTTATTCTCACAATATTAAACAAAATTATAATATAGAAACTATTTGACTTGTGAACTGCTATAATTCATGGTTGACAACAAAAATATTAATATACTAAATTAAAGATTAAATTCTCTAGTTTATCCTCCTCTTTTTAACTCTCTTATACTCACAATATTGAACCAAATAATAATATAGAAACTATTTTGACTTGTATACTGCTATAATTCATAATTAATTACCAAAAATATGAATATACTAAATTAAAGATAAAATTCTCTAGTTTATCTTTATCTTTTGAACTCTTTTATCCTGAACATATTGACAAAACACAATATACAGTAGAATCTATTTTGACTTGTAAACTGCTATAATTCACGATTAACAACAAAATATATATATTAAATTAAAGATTAAATTCTTGAGTTGTCCTTTTCTTTTTAACTCTCTTATCCTCACAATATTAAACCAAATAATAATATAGAAACTATTTTGGCTTGTAAACTGCTATAGATCATAATTAATTACCAAAAATATTAATATGCTAAATTAAAGATTAAATTTTCAAGTTTATCCTCATCGTTTTAACTCTTTTATCCTCAACATATTGACAAAAATATAATACAAAAAGTACTTTGACTTGTGAACTGCTATAATTCATGGTTGACAACAAAAATATGAATATACTAAATTAAAGATTAAATTCTCTAGTTTATCTTTATCTTTTTAACTCTTTTATCCTCACAATATTGAACAAAATAATAATATAGAAACTATTTTTACTTGCAAACTGCTATAATTCATAATTAATTACCAAAAATATTAATATACTAAATTAAAGATTAAATTCTCGAGTTTGTCCTTATTTTTTAATACTCTTTTATCCTCAACATATTGACACAAATGTAATATCAAAACTTTTTTAACTTGTAAACTTCTATAATTCACAATTAATAACAAAACAATATGAATATACTAAATTAAAGATTCAATTCTCTACTTTGTCCTTATTTTTACCTCTTTTATCTTCACTATATTAAACAAAAATATAATACAGAAACTATTTTCTACAATGAACACAAATCCATTACATTAATGTAACTAATTTAAGTAGATTGAACATAAAACAATAAAGTATCCCAAAAGAATCTCCTGAATTTTGTTGTTTTTAGCTCATTTTAAACACGTAGGTTGAAGAATATTCTATTATTTGTATTCAATTTTCTTCTAAGATGTACTCCAGTTTACTTTTTACAGTTTAAACTCTTCATAATCCATTTGTGCAATAGGAAAACCACAACAGATTATGTATTGCGCTACATATATATTACCAACCTACATAATTGATTTCACGTCAAAGTGTGAAGTCACAAGTCCTGACCAATGGCCGTGTCTTGTTCCTTTTTGGGCACATTTTTGGCAGTGGGTCATTAGATTTGTGTCAGCGAGGAAACTTCACATGAGGTTAGATTAATCATTCATGATGATTAATCCAATCTCATAATTTACACATTTGCTTTAGGGAAGCGAGGCTGTATTACGCCAGTGTGACATCTCATAAGAATTAATCTGACATTGGGTCGTTCTCTGTGTTCAGTGTGTGTGTTACATCAGAGAAGAACTGAGCAAAGTTTGGTAAGATCATTTATTATATATAATTCAAGGAACAGGCATTTAAGTCCAGGTAGAGAACAACCTTAATGTGATCAACGTTTCATGCGGCCATTTACTGTAGTATTACTGAATACACTGTAAAAACATATCCATAAATTAGCAGTTTTCCGTATTTTGTGATTCATGTTTTTATTTTTCCCAGTTTATTTATGCTTTTCAATTTTCAACATCGTTTACCTCAGGTACACCTCATGAGATTTATTCAGTGTTAAATGCAATGTGAGATTGAATGCCATTTCACATGACATTCATTGCCATATACTGAAAGCAGCAGCAGATAGTTCATCTCAGATCTTGAAAATAAAATAAACTATTGGAAACTGAACTTTAGAACTCTGACTCAGTGCAAGCCAACACATATCAGTGATTCAACATGTGCATTTAATAATGTTAAAGGGGTTTAGTATGTATTAATTAGATTATACACCTTACCATTTCGTTGGAGTGCAGTGAGTGCACTATTCTGTGCTTCTGAATGGCTCTTTAAAAATGTTTGTGTCTAGTGCAAACAGCCAAATTGCTTATCACTGCAAAATCTTGTCACGTAGCGTGTTGTCAGGACATGCGGTTATAATGTAACCTGCTCAACTAAAGTTTACATTCGTAAAATTTATATTATTTTCTAATTAATAACTTCATGTGGAACTCACAATCTGCGTCTCATTTCAGAGGCTATTTTTTGTCCTCCGAAGGTTGCATTTTGGTCGCGGACACATACTTTGAGAGCCTTTATGACTGAATGAATCAAATACATGGTTTTCAAAGCAGAATATTTGACTTCAGCATTGTTTTTCAGATAAACAAGAATGTTCACTTAGCATGTTTCTGCAAACATATTAGGTATTTTTATGCTTTAGAAGAGTCAAAAACGTACATACAGCACCTTTAAACTTTTTTTTTTTTACAAATTTAAGGGGATTGAACATAAAACAATCAAGTTGTCCCCCCCCAAAAAAAATAAAAATTGTGTTTTTTCAACTCATTTTAAGTAGTTTGAACAAGCAGCAAAACTCATTTGAGTGTACATTTAAATGAAATAAAATTTATAAACAGTATACCAATAACAATAAATGGTAACACTTTATTTTGATGGTCCATTTGAATATTAGTAGACTGTCTGCTTAATATCTGTTGACACTGACATTTAACAGTCCTTCAACAGACATTTTACTGACTATAAGAAACTTTGCAATTACATGTCAACTTACACTAACCCTAACCCCAACCCCAACCCTAACCCCAACCTAACAGTCTACTTATAATCTAATGATAATTAGTTGCAATGTAACTTAAATTCAACAAACAGACCGTCAAAATAAAGTGTGACCCAATAAATTGCTAATAATGATAATATACACTATTGCTATATAAGTGTTTATATACTGACTAAGTTTAGCCAGTTTAAAGGGATAGTTCACCCAGAAATTTGTATTCTGCCATCATTTAATCACCCTTCACTTGTTCAAAACCTATTTGAGTTTCTTTCTTCTGTTGAAGAAGATATTTTGAAAAATGCTGGTTGCTGGGATCCATTGACTTCCATATTATTTGTTTGCTGTAGTATGAAAGTCAATGGGTGCTAGCAACCAGCATTCTTCACATTATCTTCTTTTGTGTTCAACAGAAGAAAGAAACTCATACTGGTTTAAAACCACGTGAGAAGAATAAATGATTTAAATTTTTTTTATGTGAACTAGCCTTTAAGCCAGTACAACAATTAATTCTCCCATAGCTACATTTATTATTTATTTAAAGGTTCTGTGAAGTGCTTTGAAATATGCATTTTTATTAAATGTTTGACATAATCTCAACCGAAACACGAAGAAAGGGTGGGACGTAGTGTAACTCCTCCCCTTTTTAAAAACCTTTCATCACAGCTCTGCCAGTGAGAGTGGTTGAGCTCAAGCGCATCAAATGAAAAGCCAATGAGAAGCGTCTTGAAGGGGGCGAGGCTTATCAGATACTAGAGAGCATTTGATTGGTCAAGATTTGATGAGAGTTTATGAGGTGGCATGAATAAATCCGTTGATCTATTTTGGCGAAAGTGACAAACTACAAGCTTTACATGTTTATATTAGATTTATATCTTCTAAACACAAATTTTGTCACTGTTTTGGAGCACAATAGCTTATAATAATTCTAATAATAATTCCTTACATTTATATAGCGCTTTTCTGGACACTCAAAGCGCTTTACACATGTTTGGGGGAATTCTCCTCATCCACCACCAGTGTGCAGCATCCAGTTGAATGACATGACAGCGGCCATTTTGCGCCAGACTGCACACCACACACTGATCAATTGGTGGAGATTAGACAGATGAAGCATTGGGGATGGTTAGAATGATGGCATATTTGGCCAGGATGCTGGCGTTAAGGACATCCTGGGATTTTTAATGACCACAGAGAGTCAGGAACTCGGTTTAATGTCTCATCTGAAAGTAGTATAACAGTATAGAGTCCCCTTCACTATACGCTTATTTCACGCGGCCGCCATTTTAAAACACGAAAGCGAGGCTGCGGTGGGAAGAAACCCGGAAGTATAGGATTAGCACTGTAAACGTTGCAACAACATGCTGTGTACTACAAACCTCCAGCTGTTGCTGTGACTTCAAAATGCAGATATGGTGTAAACATCACTTTAATATCATTCAGTTCAGTTTAATTCAAACAATTAAAAGCATATTAGGCATCAAACAACATCACAATCTCTTTAAGAGTGATACGCTTAAGTGTCCTCCTTGGCTTCAGTACATGGCAGCAGGTAAACACCGTGGGGACACTTCCCTGCTTCAGCCTATGTAACCCAGTGAGCGATAAACAATGCAGTCCTCTGTAGCACATCTTCATGTTGTCTGTAATAGTGTTGTCCCGGTACTGAAGTTTTAAAAACATTCAAGCGCCGCTGAGTGCGCTCATAAACACTGCTAATTAGTATTCACCAGTGCCCAACAGAATGACTGTGAATATTGAAAACACACATAGACGGACATTGGATTGTTTTAAAGCTGTGAAGATCAGCCGATTCATCAGCGGATCGCTCGTCTGTGTTTGCACTCCGTAAACAGCAGTGAGGTTGGTGAACTGATGACCCTCACAACCAATCATAGTCATTTCTGTTGAGCACGTGAACACAATGGCAAATCAGCTCCGCTGTTTAAGACACCATCAACAGCGCTTAAATGTTAACGAGATATGGGCGTTTTTTTTTTTATTTCATTCCCGAAATTTTGTATCGTGACAAGTCTAATATACAGTAGTGAAAGAATCAGTTCATTAACTTGAGTTTGACGAATGGCATCTAAAATGTGTGTTTGGGAAAGAAAACGTTAGCTAAGTAGTGCCATTTCCCTTAACTTAGCTGAAAATGAGGTCAAATATCTCTTTTTATTTTCACTATTCATTCAGAACGGACCTTCGGGTCACTCGGAAGGCGGTGAAGTGATACATTTGTGTCACTTTCTCTTCGCTGATAAGATATACAGCCAGGTACACAACATTACTGTGACTCAGGCAATACTTTCGGGTTTCTTCCCACCGCAGCCTCGATTTAATGAGCCTTGATGTTAATAATGGCGGCCGCGTGAAATCAGTCCATACTGGGGCGTTAGGACCCACACAGACTGCAGGTTGAGCGCCCACTGCTGGCCTCACTAACACCACTTCCAGCAGCAACCTAGCTTTCTCCCATCCAGGTACTGACTGGGCATAGCCCTGCTTAGCTTCAGTGGGCAACCATGAGAGAGCTAGCTGCTGGTTATAATCTACACTAGATATCTTAAAAGCGAACAATACTGATGCTAACATCTAAAAAACTTTATTTTAACTTCATGGGACCTTTAATAAATTATATAAAAAAAAAAGTGAAGATAATCATTCATTCATAATCATTTTTATTAATAAAAAACTCCTCACCTTTCCAAATTGACACCACTGTCAGTGTCTAACCAGTGTAAAAAAGCATGTATGACTCTTTCAGAAATGCTAGAGCTCTTCTTGTCTGAAAACAAATGTTAAATTTGATCAAAGTCAATCTTTCCATTGGAGATTTAAGCTCGCGAAACAGGGATGAATCTTCTAGGAGACGTCATACTCGGAGGAGCGTGTGTTCAGATGTTCTAGTTCAATCATGCGTCTGCTGTGTGTGTCGATAACTGTAGAGGCTTCTGCTGGGAAGCATCTCGGAGGATAGTGTTCACTGACAGACTGTCTCGGCGAATGGGTGTAAAAGTTGGCAGGTGGCACTCTTACACTCAATTGGATTCTGCACCATTCCCCCCCCAAAAAAAAACTAAGTCCAAGACCATCAGGGATTCTGCGGTTAAACCCAGGATTGTCCCAAGATTATGGGACAAACTGAAGACAGACTTGCTCTGTGTTATTCTATAAAGGTTTTTCCAAGCGCTTCCCTTCTAAAAAGAATATCAGTGATTTATGATTCCTGATCCTCGAGTATTACACACATCCCAGTATATCTACTAGGTCTAATGCAGTACTGATTCTAGTTTTTTTTTAATGGGGTATATGCACACAGACTTTTAATTTTCAGACAGGTAGCCCAATGGATTCCAGTGAACATTTTCATCTTTCCATTACAAAATCGCCACGCTTAAGATGTGTTTTCTTTAAAAATGAGTGATCTTCACTGCCTGATTGATATACGATATAAAGTGGGTCTCAGACAAGACAAGAAGCACTGCGTTAAATTCAAATTTTCCCCTGCCATCTCTTTAAAATATGAACATTTATTTTACCCTAGTATTTTCAATGTAGTTTCTGCTCTAGCCTGCTGCAACTGGCTAGAATTTACATGGTCTTTCATCTCGTTTTATGCTTGAACAACTAAATGAATGCTTAAGTTTGTTTAACTAATTGTTTTTAAATACATTACAATGTCGATGCTTTAATAGGACTCTTATAAATTTAAAAATAGTCACAGAAAACTTTTACCAGAAGTTTACCTTTAGCTGAAAATCACTGCAGTAGCTGTGCATATAGTCCATTGTGAATATGGTATGACAGTGTTGAGTTTGGGTGCATCTCAATCCAACACAATCTAATGGCAATTCACAACTTTTTGATTTAGTGGCTAATTCGTATGAATTCATACAATCTAATTCGTACAATTTAGTACGATTTACTTAACCCTCAATGACGATTGGGTTTCACGCCTCCTTTTTAAAATCGTACATTTTCATACTACTGAACTTGTACTAATTTGTACTAATTAGCCACTAAACTGAAAAAACGTAAAATAGTTAAGTTTCCTCGTGAGCAATCAGCAGCCTACACTGTAAAAAAATAAATAAATAAATAAATAAATAAAAAAATAATAATAATACATATACACAGTATATATATATATATATTAACAGTTTGTGATCCACAAGTGTTTTCTGTTTATTTACGGTTGTGAATTGCATTATGGGATGTCAATCTCTGCTCTGTTGGTTTTTGATTTCGAAAATTCAACATCATCAAATTTAACAGTTTAACGAAGTGGAACGAAGATTTTATTGACATTTTATTAGTTTGAAATAATGTATAAGAAAGAATATGTAGAGAAATAAGAAGAAAATGTACTGGCAGCTTATTATAAAGATTTTGTACGACATCAACCCAGACAATTTATCACTTTAAACTATTAAAAATGTTAATAAAAGTCACTTTTTTCCAATGTTTCAATGTTAAAAGTTGTCGGAAGAAAGATCAAGCTCCCATAATGCTATTCAAAATTATAAATAAATAGGGAATATTAATAATAGAAAACAAAAAGGAGGAAAATCTGCTGATTTAAATCAAATAAATTTAGGCAGAATAATAAATTAATTCAAGCTCACATTGTGTCCATCACATTTACATATTGCCTCCAAAACTTTCATATGTAATAACATTTTTTGGATCAGGTTATTTTTTTCCACATACATAGCAATCATTTTGCGAGAGGTTTGACAATTCTGAGCTACCATACACATGATAGTCAAAATCTAGGATGAAGTTAGAACATTTTGGACTTTGGATTGATTTTATTTTTCTAAAAAAGAATGCGTTGTTTATTTCTTTTTAACACAAACATAACTAGACAAGTTAGGAACTATCTGACAAGCATTTATAATTGTTTATTAGTAGAAATGTTGCTGGTATATGAAACAGTCAAATAATGTAGCTAAAATCTATAGGCCTGTCACGATAAGGAATTTTATTTTGTGTGATATATTGTCACAGAAACTGTTGCGATAAGTGACAATATTGTCAGTTTTAATGATTATTAATTATTAAATTATAATGATTATATAACAGCATAATGCAAATATGCATAACAACTTTAAAATACATATGAATGTTTTGGAGGCAGTTTGTAAATGTGACTGACACAATCTAAGGTTGAATTCATTTATAAACATGCCAAAATTTTGTAATATTCCGATTCCCTTCAGGTTGGTGTTGAAAGTGCTTCATATTGATACAAAACATTGGTAGTGTTGAGTCCAATAGGTTGAGATTTGATTGGTTAGTTTGGAAGGTTTTCCCTTTTCATTGCTGGTAGGTATTGTTACTATATGCAAACATTTGGTTGCCTTCCCTGGCTGGTAGTGTAGATGTTACTACATAGTTGTTCACACATTGATTGGTTGACAGTGTTGCGTTCAAGAGGCCAACATTTAACATGTTAAATTAACCAGTTAGTCACTCTCCCCTTGCTGGTAGATTTTTGTAATTACTTCACAATGCTTTGAAGATTGGTTGTTTTGACAGTGTTCAGGACAGTTTGGCATCCAAACTGTATCTGTAGCTTCCTGTTGCTTCAAGAAGCATACTTTCTGATTAAATACTATCGTAGGTTGGGATCCAGGATTGCAGAGACTTTGAGAAGTTGATATATACTGGTCTTTCATGACGCTAATGTCCCACAGTTATCAGTTGTTGTAAGATTAATTGTTTTAGGCTTGGCACTGGTTTACTAGTACAACGTGTTCTGAACATCTTTCATCTTTTGCCCAAAAGCTGAACTGTGCTTTGCTTCACTGATCAGTGCTCATGAATCCTCTCTGGATCTTACACCGTGTTCTGGCTTTTGTATTTTTCTCTCGTTTTTTGGTCAGTACTGCAGTAAGTTTGGACTTTAAATTTGTATATTTCACATTTTCCTTACTCTTGTCATGGCCTTGTTGCCATTTTTATTGTGATTGAGATAATTATTTTGTTATAAATTTAATCTGTCTGTAGTTAAACTTAATTTAGTGTTATCAACATTTTGTAGAAGCTAGCAAAATTAAGAACCATCTGAATGTGAATGCTAAAAGCTATTAAAGGTGCAGTATGTAAGATTGACACCCAGTGGTTAAACTAAGTATTGCATTGCAAAATCAAAACACTTTTTCACTCATGCCCACCACCAACAACTCTACACAAACGCAGGTTGTCAGTTTGACGACAGCAACAGGAGCCAGTGTGCCTGACTATCGAGCCTACACTGTAACTGGCACGATCACCAGTGATCTAGCACTTGCAGATCACTGGAGAACTGCAAATCTGCCACTGATATGAACTACAAATCCCATCATGCACCTCACACACACACACACACCAGTTTGTACACACACAGCTGGAAGCTCATCATAGACTGATTACATGGACATATATACTGCTCTCATTCTCACACACATTGCTGAATCTTATTTTGCTGTAACACTACGAAGTGTTTCTTTGTCTAGTCCAGGTGTGTCCAAACTCTGTCCTGGAGGGCCGGTGTCCTGTAGAGTTTAGCTCCAACCCTAATCAAACACACCTGAATCAGCTAATTAAGCTCTTACTAGATATACCAGAAACTTCCTGGCAGGTGTGTTGAAGCAAGTTGGAGCTGAACGCAGCAGGACACTGGCCCTCCAGGACCGAGTTTGGACACCTCTGGTCTAGTCTTCCCGTATTTTAATTCTTGCCTTGTTTTTCTTGTTTATATTGATTTTTTGCTGCCTGTACTTACCATTCGCCTGTTTGTGACTACGATTCTGGACTTCCTATTTGCTTCTGTTTGCCCCTGTTTTGACCGTTGCCTGTCTGACCTCTCTTGTTAATAAACTGCACTTGGATCCTCAACTCCGTTGTCACCCAACTTACTGTTACAGTAACTACATGCCATAACAAACACAAAAAAAACAATCTTTTTTATATTAAAAGGAGTTTTTATAATAATCTGTGGAAATTTCTGTTTTATAAATGGTTTCTAGGCTTATTTCTTATTGCTGAACAAACAATTACTATGACAATAATCACACCAGGTGCTGATTATGTGCTTTATTCAGTGTTAATGCTACCAGTGTGAGTTTGAATACCATTTTACATGACCTGTATTGCCATAATGGAAACGTATAGTTTACCTCAGATCTTGAAAATAAAATAAACATATAACTTATTTTGAAAATAAATGTTAGAATTGTAACTCAGTGCAAACCAGCAAATATCAGTCACTTAGCTTGGGATTTTAATAATGTTAAGGACGTTTAATATATATTAATTAGATTCTAAATCTTACCATTCCGTTGGAGTGCAGTGAGTGCACTATTCTTTGCTTCTGAATGGCTCTGGTATTTAAATGTTTCTGCCGTGTCGTGTTGTGTGTTGTTAGGACATGGTATTACAATGTAACCTGCTCAGCTGTTTACTAATTTAAAAATATTTATTGTGTTATTTTTATACTTCTGAATCTGCGTCTCATTTTGGAGGTTGTTGCTGACTTCCAGAGGTCACATTGTAGTCTACACCTGCACATTCATGTAGCCTTAAAGACTGTAATATGGTGTGTTTTCCACCAAGACAACACAGAGTGCTGAAAAAATAATTGGCAAAACTGGCAGTGGGCTGGTTATAGAGACCAAAACTAACATTCTGTCACAGAATGCACATTTTCAAACTGACTTTAGCATTGTTTTTCAGATAAACAAGCATGTTCCCTTAGCATGTTTCTTAAATATTTGCAAATATATTATGCTGTTTTTATGCTTTAGAGCAGTGGTTCCCAAAGTGGTGGTCGCGGGACAATGACAGGGTTGTTTGGTGATTTCCAAAAGTCAAATAAACTTTATTAAATTATTAGAATTACCATATTCTACGTACTCTACATTAGATTAACAACACAGCAATATCAACAGCTGCAGCAGATTGATTTTATGGAACCAGGATACATTTTACAGTCAAATAAATAAAAAACTAAATACAGGCCACAACTGAACATTAAGAATGATCTCTGAGTGGCGTTCTCCACTCTGCCAGTTGTGTCCACCAGTCTCTTTAGGTGAGGTAAATATTAAATTAAACAAATTGATAATTGACTATAACAATTATATGATTGTTAGACTGTTGCACTTTTTTTGCGTTGTCAATATGCTCGTGTTTATATTGGCCTATTGTTGTGTGCGCAACATTTGTATATTTATAACCACCTCCGAGGAATGGGGGACGCAAGTCACTGGCATTGTTATTTTGGCGGTCATGGGGCGGAAAGGTTTGGGAAACCCATTTTTAGAGGAGTCAAAATCTTACATACAACATAACTTTAATGAATTTTATAGCATCAGTATCACAATCACCAGCGATCTAATCCTTGCAGATCGCTGGTAAACTCACAGATCGCTGCGTAACTACAAATCTGCCAGCAAAAGAACTACAAGCTCCAGTCATGCAACACATACACACACACCTGCTCCAAGTCTCCATTGATTAGACTCACATAGCTGAAGCTGCTCATGGACTGATTACTGGACACTTTACTGTGAACATTATGACACGTTTTCCTTGCCTTGCCTTCCGTGTTTTAACCTTGCTTTGTTTTGTTTGTTTTATGTTGTCTGCTGGCTGCCTTTTGACAATCTGCCTGTTTTATTGACCATGACTCTGAATTTCCTGTATACATCTGTTTGCCCCTGTGTTGAGTGTTGCTTGCTTGACCATTTTCAATAAACCTGCATTTGGATCAGGACCCCTGCTGTCAGCGACACTTCACGTTACAATCAGTATGATTTTTACCTTTATTATTATTATTTTAAATAGTTTTTAAAGTGTGGGGCGAAGATATATTAGTGATTATTAATCAATAGTTAATCAGATGGAAAAATTTGTATAGAACAGTCCATATGTGCAGCACATTTGTAATTGTATATCCAGAACAGTGAAAGATATAATATATGAAATGTTACATCAATTATATTTGTAATATTTTCTGCATTTCTGTGGCAAAACCAGTGTGTTACTATGAGCATACTAATGTATTTACTTTATAGAAAATTCAGAATATAAAACAGGTGTTTCAGATGTGATGAGATTACAGGTTACTTTGAGAAAGGGCTGAAAAAGCATGTAGGAAATTACCTCTGCCTTCCGAAATGATGCCCCCCTAAGTCAATAATGGCCCCATTGTGGATCAGATAATTTCAGAAAGCTTCACAATCTCACAATCTACTGATCTTTTCCATCATCATCTCACTCTTGTCCTCCTCTTCCTCCCTCAGTGCTGTATTCTGCTGTCTCCTCATTTTGCAGAAATAAGTGAAGACGCCTAAACTCCCATGTAATGCTGTTTGTCTGTGTGCCGGGTTTGGCTCTGCTAAAAAACGATATAATCGGGACATTGCCGACAGAATTGAACTGCAGAATGTCCTTCAAAGTCTTTTACACCTTAATGTGTTGAGCGGTCTGATCGAAGTTCAATTTTACTGCTAACAACAAATTAAGCTTCTCTCTCAAGGGCGTCAGATTGGACTGAAGTTCTTCCTGAAGTAATACATTGCATTATATTAGTATTATGAAGCCTTTGTACAATAATGCACTAGTATTATTAAAGGCTATTTTAACTTTTTTTATTTATATATTGTTCGCTTGATACACCAAACACATAGGTGTATGGTATATAGGCCTGTCACGATATCTATTTTTTGTCGTACAATATATTGCACCCAAATATATTGCGATAAACGGTATTATTATCATTTTAAGACCATTTTATGCCACTCATTATATAATGCCAGAATGACAATACAATATCATCACAATGCAAGTACACTTCTCAAAAGAACACATAATATTTTATTCTTAAGATTCTTTCATTTAATTATGGTCATTTTGATTTGATTTGATTTGATTTATTTATTTACGAACAGAAATATCATACATAAAATATCTTCAAAAAAAAAAAAAAACCTTTTAACATGGTTGAAAATGGAGCCGGATGAAGCACAAGCTTATTATTTTCCCACCCCATTACCACACACATAATTCGTCTATTACTTAAACTTATTTCTTCTTTTACTTATCTCTTCTTTTTATGTAATGTAATGTAATGTGTATTTATATAGCGCATTTATTGTGTATGGCCATACACCCAAAGCGCTTCACAATCATGAGGGGAGTCTCTCCACACCAGCACCAGTGTATAGCATCCACTTGGATGATGCGACGGCAGCCACAGGACAACGGCGCCAGTGCGCTCACCACACACCAGCTATTGGTGGAGTGAAGAGACAGTGATAGAGCCAATTCGGTGGATGGGGATGATTAGGAGGCCATGATGGGTAAGTGCCAATTGAGGGACTTTGGCCAGGACACCGGGGTTACACCCCTACTCTTTGCGAGAAGTGCCAGGGGATTTTGAATAACCACAGAGACTCAGGACCTCGGTTTAACGTCTCATCCGAAAGACGGCACCCACTGACAGTGTAGTGTCCCCTTCACTTTTACTGGGGCATTAGGACTCACACAGACCCCAGGTTGAACGCTCCCTGCTGGCCTCTCTAACACCACTTCCAACAGCAACCTAGTTTTCCCATGTGGTCTCCCATCCAGGTACTGACCAGGCTCAGCCCTGCTTAGCTTTAGTGAGTAACCGGTCTTGGGCTGCAGGGTGATATGGCTGTGGCTACATAAGACTTTAGGCATAAGGCTTTACATAAGACATATTTTAATGCTTTTGCCATTTTTAACATATTATATGTTTGATTCCATTTGTACATTTACATTTTATAACATAGAACCCAGGGCGACGCAGTGGCGCAGTAGGTAGTGCTGTCACCTCACAGCAAGAAGGTCGCTGGTTCGAGCCTCGGCTGGGTCAGTTGGCGTTTCTGTGTGAAGTTTGCATGTTCTCTCTGTGTTCGTGTGGGTTTCCTCCGGGTGCTCCGGTTTCCCCCACAGTCCAAAGACATGCGGTACAGGTGAATTGGGTAGGCTAAATTGTCCGTAGTGTATGAGTGTGAATGAGTGTGTGTGGATGATTCCCAGAGATGAGTTGCGGCTGGAAGGGCATCCGCTGCGTAAAAACGTGCTGGATAAGTTGGCGGTTTATTCCGCTGTGGCGACCCCAGATTAATAAAGGGACTAAGTCAAAAAGAAAATGAATGAATGAATGAACACCGACCCAACGAACCCCCCCCCCCCCCCCCCAAAAAAAAAAATACATAGTTCTGCAAATAGCCATTAACCAAAATTTCAACATACTTTCTCATTTTATGCTTTTACAAGCACCTTCATCATTATATTTCTTTAATAATATACATTTATACAACTTTTTAAATTGATTAATATCGTTGTTTGAGAATCTGTTCTAGACTGTTCCATAATTTCACACCACATACAGACATACACAAACTTTTTAAAGTTGTCCTTGTTTTCAACCTCCTCAATTTTGTTCTTCTCTCAGATTATATCCCCCTTGTCTTTCGTCAAAAAACTTTTGTATACATTTTAATGGTTTAATAATTAGGCATTGGAATCAGAATGTAAAAACACATATCCTGGGCTAAAATGTTGCTAGAATTGGTTTTTATGTATGGGCGATACATCTTGCCTTGTTTTTCTTGTTTATATTGATTTTTTGCTGCCTGTACTGACCATTCGCCTGTTTGTGACTACGATTCTGGACTTCCTATTTGCTTCTGTTTGCCCCTGTTTTGACCGTTGCCTGCCTGACTACTCTTGTTAATAAACTGCACTTGGATCCTCAACTCCGTTGTCTCTCAATTTACTGTTATAGTAACTACATGCCATAACACACACAAAAAACAATCTTTTTTTATAGTTTTTATATAGTTTTATAGTTTTTATAGTATAGTTTTTATAATAATCTGTGGAAATTTCTGTTTTATAAATGGTTTCTAGGCTTATTTCTCATTGCTGAACAAACAATTACTATGACAATAATCATACCAGGTACTGATTATGTGCTTTATTCAGTGTTAATGCTACCAGTGTGAGTGCATCACCAAAATGACCTCATGATTGAGGTCATGTCCATGTATTGTGCAATATGTCGATATATTGATTATTGTGACAGGCCTAATAGTATACGGTATTATCATGGTATTGTCCTGCTGTAAGCTGTGAAAAAAGATTACTTTGACAGGTATAATAACCAAAAAAATTAATAATTGTGTATTGCTATGCATATTCAGAGTAAACCAACATAGGGTCATTCTGAAAACGTAGCGCTACATACGTTTCTGGAGATCGCGAGCCAGAAGTATGTATGGCTAAATTTCGTCTTTAAAATGAATGCTACAGGGTGGTATGACATCGTTTCTTTTCGAGCTCACCAACTGACTGCTTACCTCTGTATGGGCGGCTTTCGCGCTGTTACCAGTTTGTCCAGTGACTTGTCATGTACGTCGACGGACTTGAGACGTAGAGAGGAGTTGACCGTGATGACGGGGTTCGAGTCCAGCGAAGAACAGTTCCAGAAAGCAAGTAAAACAAAAACAGAAGCCAAAAAGTAAAATAAACAAGTAAATAACAGGGTGAGAATGTGGTAAATCTAAAAATCAGGTGACTGTGTGGGCTTCTCTTTTTCTGGATTGCTTTTGAAAACACTGTCGGTTGGGTTTAGGCAGAGGTCTGAAACTGCCGGCCCGCGGGCCATTTACGGACAATTTTCCCTTCTCCCTCCGGCCCGCAACTGACGTCAAATATAAAACGAGATTCGGCCCACCAATACATATATTTTTGATCCACTATCATTGTTGTGCAGTCGTGTCTAGCCACTTGTGGTTTTGACTGCCACCTACTTGACATTTAAAGTACTGCATTCAGATTAGTTTTACTTTCATTTTCTCTCAGTGTACGGTCGAGAGTAATACACATGCATTTTAGTTCTGTGGCTGATTTAAACATTGAAATATATGTCCGTAATTGCTCTATTTTTACTAAAGCTGTATTTTTGTAAATATTGAAAGGTCATTCGATTATTATCAGTTTTATACCACTTGTATTTTGTGGTACAAACAGTTCTTCATGGCTTACACATTATGCTGGTGGTGTAACAAATATATTACTTTTGATAATATTGGATTCAAATGGTCTCATTTAATATATTTTCCACATATGCTTATTAAGATTTGCATAAAAAACATACATTAGTAAAATTGTACTTCTAGTTGTATAGAACTTGTTAAAGTAAATGTAAATATGTACATAGTTTTCACCTCTTTGTTGTAGTTTTACAAAAAAAAAAGAAAGATATTGAGAAGAACAATTGCCAGTAAAGTCACTTAAGTTACCCAAACCACTTTCTGCTGTTCTTACGCTACTGAGAGAATACAATTGGTTGGGACAGAATAATCATTATTATGCCTATTATTTGTAGTATTTTCATAGCAATTTAACTACCACTTCACTATGTAACACAAGAAACGATAAGCTTAAGTTTTGACTGCATATAGTCCATGTAAGAATGACTGTGTGTGTGTCTAATGCTCGACCATACACACAACAACCACATGTATATTTCAGCAGCTGATGTGTGACACGATAAACGTGCTGATTTGCGTTATCACTTGTGACAGGTAATGCTTAAAATATAAACATCCTATCTGGTGTCCTAAGATGCATCAGTTATGTCAGGTTTCCGCTT
Source organism: Danio kyathit (assembly GCA_903798195.1). Classification (NCBI taxonomy): domain Eukaryota; kingdom Metazoa; phylum Chordata; class Actinopteri; order Cypriniformes; family Danionidae; genus Danio; species Danio kyathit. The sequence continues at coordinate 13,246,013 of LR812536.1, read as the reverse complement.
TTTTTCTTGTGCTTGAATGTTAAAACGGCCCTCCTATGAATTGTCAGTCACTGAAATGGCCCCCCGCCAATTTGAGTTTGAGACCCTTGGGTTTAGGGAAATGGGTGGGCTGATCAATCGGTGCTTTTGAAAACACTATCAGTTTGGTTTAGGGAAGGGAGGGAGTGGGGTGATTGGTCGTTCGGTCGGTCAGTCAGTCGACAGCGACCTCTGGTGGATTTACGTGAGAAGAGCAGGCGCGAAAGGCACTCGCAAGAGAAATTTTAGATCTCAAAAAGCATACACAACGGCCTCTGGTGGATTCTTGAAAACAAAAATAGCAAAAAAAATGTACGTAATCAGAATGAGCCTGGGTTGTAAACGTTCAAGATGTTGCTTGGTGCTAAAGAGGTCATGTTAAACACACTTTTGATGCTAATCTTTTGATTTCAAAAGTAATTTTGTTCTGGATATTGTGTACATATTTCCCATATTTTTTTGTTTGTATATTAGTTCACCAAAAGTAATGACCCTGCACTTGCTCCATACCTTCGAGATAGATAGATTTATACAAAAGTCTTAGGCTCCTAAAGCTGGTGGTGGCCTAAAACTTTTGCACAGTACTGTATATATATTTCTTAAAATTTTTCAAGAATCAACAGTCCAGAAGTATAAGCATTATACATGTACATTTATAATCCATATTGAGCACCATCTCTGTCAGCATGTCTCGTGTTTCTGTCTGGATAGGAAATCATACAGAGAAAACTTTCATTTCCTCTGCTGTACCTTCACATCACAGAAACTGTACAGCAGCGGATGATGAATAATGTGCAGGTGTGTGTATGTTTGTGTGTTTGACACTTATAGTTGATCGTGTGTGTGTTTCTGTGTGTGTTTTATCCCGCCTTCATCAGAATTTCCCTTCACACAAGCGGACTGGAATATTAAGACAGGATAAGCGCTGTTCTCTGCTCTGCCCATTATTTCCAGCTTTACTTTGCTTTCTTGTGTTCCTTTGGCATTTTCTTGCTCTGACTGGAGTCCAGACACTCTTTTTATGCATCTTATTCTCTTTCTTTCTCTTTATTAGTCTTGGAGGTTTTAATAAGCCTCTCTCTCTTTTTTCCTACAGTTACTTGAAACCTTCCTCTCATTCTCTTTTCCTCTGTGTATAGAGATAAAGGTCAAGTGACATGTCAGCCGGTGGGGTTATTAACCCATGGTCAGTTGCCTAATTGTACTGCTAATTACTCATTAACAGTGTGTGGCCAGCAATAGTGGATAACAAATGTATAAATATACTAAAGTAATTTAGAGTAAATATGATATATTAGTAAAGTGTATTATTCAGTATATATTGTACAAATCAGAAAACCCCAAACCCCCAGACAAACCCCAAATCAAAAAAATAAGTTGTGATTTTATTTTATTATATTTGATTTGATTTTATTTCAATTTGGATTCTTGCAACACATTTCAAAAAGGTTGGAACAGTAAAGCATTTACCACTTTGTAATGTTGTCATTCCTTTTCACAACACTTAAAAGACGTTTAGGGACTGAAGACACCAAGTAATGAAGTGTTTCAGCTGTCATTTTGTCCCATTCTTCCTGCAAACAAGTCTTAAAGTGGGCAACAGTACAGGGTCTTCGTTGTTGCATTTTGCGTTCAAAAGACACCACACATTTTCTATTGGAGACAGGTCAGGACTGCAGGCAGGCCAGTAAAGTACCTGTAACCTCTTCCTCCGGAGCCAGGACTTTGTAATGTGTGCAGAATGTGGTTTTGCATTGTCTTGTTGAAATATGCAAGAGCACCCATGGAAAAGAAGGCAGCTTATTGTGCTTTAAAATCTGTACTTTTCAGCATTAATGGTGCCATCACAGAAGTGCAAGTTACCTTTACTACGGGCACTGACACAACCCCATACCATGACAGACACTGGCTTTTGGACTTGTTTCTTGTAACAGTCTGGATGATCCTTTTCTTCTAACTGAAATACTGATTCATCTGACCACAGTACACATTTTCACTGTATGATGGTTCATCCCAGATGCCTCTGAACCCAGAGAAGTCGATGCCGCTTCTGGACACTGTTAACATAGGGCTTCATTTTGGCACAGTGCAGTTTTAACTGGCATTCGTGGATGTATCTACAGATTGTGGTACTTGACAAAGGTTTGCCAAAGTATTCCTGCTGAGCCCATGTGATATGGCTTATACATGAATGAGGATTCTTGATGCAGTGTTGCCTGAGGGATCGGAGATCACTGTTGTTCAGCTTAGGCATTTGTCCTTGTTATTTATGCACTGTAATTCCTGCAGATTCCTTGAATCTTTAATCATGTTATGCACTGTTTAAGGTGAAATATCTAAATGTCTTACTATCTTTCTTTGAGGAACATTGTTTTTAAACATTTCAATGATTTTATCATGCATTTGCTGGCAAACTGGCGATCCTCAGGCCATCTTTGCTCCTAAAGGACTAAACCTTTCTTGGATGCTGCTTTTATACCAAATCATAATTACACTCAATCACCTGTTGACATCACCTGTTTCAAATTGCATCATTTAACCAATTTACCTGATTATTAGCCCTAAATTGCTCCTGTCCCAACCTTCAGACTGTGTTGCAAGTCTGAATAACAGGAAAGGGTGTATATTTATAAATGAAATGAAGTTGACCAGACAAAACATGAAATATTTTGTCTTCATATTGTCTGCGCTGATAAACAAGCCTAAGTAAATTTAGAAATCGCTACTTTTTTATTTGCGTTTCCCTACTGTCTCAACTTTTTCTGATTTGGAGTTTTAAAATTTACAACTGTTTGTTAATGAATGCTACAGACGTCTTGGGAAGACTGCTACTGTAATGGAAGTCAATTGGGCAAAAACCGCCACGAACATAACAAAATGGTGGTACATTTGTCCAGAGTGTATTGTTTTTGAAAAATTCCAAAGCATTTTTTCAAAATATGTGTCAAAATAAGATTTTGCTAAAACACAGAGAACGTTGTGGCCAAATTAAGCCTCAAAATCATCCCAAAAGGGATGAAAACATCCCCAACAGCACACAAGGGCAAATTGGGTGGTTTAAAATCCATTGTTTATTTTATTTTATTTTATTTTATTTTATTTTATTTTATTTTATTTTATTTAATTTTATTTAATTTTATTTTATTTAATTTTATTTAATTTTATTTAATTTTATTTAATTTTATTTAATTTTATTTAATTTTATTTAATTTAATTTAATTTAATTTAATTTAATTTTATTTTATTTTATTTTATTTTATTTTATTTTATTTTATTTTATTTATTTATTTATTTATTTATTTATTTATTATTTTATATTTTATTCATACTTTTATTTTATTGCATTTAATGTATTTCATTTATTTATTTATTTATTTATTTATTATATTTATTTATTTATATTTTATTTATTTATTTGTATTATTTATTTTTATTTTATTTTATTTATTTATTTATTTTAATATTTCATTTATTTATTTATATTATTTATTTATATTTTATTTTATTATTTTTTATATTTAATTTAATTAATTTATTGTTTGTTTTATTTATTTATTTATGTTTTATGTTTTATTATATATATATATATATATATATATATATATATATATATAATTTTTTATTTATTTATATTATTTACATATATTTTATTATTATTTTTTATATTTTGATTAATTTATTTATTTATGTATTTATTTATTTATTTAATTATTGTTAAGATGATTTAGTTAGCAGTGATGTGTGTAACTTGACTGACTGTTGTGTGCAGGTGTATCAGCTTCAGTTTTTGGATCTGCTGGCGGTGATGGAGAAGCTCTGGACTCTGACAGCTGTGCAGATCACACTGTGACAGCGAGCTTCACATCTGCTCTTTGGAGAGAAGCACACAGACTCTGTGAGCTTACAACACACATGTGAGTGATGGGACATTGTGGTGAAGGGGCTTCTTTTGCCCGTGAATTATTTAGCTTGATGCAGCCGCTGCGCTCTGATTGAGTTTTGCACAGCCCGTCTGTTAAACACTGTGACATACTGTGATTCTCTGCTCTCTTTCCGAGCTGGTAAAGCTTTCCTGAGGCGCCTTGACATTTGCAGCTTTGTTCAATATGATGTCATTTTAACTGAAATATAAAATGGGGCGGGGCACACTGAGTGGCTCCTCCCCTTTAAAAAAATAGTCAATTTTTGATTGGTCAGAAGATTTGATGAGAAGCTTAAGTGATACTATAACACACACAATAACTAAAAATAATTAATAACTATAATATATTGATAGTATAACACATACACACACACACACACACACACACACAAATGCTCATTTTGATTACAGGGGGACTTTGGGCAGAAGATAGATTGGCAGGGATGGAAGTGATTTTTATTGATCATTTGAATTATGATTTGAATATGATGCTGCTGGCACTGGGTCAGAGCTGTTGGAGGGAAGCCTAACCTATTTGAGCTCTGGTTATTACCCTGAACAGCCCAAAGCTGCATTACAGACAGAGCAAAGCCCAGGGAAGCAGCAGTGGCTTTCTGTTGTGGAAAATATTGGGTTTGTGCCAGAACCCTTTAGCTCTGCTGTTAACATATCATTTTCATCAAGTCAACATGGAACATTTACTTTAATGCATGTTCTTGAGTTTATTGGTTCATATTAGTAAGTAAAAGTCTTGATATAAAATAAATACATGACATAAGATTGCTCTACTTTGCAAAGTTCATATGGACCATGTGTGTTATCGGTTAAATCTGTAAACTGTGAAGTTAATAATTAAATAATCATATCTTTGTTAATATTTGTTGATTTTTTTTTATTTTATTTACTTTGCTTAAAATATTTATTTTAATTTATTTATTACATTTATTTATTTATTTAAATTTATTTTTTTAATTATTTATTTTATTTTATTTTACTTTATTATTGTTTTCGTTTTTGTTCACATTTTGTTTTCATTTTATTTTGTTAGTTTTTTTGTCATTTTTAATTGAATTATTTTTTATATTTTATATTTGTTTTAGATTTTTATATTTATTTATGTCTTTACTTTTTATTAAAATATTTATTTTATTTTATTTTACTATATATATATATATATATATATATATATATATATATATATATATATATATATATATATATATATATATATATATATATATATATATATATAGTGCTTATATATAGTGCTTAATTTGTGAATTGAGAGGTCCGAAAACAGATCGGCGTAACGGATCCGGCATATTACTCGAGGATGGAGAGGTGTCGCGCATGAAAGTGGGCGGGGCGGGGGTGTTGCGGACGACAGTGAAGAGGGTTGTGGAGTTGCGGAAGAAAGCGAAAGTGAACAGCGGATGGGGAGAAGGGCGGTTGAGGAGGGGGATCGGTAAAATGAGGTGATTTCAGAGGTGCCGGATCTGGATCCGACGTGTTCCGGTTGGACTGGCTTTTGCCTTCAAAACTGCCTTAATCCTTAGTGGCATAGATTTAACAAGGTACTGGAATTATTCCTCAGAGATTTTGGTCCATATTGACATGATAGCATCATGTAGTTGCTGCAGATTTGTTGGCTGCACATCTGTGATGCAAATCTCCCATTCCACCAAATCCCAAGGTGCTCTATTGGATTGAGTCTGGTGACTGAGGAGGCCATTTGAGTACAGTGAACTCATTGTCATGTTCAAGAAACCAGTCTGAGATGATTCACGCTTTATGACATGATGCGTTATCCTGAAAATAGCCATCAGAAGATGGGTACACTGTGGTCATAAAGGGATGGACATGGTCAGCAACAATACTCAGGTAGGCTGTGGCGTTGACACAATGCTCAATTGTTACTAATGGGCCCAAAGTGTGCCAAGAAAATATCCCCCACACCCTTACACCACTGCCACCAGCCTGAACCATTGGTATAAAGCAGGATGGATCCATGCTTTCATGTTGTTGATGCCAAATTCTGACCCTACCATCCGAATGTTGCAGCAGAAATCGAGACATATCAGACTGGGCAATGTTTTTCCAATCTTCTATTGTCCAATTTTGGTGAGCCTGTGCGATTTATAGCCTCAGTTTCCTGTTCTTAGCTGACAGGAGTGACACCCGGTGTGGAATTCTGTTGCTGTAGCCCATCTGTCTCAAGGTTGGATGTTTTGTGCATTCAGAGTGGTTATTTGAGTTACTGTTGCCATTCTCTGGCATCAACAAAGCATTTGTGCCCACAGAACTGCCGCTCACTGAATATTTTCTCTTTTTCTGACCATTCTCTGTAAACCCTAGAGGTCATGAAAATCCCAGTAGATCAGCAGTTTCTGAAATACTCAGACCAGCCCGTCTGGCACCAACAACCATGCCACGTTCAAAGCCACTTAAATCCCCTTTCTTCCCCATTCTCATGCTTAATTTGAACTGCAGCAGATCGTCTTGACCATGTCTACAGTACATGCCTAAATGCATTGAGTTGCTGCCATGTGATTGGCTGATTAGAAATTTGCTCAGTCAAAGTTCTATTTTGGTAGCACATCACATGTGTTGATTTTAAAAGCCAGAAAACACCTCAAGCCTCTATATCTGTTTCCACACTGCTAGTAGTTGCTGTTTAATTAGTCTAATTTGTCTCACCCTTCACCAGCCGTGACCCTTGATCTCTCCACTCGCGCAGGAGATCAGTTTTAAGGCATGGAGTATACCTGGGCTTTCCCCACCTGCTATTTATAGTGTGCCTCTCGCTCCAAAGAACAG